>JADRCH010000019.1:11706274-11805281 GCA_019843965.1 Rhynchomys soricoides | reverse complement strand
GGAGGAGGAGGAGGAGGAGGAGGAGGAGGAGGAGGAGGAGGAGGTGGTCGTCTAGCCACCATTGGTTTTGTAGGACCATTTCCGTCAGGGAGTCTGTCTGACTCTCTAGGTGGACTATGGTGTTTTAGAATCAGTCTTTTTTGTACAGCTGAAGTTTGGTGGTGATTATCATTTCCCATGATTAGGGATTAGAATTGTTTGTGGCTGCTGTTCCTAATGCCGCGGATCCCGCAATCCCTAGACTCACCAGCACGGGAACAAGAATGAGAACAGCCCGCTTGGCTCGGGAGAACCTCAGTCCTAAGAGTATTTTAAAATGTTCTCTCCCTGTGGTGCCCTCATAGTGGTAGACCTGTGGTAGGATTTAGATCAGGACACAGTTTGTGATGACCTTCCTTGTTGAACAGTTCTTGGGTGATACAAGAATACAAGCCAGTAGCGCAGGCAAACCAGGACTCATCCGGGGCGTGGAGTTGGTGGGAGGAATCAAGAAGATCAATGCCATGTTTGTTGGATGGGCTTTGGATTACAAACAAGTTTGGATTTTTGTAAATGGTCCAGTAGGGAGTTTTTGTAGAGGGTAGTTATGGGACCAAAAGCAAGTTGCCTTTCCCTGGATGTTCCCAACAGTGATGAGTGCATTCAGCACAAGCAGCCTGGCTAGTTAAGGATACTGAGTTAGGTGCTGGAGATGGAGGGCATTAACCAGGCCTGTTTCAATATAGAAGGGAGGTCTTGAGTCTAAACATAGCCAACAGTTAGACGTTAAATTGGCCTTGGTAGTTTTTAGGAGAGAATGGGTGGCAGATAATCATATCTAGGAAGGGGTCCTGTGGTGGCTCTGGTGTTAGAGGTGAGTTTATAATCTTCAGCCCCAGGGTTGAGGTGGAGAGGGTCCTCTAGGTCTTGAATGGGGGTGTCTATAAAGTTGATATGTGGCCCTGTAGGGATTGGAGGGGTCCTGACCTTAGTTCTCTGGATGGTGAAGGCTGTTTCTCAGTCCTAGCCTTCCTCATATGAGCAATATTGGTTTCATAAAGTATGTTGGAAGTATTCTATCATCTCCATTTTTTTTTGGTTTGCAATAGTGGTATAAAATAGGCATTCCTGCCCCCTTGAAATGAATATCCTTGGTGGTCTTTACGTGGAAACGTGTGTGAGAGTGTACAGGTGTGTGTGGGGGGGGTGGCACTTGTATGTGTGATTATGTGTGCACATGTGTATAGAGGCCAGTGGCTGGTGTCAGGTGTCTACCTTGGATGTTCTTCACTTTACTTTTTGAGAGTGTTTCTCTCTGAACTTGAAGCTCAATTATTCAGCTAGATTGGTTGGCCAGTTTGCTCCTGGAATTTTCTGTGTGTAGGCCCCCTGGCTTTCAGGTGAATGTTACTGTGTCCAGGCTTTTTGTGTGGGTGCTGGGGTCTCAGGTACTAATGCTATTGGAACAGGCACTTTACCTGCTAAGCCTTATCCCTGTCCCTAGAAAACTTGTTTGGTTTTTCAGTGTCATATTTAATTTCCAGAATAGATTCTCTAGACTCCTTATTTTTTAAAAGCAAGACTTTGTAATATTTTATCAATTAATTTATACATACTGTATACATTATTAATTTATTGTCATGAAAACATTTCTATATTTCCCTAAACCTATCAGAAGTGTAAGTTGAAGAAATGTCACTCTTTGAGCTCCATGTTGATTTGAACCTTTACAACACTGACTGGCTACTCATCAGTCATATCTTCTCAGGGAAGTACCTTCTGATTTCATGGGTTCTCTCTGTTTTCAATCAATTTTAATCTCATTAATTTCTATTCTGTTATTCACTATGAATTTTCTTCTGCCTATTCTGAGCATGAATAATCATCTTTTCTTTCATTTTTTTTTTTTTTTTAGGGCAGACTATGAAGACTTTTTGAGACCTTTTTTTCCCAGTATGAACCTTTCTAGTTTAACATTAGATTAAAGATACTCACTATTTACTTTTCAGTTTTATTCTTAGGTTAGATACATGTGTGCAGTTTGGCTTCCAAATCCTTGAAGTTTTTGTGATACCGCTCTGACATCAATTTCTAATTTAACTCCCTTATAATATAAAAATGTACTTAGTATGACTTGAGTTTTTTTTAACCTTTCTGAGATTGTTTTACCGTCTAATATTGTATGTAAGTTTTGTAAATGTTCATATGTAAACAGTCCTGCTGTTGGTGGTGAGCATGCTTTTGTAGGTATTAGCTAGATTGGTTGGTATTCCACAAGTGATTTCTTAGAACTTGTCCCATTAATCACCGAGACAGTGCTGTTGACATCTGTTTACGCCTGTGTATTTATCCTGACAGTTCTGTAGTTTTTAAATCTTTGTTATTAGGTTTATAAATGTCAAAACTGATTATGTCCTCTCAGTGTCCAGTTTTATTATTTTTATTAAACCAGCCATTTACTGGTAATATTACTTTCTCAAGAATTTATTAATACAGTCACTTAATTTTCTTCTTCCAGTGTTAACATGGCATGTATTTTGCCAATCTTTCACTTTAAAGGATTTATGACTCCGTATTTAAAGGAGTCTTTGAGTAGGTAACTCAGTCTGGTGTTGATTTTGAAAGTTCAATATGATTTTTAATGACTAATTTAAGCTTTATTTATTTGTAGACAGAACCTCCTCAAGAACCCCATACTACCCTCAAACTCTTCATATGGCTAAGGATGACTTTGAACTTCTAATCTTCCTACTTAACCTCAGAAGTTCTGAGATAATAGGTCTACACCACCACATACTTAATGTGCTGCTGGGGACTGAGCCTAGGCCTTCATGCAAGCTAGGCAAGCATTCTATCAACTCAACTGTATTGAAAGATGTTATGTTATTTTCACTCATTGTTGAAGTGAGTAATATTTAGGCCACTGACATTTGATATAAATACTGACGTAGTTGTATCCAAATATGATCAGCCTCGTTTATTTTTATTGTGGATTATTATAATATTTTTACTTACTGTTATGGAGGTTATGATGTATACCGTTAACTTACATCAACAAATATATAATTTATAGATAAGAATGTTAAAATATCTCAAAAATCTAGAAGTAGGAGCTGGAGACTTGTCTTAGTTGTTATAAGGATTAGTTGCTCTTGCAAAGGACTGTGACAAAACACTCATACACATAACGAAATAAAACAAATCTATCAAATCTAGAAATAGATCAACTATACATATGTTTAAATTATATTTCCCTGATACCTGGAAATGGTAAGCATTTTTTTTTTCTATAACAAGACAAGACTTTGAATGGAGGGATTGGGAAACCAACTGAGCCACAAAACTGAGAAATGTGGTCCCTTTTTGCTAAATCTGAACTTGGTAACATTTTACCTTTAATTTCAATCATACTTTTATTTTTTCTATTTCTTTTTTCTTTTAATTCTTTTTTACAGTTCAGACTTTATCCCCCTCCCAGCCCAGCCCACCCTATGACATCCCATACCTACTCCTCCTGTCTCCATGAGGGTTTCTTCACCCCTACCCCCACTCCACCAGACTTCTCCACTCCCTGGGACCTCCAGTCTCAAGCATACTTTTAAAATAAATCTTTGTACCACCCTCATAAGATTGTGCCATATTATATACATTTCTCCGAGGCAAAGAAAGAATATTAAAATAGCATATTTTACTTTTGTTTTGGGATACATATGAATATATATGTACATACTACTTTTGACATACATCTATAAACTGTATTTACATGCATATGCATGTGTATGTTCTATATACCTAATACATTGCTATATATTTTACCTTAAGTAATCCATTATTTATTTCATTTTTTATTACATCTATTTGTCTATCTGTCAGTGTGTGTGTGTGTGTGTGTGTGTGTGTGTGTGTGTGACTGGAGGTCAGAAGACAACCTGTGGGAGTTGGTTCTTTCCTTCTACCAGGTGAGTCTTGGGGATGATTGAGTTTAGGTCCTTAGGTTTGGTGGCAAACACTTTACTAAACTGAGCCATTTCACCAGCCTGCCCAGTGTTCTTTGAAGACATTTCAAGAGTAGAGGAAATATCTAGTATATACATTCATATACTTTTCAATTTCTATGTTCTTTATTTCTATATATTCATCAGCATTTCCAACTGGTGTCACTTTGTTCCTCTCTAAAGGACTCTCTTCTATTATTTATAAGTGCAATTCTTCTAAAAGTCTTTCAGTATGTGTATATCTTAAAAAGGCTTAATTTTATTGTGTTTCTGAAATATAGGCCATTGATTTGAGTGTGGTAGTTTTGGTGGTGTACACCTGTAGTTGCAGAACGTGGATAACTAAAGCCAGAAGATCAGGAGTTCAAGGTGAGGCATGGCTTCTTGAGTATATATTACATTATTTCAGTGCTCATGGCTGGCATGCCCCATTGAGAAGAGGACTCTCAATGTTACCTGAGTTATTATGTAAAAGGTTGTGATGTTGAGCTATACTCCAGACCTCCCTTTCTTGTGGTTCTAAACTTGTTGGGTTATAATTTGTTCAGTTTATTTCATATTTCCTTCATCATGGTTTGTTTAATTTCTTGGATTTGTGGGCCTGTAGTTTTCATAAAACAGAAAACTTTGTGCATTATTTTCTAACTTCTCTTCTGCTTCTTGTGCCTTTTATGACTCTATTGTATGCATTTGAGGTTGTTGAAAGCTGTCCTGCATCTCAGTCTTTTCTATTCATATTCTTTCATAAGCCTCTCTCTGTTTCATTTTGGATATTTACATAGCTACATTTTCAATTTATTATTTTCCATATTGTTCATGTAGCTATATTCCAATTTGATATATGTTTTAATATTTCTAAATTCTAGGAATTTACTTTTTAAAATTTTCTGTCTTACTTAGTGTGCTAATTTTTCCTCTGTCTTCTTAGACATATAGAATAGAATTAAGTAGACTGTTTTTAATTGCCTGTTAATTTCCTAAACCTTTTTTAATTGGTTGGCTTTTTAAACTCATTTTTATAGGTTGTGTTAAAAGACAGAATCACAAAACTTTAGTGCAACGATCTGATTTTTAGTTTTGATTCTAGAGTCTGGCAACACTTCAGTCTATAAAGCAAAAGGAGACAAACAGAAGAAGTAGGCTTTCATACACAGAAAAGGGCCAAGAAAGCAGGAACATATGGTAGGGTGGATGGTTTCACCTTGATCTTATGTTATACGGGAAACAAGACTCTTTAGTAGTGGCAGTGCAGACTTCGTTTTAGGTCTAATGTTCCCCAATATTTAGTTTAATGTCTTTGGAATATCCTCTCATTTAATTATAATATTTTCACTTCTGGATGATTAGAATATGAATACTTCATAGCTATGCATTGCCCGCCATTGTTGAGATAGTTTTATCAATTGATGATGCTGATCAGGACTCAGCTATAAGCACAAGTACACACTGTGCATCTAGCCTGTCTGCATTCTGCTGCTGAACTGGGTAACCACTTGACAATTCCTGGATTCTAACTTTTGTTTTTCAACTCAGGGAGAAAGTTCCCAGCCCTTCTCCCCTCCCTCCTGCAGTTGCCACTTGGAAAGTCTATCCAGGCAGTAAGCTGCTACAATCCTAGGCTTCTTTCAGCTATCTTTTCTCTCAAGGATGGCTTTTCTGTACTGGGTGGTATACTGTGTTTGATATCTTTTGTGTCACATATAAAGTTTACTGTTTCAGAGCTTCAGATTAAAGAATATATCTGGCTGGTCCCTGTCACATTTTGTTGTCTGGAAGTATAAGTCATTTTCTATATTTAGACTATGAGATGAGTAATAATGATCTGTTATGGGATCAGCTATCAGTTCTTCCAGTGTGGATGATCATTGTCTTTCAAGGTGACAATGCCAAAGGATTTGCTACAGAAGATAATTATTTCAAAGATGTAGGCAGTGTGCACATGGATCTACAGAGCTAAATGAGTTGGCTAAATTGACCAGTCAATTTAAACTTACTTAATTCTATCAAAAAACAAGTTTCCTGTTCTTCGAATCAGTTAATCATTTTTATTGAGTTCTCTCCATTGAATGTATTTCAAGTAATCCTGTTGTATAGTTATTGCCAAGGATTATGGATGCTGGAAACTGCACATTTTGTTCCACTAGAAAATAATGTGGGAGAGAGGTGTAGGACTCTGGTTAATGTATCAGTCCCTCAGAAGGGCAATATTTTAAATGATGTATGTACAGTATTTTATGGGAATAAAATACAAGGTCAGAGTTGAGAGTAACTATAGACCCCACCCCTTTAGATGTAAAGAAACAGAAATGTATTTATCACAAATTTAAATCTCTGAGTGTCTGATTTCTGACCTATAGATAAGGCCTAGAAGTAAATTTCTGTATGAATTTATATGGACTGTTTGGACTTAAAAACTTATATACAGTGTATCAGTGTGGATTATATACAATGTATTAGTGTAGAGAGAGGTGGAGAGCCAAGGCTGACAGCACAGAAAAGATTGGCATCTGGAGGCTCACAGAGTGTGGCTGTTTTACTGGAGAAGTAGACAGCAATTTAATTTAAAACTTACAGTAGACATACATGCAGATATCATAAAGGATCATATAGGACTACAGTGCAGCATGGATTAAGATTATTACAAAGCCGGCAGTGACTTAGTTAATGTTCATAAGCAACATTGTAGTCTTTCCTTCAAATAGTGTAAGTCCATTGATAGGGAGAGTTACCATAGTCTATTCCAGATGTGAATAAAAAGCAAATTGAAGATGTATGTGTATATGGTTTCATGTGTTCTTATAAATCCAGGTAAAATACCCTATGTGGAATTTCCTTCCATTTGTAAGTACCCCCTGCCAGTGTTGAGGAATGTTTCTGTGAACGACAGCCTATCATTGTTCCATTAATTCATAAGAAGTGTGTGTGAGGGTGGGTGTGTGCTTCGTACCATGGTATGAATGTGGAGGCCAGAAGACAGCTTGGTGGATCCAGTTTTCCCTTTTCATCTTCACACAAGTTTTAGGTATTGAACTCAGATCATCAGGCTTTTGCAGCAAGCCCTTTTAGCCACTGAGCCATCTCTCTGGCCCTGCCTTTCCTCTTTCCCATAAACATGTGACTCCTATAAATCTTAGGTCCATCTGAGTTGCAAGCTCGGTTACGATTCTCCTTTGCTTCAGGTTTGTTGCACCTTCCACTATACAATGGTGCAGGTCATATTTGGGAGAGGGTGTGTCTGTAACATTCCTTCCCTCTGTGAATTTCCAAACTGAAGCACCATCTACCAGCTGTTCCTTTCCCTGCAAGGCAGTTTTCCAACAAGCCAGCAATTTTCTGATGTCCCACACCTCCTATCAGCCCTTTAAAATGGATAGAAACAGAAATGTTTTCATACTCCCAAGTATTGCATATGAATCAAATACTCTAATTCATTGCCTCAAAAATCTAAAATAATTTAGACAATCAGTGTAGAAGTTTTCCAGATGAGTAATAAGAAAGAAGACTACATGAAATACTAATAACTTGAATTATTACTGTAGATTGTTACTGTGTAAGTTTAACTCAGAAACCAGAATATTTGTATTAAAATAGGAAAAGACATCCTAAGGAGATGATCATAGAATCATAGAGTAGTTGGACAATAGTTGGTTCATTTCTGACTTACTGCTAGCAAGAGGTGCATTGGTGAAAATGTTATTTATTCTTCAGAGTT
This sequence comes from Rhynchomys soricoides, assembly GCA_019843965.1. Taxonomy (NCBI): domain Eukaryota; kingdom Metazoa; phylum Chordata; class Mammalia; order Rodentia; family Muridae; genus Rhynchomys; species Rhynchomys soricoides. Next base: position 11,797,595 of record JADRCH010000019.1, on the reverse strand, counting down.
AACCATTCAATTGTGTTGAGGAGAGCAGCAGAATTCCTATGGTTATTTTCTCCCTCAAATACACAATGCAGGTATTTAAACACAGGAAAGGTAAAAGGTTCAGTCTGACATAGACATCATCTGACTTTAAGTTCTTAGTTAAGTCAAAATGGAGAACTGAGGTTGGAGATAAGGGATTACAATAGAAAGAATGGTGTGAGCATGGTAAATGATTCTTAGAGCCAGGACAATGCTACATTGTGTCCCTATCACTGGGACTGTTTCTATGCGGAGCCTGCCTGATCTGGGTATTTATTCTTCTTTCGAACTTATACAACTTTCCCCCTTACCATTGTATGGAAGCTATCGCTCTTATCTTTTCAATTAAATAGATTCCACATTCCTCAAAGATAGACATTCTCTGACTTTTTCGGGCCCATCCTTGCAAGCCCCTTGCTTGTCATGGTACTATCTCTCAAATATTTGTTCTTGACTAAATCCCCTTACCTGCTACCTTGGCCAACATCACAGTAGTCACATAGCAAATGCCTGAGTGCATCTTCTATTAATCATTTACCTCTCAGAAGCAAAGAGTCACTTGTAATGACGTTGCCTAGAATTGCTTTTTGTTGTTGTTGTTTGTTTCCTTGCAGGAAAGACTATAACTTTCTCCAGTTCTGTTTCCCTGCATCAAACCATTCTGGCCTCTAAAATGAAGGTCTTGAGTATAAATATGACTTTCTTTATCATGAGAATGTAATACAGCGTTGCAGAAAGGTTCAAAGAGCCTATGGACATTTTTAACACCCCCCCCCCAAAATTTCAATAAAGTTTATTTAAATGTTCTATTGATACTTCTAGTGGCAGTGAGAAGTCCATAAAGAAGCATATGGCCATTTTTATTGGGTATGGATATGACAGTCCTTTAAATTCTTTCTTGTCTAGCCATATTTCTGGCTAACATTTCTTTCTTTGGGGGTTCCTCAATGGCTCCCCACTCATTCAGAAGCTAGTGGTAACATGCCACCCCAGCTCCCATTCTTTTTGATGTTTGTCACTCCACAGCTGATAGAGATTCTGTCATCTGGCTTTGAAGATGGCTTCATGGTGTTTTATTTATTTTCTTAGTTTTTGGAAATGAGCTGTCTTTGATTACAGCTTGTCAGTGTGTTCTGACTGCTAACATTGATTCCCAGCAGTCAACAACTTTGTCATATTGTTCAGGATTAGGTTTCCATGTGTCATTTTAATAGACTAAAAAGCCATTCTCAGTAAAATCGAATTCCTGTGGGTATCATTGTTAAGGATGCTCTCAAGATGAAGTAAATTTGTAATGTTTTGGAGGTTTTGCCGAGAAGGCATCGGGTGACTGTACTTACTGAAACTACCAGTGAGTGTCTCAGCCGGATTTGGTAGTCTGTAAATTCAATTTAAAATCTGTTTGCTTTTAGTTAGGTAAAACTTGATTTACAGTAACTAAGACCCTTTATGAGCTTGTCCCTTTATGCAGGAAATACAATTTTAAAACTTTTACTTTTTGTCTTTAACTGTAAAAAAAGTTTGATTTTTCTTTAGATTTCTAAGTATGATCCCTATACACAAGTTACTGATGAGACCACAGAATATAAATGCCCATTATCAGCCTTGGTGCCATATCACACTAGTAATATTTAACTACAGGTAGTGAGAAGAGAATGATCTGAACCCTTGTGGTGTGGGTTCAGATTCCATTCCAGGCATTTTTTACTTATATATACTTTAGAGTTCTCTATTTCTTTGTGCCTTGGTTTTCTATCTATAAAATGAGGGTGTTAATGGTGACTTTAGAGGCTGGAGAGATGGTTTGGTGGCTAAAGAGTACTCGGTGTCTGAACATAGGAACTAAATTTGGTAACTCTACCTCTAGAGGATCCAACACCCATTTCTGGCCTTCAAACACACAGCTCATGAATTCACACAAAACTACACATATACATATAAACAAAATAAAAATAAATTTAAAAAAATAAAATAGTTACTTAGCTGGGCATGTTGGTCCATGCCTTTAATCCCAGCACTCAAGAGACAAGAGGCAGAGGGGCAGATGGATTTCTGATTTTGGAGCCCAACTTGTAGAAGGTAAGTTCCAGGACAGTGAAATCCTGTCTTGAACAACCAAAAAAAAAAAAAGTGGAATAGAGACAATAGATATGTAACGTGTGTGTGTGTGTGTGTGTGTGTGTGTGTGTGTGTGTTGCTCTCTCTCCCTACCACTCAGCCTTGGCTCTCATCACTCTATTAACTCAGCAGTCCTTCCTGGAAAACACATTTTATACAATGAGTACCAGAATGAAAGTTTGTGGCCTTCTACAACTCTCTTGGGTGTCAAAGTGTGGGCCCTCTATGATAATCTAGCAAGCTCCCAGGAGTTTGATGTTCTTTACCTACCAATTCCTCTTTAAACTAAGTTGGGAGAATAACAGTTTTTCTTTAAATCCTCAGTGATACTGTTTTCACTCAGCTTGACAGCTGCCTGCCTAGGTAAGTATCTCAACCTCTTCCCCAGAGAGTTCTGTGAACTGGGAGAACCCAAATGGATGCTAAGTGGTAGACACCATTAGCCATATATGACATTAGAGAGCTATAATACCTGAGCAAAATTTTAAGCTCTCATTGGACTTGTCTTATAAGCAATCAAGTAAGAATTGTCTCTAAAGAGATACTATGGATTTCCAAGAAATAAACATTTGCCACAATTCTGATCGTAGTAAGGCACTCACTTTTCAGCTGTTTGTAATCTGAGGTTTTGGGTAACCCTAGCTGTCCTGCCTTCCTTGTGTGGGATGAGCAACTAATTGTATAGAGAACCTTCATTCTTGCTGCCATGCCAGGCACATCAAAATCTCAGTTCCCCTGGCTCCTGACATGAATATTGAACCTGTCTTCCTACCTGACTAGGTCTTCATTAGCCACATGTTTTTTCCTGGGTTTGCTCCAGCACTCTAGGACCAGGTTTGTTTAACATAGAGCATACATAAACTTTTGTGAAAGCCTGTCTTATTTCCATGCCTATGCACTTGGACTCCTAGAATGGTATCCTGGCATTTGTGCTAATCAGTGTCCAATAAGCTCCTACTAAGTGTCAGTATTATGCTTATCATACAACATTCAGAATTTCATTTTATGATCACATACAATTCTAAGTTATAAGTATTCATTTATTGTATTCATTTAATATATAAGTCAACTGATACCCAGAGTAATTTAGATATAGTTACCACTGAAGAACAAATTCAAATCTAGATTTCTCCTGCTGCAGAGCCAGAGGTCTTTGCTTCTACTCTGCTTTTTCTGGTCCATACTGTTAGAAGGCAGGGTTCTACCAGGGTCTGTGATTTTACATAGAGTATTTGTAGTTCATCACTCTAGGTCTGTGTTCCCCATCTTCATCTCTTTGGCCAAGTTTGTGAGGGCCCTTGAGCTACTCTCATTGAGTCAATTATGAACTCCAAGCTTGTTGTCCTGACCACTGCTTGGATTGGGTAGGCTATTGCTGTGATAATGGTCAAGGATAAAACCAGAGCTTGTGTTGTGGGAACTTTAACTGCTGAACTGAAGTTGGCACCCCAGTATCTCTAGTAAACACATGAGATATAGCAGAATTACAGCCCCTTTCCAAGGCACACAAACCCAGGGCACACACAACAGTGCTTTCAATTTCAACAACCTGCTATACTGCCTAAGTCTTAGGCTCTAAGGGCTTTATCGGACCTTCCAGCCAGTTGACCTTAGAAAGGAGGAGCTCCCTGCACTGCTCAAGCAAGTGGCTCACAGGCATTTGTTCAGAAATACACTTGCTTGTTTATTTCATACCTTAACATACTTGAGGATCTTAGAGTATTTTTTGAAATTTATTAGGTCAGAGATGAAGCTTAGAGTTTGCATTTTCAATAAGCTTTTAGATGATGCTGAACCTCACCCCACACTTTGAATAGCAAGCCTTATCAGTGTAAAGCCTTTAGTAGTGCCCCTTTCCCCCATTTCCCCCCTATTATTTCCTTCCTCATGTCCCCAGAAGGACACTCAGGACCCCTCACATCAGGTCCAAACAGATTGTGTGTACTTTCTTACTGTTCTTGCTGGTCTCCAGATCCTCCTTTGGTAGAGACCTACCCGAAGAGAGGCTGTACCAGCTTTCAGAATGGACAGCCCAGCAGGTAGCAGGATTTACCCAAGTGCTCAGGGCTTTGTCTACATGAGGGCACCTTTACAGACCTCTTCTAGAAAAGTATCACTAGGCATGATGTAGCCCAGGTTGAGTAGCCAGAGCTTTGCCTATATTGATCTTAAAGTGTTTGCAGATGAGGGCATAGCTGGCACCCTTCCCTTGGAGAATTGCCAGGATGTTTGAGAGAAAGATCTGCTGTGTCTCAGCTTTAGAAACTCTCGGACCTCTAAAGTCAATCTGAACCAAGATTTCCAAGGATGTGGAGTTCTTTAAGAGCAAATGGGAGGTGGAGCAGGGAAGTGAATTGGGGGGGGGGGGAGAAGAAGGAGAAGGAGATAGGTAGGTGTAAGTAGGTAGGTAGGTAGGTAGGTAAGGACAGAGGGGGGAGACAGGAAGGGAGACTGTCTTAGATTCTCAGAGCTGAGGAATTCCTTTACCAAGGCTCAATAAAGATAAGGTTAGGGAGTGGCCAGTCACCTGCATACTTTCTATCTGCATTCCTGCTCCCAGCTGAGGCCTGTTTGTTCCCCTCTATCAGCTGCTAACATTTTCTCTGGTTCTCATTCACCCCAAAGTTATACAAAGCACCAGCCTCTTTTACTCTTCCTGAGTAAGATTAACAGTTAAAGTAGAACAAACCAGAAGAACCATTCACAATTAGCACCAAAGTCTCAAAAGTTTGGCATCTGCTTCTATAGCCAAACAAGTATCAGTGGCTACTTCTTTCTCTATTGGCCCCTGGGATCCATCTCATTTTACTTTTTGTTGAGTTCAGTGCTCTCCCTAGCAGAGCTATCCTGTATAGTTGCTCAGCTTTCAGACCACAGAGCATGCAGTGTGGATGGTGGGTAGGTGGAAAACTGAAGGTTTGTGTTTGTCGGTGGCTCAGCTGGCCCAGACTGCGAATGTGTGGTGAGAAATAGCATTCCCTGTAGGAGATTTCTTAACTCAGCAATTGTGCTTTCTCTCAAACCCTGAAGACTTAAACTCTGTTCCCATAAACTAACCCTACCTAACATAATGATGTTTCATAAAAGCATGTTCTCCCAAACCTGAGAGTGTCGCCGCCTCCTCCCTCCCTGCCACCATCAGGAATTCCATCTTTCTTCTAAAATTAGGTTGAATCTGTCTTTCAAAATTCCAGTTTCTCCTCCTGTTCCTTCAGTTTAGTCCCTGGAAGGATGAGACGTGTTCTTTGTAGTTCTTAATCATACTGTTGTGAGGACCTGTGCCTCTACTATGACCCTGGTATTTCAAGGGATCCCAATTCACTATAGGTCCTTCTGGAGCTAGCTCTTGTCTTGATGCTACCTGCCGTGCTTCCAAAGCAGGCTCAGACAGTCCTTCACTTGAGGGTGCCCTGTGTCATTAGTTTTAAAGAAAGCAGTTCTTCATATTCTTTATCTCCTAAGTGAACTGCTGTCTTCTGCTGTGATCAAAGACCTTTATATCTAAGCCATAGGCAGGCAGGATGAACAATTGCAGGCCTTGGTGAAAAGGTTGAATTCCAGAATCCATAGACATCCATACTGATGAGGCCAGAAAGGTAGAGTCTGGGATACAAGGCCAAGAGCCAAGGTAAGTTGAAGTAAATGCCTTTACTAGCTCTGGAGCTGTGGGAAGTTCTCTCTCTCTCTCTCTCTCTCTCTCTCTCTCTCTTCCTCTCTCCTTCCTTCCCTCCCTCTCTTATTACCTGTCTCTCCCCCTCCCTCTTTTTCTTCTTCCTTCCTTTTTTCCTTTCTTTCTCTTTAAAAAATTTATTTTCAAAATATTTCCTTAGATATATTTTGGTTATATTCTTTTCCTCTTCCAACTTTCCTAAATCCTCCCACCTCCCTACTCACCCAAATCTATGCTTTTTCTCTCTTTTAAAAAAGAAATACAAAAATGAAAACAAAACAAAACAAAACAAAACAAAAATGGCCAAACCTCCAGAATGAAAACCCAAACAAACAGCAGCAGCAGCAACAACAGCCCAGTAAGATAAAAGGTACCAAAAACAAAAGAAAAAGTGCATAAAAAGTCATGGGGTCTGTTTTGTACTGACAACTATGATTGGGCATGGGGCTAACTCTGGAGTGTGGTTGATACCCCAGTGACATTCATTTGGAGAAAACTGATTTGCCCTTTCTTAACAGGTATCAACCGCAAATAACTCCTTGGTTAGGAGTGCGGATTTGCACCCACTTCCCCTTCTGCTGGTTTGAACTTGTGCATACATGTATCAGTGCTGTTGCTCCTGAAAGACATGAGTCATAGTCCACCTCCAGCTCTTTAATCTTCCTACTTCCTCTTCTGATCCCTAAGTCTTAAGGGAGGGAGCTCTGAAAAATACAAACCTTGAGTTCCTCAAGATCTGTCATTCTCTTGTATATCCTGTTGTATAGCTGTGTGTCTAGATCCCTGTTAGTGCCACCTACTGAGAACTTCTCTAATAAGGGCTGAGTGAGGTACTGACCTATGGTGTAGCAATTCATCATTGGGAGTCATTTTATTGCTGGTTTTGTGTTTTCAGAATAATAGCAGTTAGTTTTCTTGGATAGTTTTCATATTTTCTGTTCTCTCATCTGAACCACAGGGCAACAATGAAGTTATCATCTGTTAGGTTCTTAGCACAAGGTCTGAGAAGCAGTACATTTCAACTAACCCCCTATTCCCCATTTTTCAGTGGTGGCTGAACCCTGAGTCTGCCTCTGAGGGGCTTGGTAGTCTGTCCTAAGAGACTCTAATCTCTTCCAGCAAGGAAGCAATAGGAAGTCAGCATGTGTAGCTCACCCTCCTCAGCTGAACAGTGACCTCAGACTGTTCTGTGGAGACTAAGGGTCATCTTCCTGTAGTCCCAGGAGGCTTGAAACCAGTGGCAGAGATTCATGTGCCCATTCAAGGCCCCATTTTCACAAAGGCTTCTAGGGCCTGCTCTTAGTGTTTTCTCCCATAGCTACCAGACCTGACTTGGCAGTCCTGCAGAATCCCTATAAAGTGCAGCATTTCTCCTCCGTGGCAAGCTGTATGTTGTGAGTACCTTGAAAAGCATTTACCCACCCTGCTAGTATCATCCCTTCATGACCATATGACCACCCTGCTGGTAACATCCCTTCATGACCATATCATTATGCCATGTCATTCTTCTCTGTCCTATAACATGTGTTGACTTGGCCATTCCCTTGCTTTCTTGACTCCTTTCCACCTTGAATATTCACAGGATTTTGTTTGGGTAACCCCTGGAAAGAACACACCTGCAATGGAATTCCTGAATATTCTTCACAGGTGGATATCCCTTTAACAAGGCCTCTTTCTTCGTTGTCCTCGGTAATTTACTTAACTGTTGTCTGGCTCTTCTGTGTTCTAGGTATAAATTCCAAGTGTTGATAACATTTTTTCTTTATCTTCACAAATTAGAGAGCAGAACTTCAAGATGAAGTGACTAAACATACCTAAGTCACTTAGCACATGGTTAATCGTTCCATAAATGTTGTTACTGTAATTTTTCTGACACTGCTGGTTATATTGGCTCCATCACTGTGCTTGTTTTTCTTAGCATTGTAACTTTTAACCATTTAGAGAAAAATCAAAAACCTGTATCATGAACAATAGGATATCTTAGGTTATTTTTACCACTCACAGACTCTAGAGTAAAACCCCAAACCATTTAAGTGCCCTACAAAGCTCAGTCTCTTCTAGCTGTTCTTTCCTTCAACCCCCAAAGCACAGAGATACTGCTCTGTCTGCTGGGCTCATCCTGCTCTGCCAGATGGTCACTTAGCTACACCTTCTCATTCTGGCCTCTGCTTAGATGTCACTTCATTGGTGATGCCTTACCTGAGGGGACAGAATCCTGAGCCCAGAGTTCCTATCACTCCTCCAGCTGCCTTATTTGTTTGTTTGTTTATTTATTTGGCATGTTTATCATGTATTACACTGCTGGTTACAGATATATGTATATGCATGTGTATGTGTTTATGTATATGTTTGTATGTGTGTATGTGTATATGTATATGTGTATATGTGTGTGTATGTGTATATGTATGTGTAGGGGAATGGGTTACTTGATTGTTTCTTTCTACTAAGGGACATAGGTTTCATGAAGGAAGTAATGGTTCTTTAGAACCTAAAAGTGCCTGGCATTTAGTCTGTGTGTAGTAAATATTTGTAGAATGAATCAAGAAATTCTTGCCCTTTTACAATTTTTGCCAGAACAAAGCACAAAGGAAATATCACTAAGAAGATGCCGAAAAACACAGTGAATACTTTTATACCAGCCGGTGACACAAAGGATTGACCTATGGACTGCAGCTTAGATTTTGTGAAATGTTAGAGATCTTGTTAGCGGCGACTTTTATCAACCACGCACTTTCATTTTGCAGTTGGGAAAAGAAAACAAAAAACTTCCAACTTCCCTCAAATATTTGTCTGTCATGCTCAGCATGATTTTTACACCTTCCCTTAGAGAGGCAACCTTGGGGAGTGTGTGACCACCAACACTCTGCTGGGTGTCAATACCCTGTGGGTTTGCTGAGAGAAAGGCCGCTTTGTACATTAGCCCTGCCCTTGATTCTCACTTGGCACCCATTCAGTTATTGACACTATTTAGTTTGTAAAATTTCCTGGACACAGAGGAGAGGGGGCATCTGTCTCAAGTGAAACCCTGATACGCAGGACACATTTACATTCAAAGGGAAACAGTGTCTGCTGAACTGTGTAGCAGCTATCTTTGCAGGAAACTCGAACAGTGTCCAAAGAGCAAATAATTGTAGTGATTAATCTGATAAGCCAGTGACACAGGAGGAAAGTACAAATTGAAGTTTCAGCAACAGGTGTAAGACATGCCGTCTTTCCTTTCCTGATATTCTTAGGAAAGTAATGAGATAGCTTAATTACATGATAAAACTCTCAAAGTCCAGCTGGAGCCTCCCGGTTCCTGCTGGATGCTCACTCGCTTTCTTTTCTTATTGGACATGTTGAGATCTCTAGATGGTTACGTTGAGCTCTCTGCTGTCCTTACCCTTCAGCTTTCAGAGAACTGTGAATATACAATGAAACCAAGCTTGTCTCCATCTCTAGCTCCTCATTTTTTTCCCCCTCTGGTGCAGTTAATGATCTACTCAAATGAACTTTGTATTATAAGCTAAAGCATATGTGTTTTTTAATGGTATATACTAAGTAGTACATTCACAAATTCATGGGCTACAAGTTTACTAGTATGTCTGTTATATACTTGTTTGTCCCTTAATTTTGAAATTAAGGCATAAAACCATGATTGGGTATTTAAGTACATGTAACCGTTTTCTGTAAACATTAAATTGAATCATGTGGAAATTGGCTTCAGTGCTGTAGAAAACATCTCATTATGAGGCACATTTTTTTTTCTCCTATTCCTTCCCAACTTTCTTCTTATTTTGGTAGTTACTGAGTTCCCACGTTGAACCAGCATCTGGGGATGGTAAAGTCTAGTTTTACAATCTTAGTTGTCCTGGGGTAGTTAGTGCTCACCAACAACCAGATCACTTTGATTATGCAGTTGGTCGTGGAAGATGTGAGTGCTCACAGACTTTTTTCTAGCACTAGCTTCTGTGCTTATTTGCTATAGAATGTCAATCAGTTACTAGCTAGGTTTTGGAAGCTCTCTGTAAACTAGCTTTAACGTTTTGTTATTTGTACAGTAGTCTGTTTCTCTCATACTTTTGTTAAAATGTAGACACACACACACACAGTAGGCAAGCAGTTCTTTCGGCTTCTCTTCCTTCTCAGGTTATAGACTGACTAGCTTTTTATCTTCTCATTCCTATTCTGAGCTCCCTGTCATGTTTTACAACATTTATGAGTTTACACTTTGTATTGTAGCAAATTGCTTTTCAGGAAATATTCTATATTTGCTCCATATAAAAATAAATGGAGGCAGAGCTAAAAAAAATTGAGACTATAGATAGGTTGAAGATTGCCCTACGAGAATGCAATTGGAGGCTGAAATGTTTTTAAGGGAAATTAAACAGATTGATAGTATATTTCTCACAGACTATTAGCCAGGTAGAAAATGATAGGGAAATCATTGCTTACCTGATCACCTATTCGGAAGTCTGAATGGAGACCTAAGATTACATCCTTGGTTACAGATGTTTCCTGATCTCATTTCTCTACATGCTTTACTTTTTCCTTGGCCATACCCTGGCAAAAGGGCTGCCCAAGAGAGCTCTTTATTTGAAAACCCGTTCAATTCAACAAGAGAAAAAATTGCCTGGACATTTTAGTGTAGGATGTTAGACAAAATATTCTTACAGGAAATCTGAAATTCGGAACTCTGTACGGGCTCTTCACCCTGAAGAAAGGAAATGGTGTTTCTGGCTGCGCGTGACCTGTGTTTAAGTTGAGACTGAGTGCTGTATTAGCTCTGTTTGGAATCCTCCTTGAAGACTTGTCCATCTTAGTCAAACCCAGGGTTCATAGCTTCTAAAAGAGATTGTGAGCTGTTAAACAACACATTGTATGGTAGCACTTAACTGTCCTTGAGAGAATCTGTGTGTGAGATATGGCAGATTTCAGGAATTCTATCAGCACTCTCCAGTCAGTGTTCCTGTCCTTCTTCTTTTGTAAATCAGTCGTGTGCAATTTTGACAGGTAATTTTTTTCTGTCAGCTAAAACTTGATGCAGTCTTTTAAACTCTAAACAAACTGGAAACTAAGTGCTGCTCAGAAGCTGCTGGCATATTTCCATTTAAATTATGAGTTGGCTTTCTGAATTTTTGTCTTGGGGGGAGATTATATTTTATCGTTAAAAATCTTTTAAATTTATTCTTTGAAAATGTCATACATTTATACAACCTATTTCCATTATAATCATTACCTCTCTCTAATTCCAAAAAGATCCCCATCCCCTCTTCCCAACTCCACATCCTCCCTTCTTTTTTTGTTGTTATAAGACTCAGGTTTAATTAGTGCTGTTCAAATGTACGTGGGTATGGAGGCCATTCACTGGAGTGTGGGCAACCTACCAGCTTCCATGTCCCCAGGAGAGACTCTGTCTTCATGAGCAGTTATCAAGCACTAAGAGGCCTACTGTCAAGGGTAGGTGCCCCTCTAGGCCTATGACCACCATAACCATGGGCTTTTGACCAAGCTTAGAGAACCAGGTGTGGATTCCTTCCTGTGGAGGTAGAGTGTTGAAATAAATAGTGAATCCGAGTAGAAGGTGGGCCTCACAATATGGTAGTACACATCACACTGCACTATTTTCCTTTTGATATTATAATATAATTGCACTATTCTATTTTCTTTTTGCGATTATAATATAGTTACACGATTTCTTCCTTTCTTTCCACCTTCCATACCCTCCCATATACCCCTCCTTGTTTTCTTTAAGTCATGACCCATTCTTCATTTATTGTTGTTGCATGCATTTAGGCACATACATATATTCATATATATATATATATATATATATATATATATATACACCTCATATGTATATTTTCAGAGATAGCTATTTGGTACTAGAGAATGACTTGGTATATTCCTTCTTGGAGAAGACTGTTTCTTTCAGTCTCCAGCATACTTTAGCTGCCTGAAGTTCTTTTTGTAGGGTTGAGGCCTCATAGGCTTTCCCCTGTGCACTTACCATGTCTATTGTTGTAGTGTTTGCTCAGCTCATGTTTGGGCGGTCATGTTGGTGAGGTTTTATTGGTGTAGCTTCTGACATCACTGGGAGACAAATCTCATAGCAAACTTGCTGATTCTCTAACTCTTATAATTTTTCCACCCCACTGTTTCCTGAGCCTCAGGTCCAACAATGTTTTGTGGTTGAATACACTGGGACTGGGCTCCACACTTCTGCGTTTTGATTGCATATGGTTTTCTGTAGTGGTCTCTGTCTGTTGCAAAGAAGAGGTTTCCTTGATGGGCAATGAGATCTACACTTATCTTGGGTGTAAGAGCAAATGCTTACATTGTCATTAGGGATTATACTGGTTTGGTACAGCTCTGATAGCTTCTCTTGATAGCCAATATCTATGACTTCACTGACACCGAGTCACTAGGCTTCCTCTTGTTGAGCAGGTCTTAAGAATACCTAGAGAATTGTTTTTTGTTGACTTCTTCCTTTGATTGTTTTACTTTTTAAAAAAGAGATCACAAAATGTCTCTGTTCTGGAAAAATACTTATTCTCCTAAATGAAATTACATCCCAAACATTATAGTCTGAACTTTTAAAAGAATAATTTCCTGAATAAAATAAGATAGATACAAATAAGATAAAGTTTGTCGATTATTAGGGCAGACTATTTGTAGACTTATTAAATTCCTACAAAAGACACAGAAGTCTCCAGTTGTCTACCCTCACGACCTTTATATCTATTTTTGATTATGCTTACACCGATTCTTTTAAGGTTCTATTAAGATGATTCAAGTTAAATTATTTGGACTGATTTTTAGAAACATTATCTTTTAGCTTCTTAAATTGTCTAGGAGTTACTAAAAAATCTTAGATCCAAACATATAATTATTAGAGACATTTTGGTTTTTAAAATCTGGATTAACCATTTCTCCCCAGGTCAGAACATGAATATAGACCTATGCCTGTTGTAGTAGGTTCAAAAATCTGTGTATATTTTAAATTATGAAACAAGGTATATTTTCATTATAAACATATTTTACATAAAACATGTTAACATGAATAATGGCATTTATTGATACTATTTATTTTTAAAATATATATTTTTTTACATAATGTACTAATATATAAGAGATGGCTCAGCAGTTAAGAGCACTCTTTCAAAGGATCCAGGTTTGAGTTTTAGCACCCATATGGTGCCTCAGCAACCATCTGTAACTCCAGTTCCAGAAGATTCAGTGTCTTCTTTTGGCTTCTTAGTGTACTGCATTCATGTCGAACATAGACATTTAAGGCAAATCACTTAAACACATAAAAGCTAGGATTAAAATACATTGACATGATCTCCATTGACACGTCAAAGTTTCTATGTATATTTTAAAATTTAGACATTGCAAAGGCAAAGAAAACTTTGAAAAAGACTTTAGTATGGAATAAGAATGTGATAAGGTTTGTACATATAAATAATGATAGTTTATGTATCCTTTACCCTCATTTTCCTCTGACAGTAACACATTGCCAACTTTACAATGGTATTACAGTAATGAAGTGGCTGTCTTTTTGTTATAATAAAGTACACATAACAAAGTTTGGAATTTTAGCATTTTAAGTATGTAATTCATTGACAGTAAATAGATTTGGAATGTGTGTAAACATTACCACTAGTCATTTCCAGAACTTACCATCATCTGAAACTTAAACTCTGTATGTACCAAAATGTACCTCTTCACAGTTCCTTCCAGCCAGTCCCTGGTAGCCTCCATTACATTTTCTCTCTCCCTATGAATGTGCATTTTACAGGTAGTTCATGTTCATGACATCATGCGATGTTTTCTGATTGCCCTATTTTGTAAGTGTAATTTTTGCTACCACTATAGACTGTTTCACCATGACTTGTTTTATTGGTGAGTTATCTATTCTACAATTCTACATTTATTTATTTAGTTTTGTGTATAAGTTGGGGGACACAGGATTCATGCATAGGGAGGTCAGAGAACAACTTAAAGAAGTAATTTCTTTCTTCTACCAAGTAGATTCTAGGGGTCTAACTCAGGTTGTCAGGCTTGGGGGTGAGAGCCTTTAGTCTGTGAGAGCTATGGCATCAGTCTAAAGGGTTTTTTGTTTTAATTCTTTTTAATTTTGTTTTATTTATATGAGTACACTGTAGCTGTCTTCAGAAACAGCAGAAGTGAACATCAGATCCCATTGCATCAGTCTAAAGTTTTAAAAAAAGGAAGAAAAGGGAAGAGAAAATAGGAGGGAGAGAGAAAACTTTTGGGGGACATGATGGTGTGTAAGACACACTCTGTGAATTCCTCTGCCACCAGTGTTCTGCTTTCTGAGACACTGGCGTGTCTTTGTAGTTTCCTTACAAACTATACTTGTACTTTGATAAGCAAGAGTTACATGTTAAAGCCTGGATGATATAATCAGATCCTACTTGTTCACGGTGCACGGTTCACGGTGCACGGTTCACGGTGTTTAAATAGGCTGTCCAGTTTTCCTTGCTAGTATTTCACAGCAATATTGATCAAGATTATTTGTCTGTGGTTTTTTGAGTAGTGTCTTTGTTTGGTCTTGTTATCTGGGAAATTCTAGGCTGGTCAAACAACTTAGGAAATGCTCTTTCCTTTTCAGTTTTGAGAAGAGTTTGTGATTCATGTTCTTCCTTGCATGTTAGTAGCACTCAACAGTTGAGCCATCTGGTCCCGTGCTTTCATTTGTCCAGTGGTTTTTGATTACTGATTCAGTTTTCTTACCAGTTAAACATCTATCCAGATTGTCTGTCTTAATTATTTATTTCAATAGATAGTAGGTGTCTAGTTTCTATACAGCTATTTTAGGTAGACTACACAATGCACTGACATACACGTATTTATAGTCTTCTCTCATACCATTTTATATAAAAATCAGTAGCATTACCTGTACCAGGTAATTTGTGTTGTTTGTGCTTCCATCTTCCTTTATGGTCCAGTTCCATCAACATTCCCAAACCACCAGTATGGTGTCTTACCTTGAGTCGTGGAAATTTATAATCATTGCAGTGATGTGTGATGATCTGAGAAGAGCTGAAACTGTTCAGTGAATGCTCGAGTAACAAGCATGCTAGAAGGATGAAAGATCCCTGGTTTAGCACATTGAATTTGTCATTGTTTTATAGTCTAGACTCAAACTTTTCTTTGTTGCTCTTCCATCTAAACCAGCTTTGTAGATAAAAAGCTCCATGATTCACATAAATATTTGGCATGATTATCCTAATGTATATCTTGTGTTTATTTTGGGTAACCTAAGTAACACTAGTATGTTAATCCCCTCTTCCTCTTTTATTCTATGTCCAAGTGTTCAGCTTGTTGTCTGAGTAGCCTGTTTGTATTTCCTGAATTTTCACTTTTAGATATTATCTGTGAGATTCTGTCATGAAAATAAATGAACTTTATTTTTTTTCTCCTGCCTCTTACTACCCCGCAGGCACAGTGTTACCACTCAAGGTCTTGCTTATCCCTGGCTTTCCTAATATAATTATATAAAAGTTATTCTATAACTAGAGCCAGTGTTTATATTACTATATTACTGAAAAGGCTGTCCAGAACTAAGAAGACATAGTGTATTTAATCTCTCATTCTCACACACACATACACACACACACACACACACACACACACACACACACTCAACTATCTTTTTAACCCTTGAGTGAATAATTGATTTTGTAATTGTTTGCATGAATATATATATATATATATATATATATATATATATATATATATTCACATACACACATACATATACAGATACACAGACAAACACACACAGGCATACACACACATATATATGTCTATATATTATTGATGCAATTCAAATCCATTATCTGTGATTTAACTCTTTGGTAAAAATCTAGTATTATTATATCACATGTCCTTTTGAAGCGTCTTTTGGAACTTTCTGACCTTTGGCCTTCTAAGCAAATTATCATATGGGTTTGGTTTACAGCCATGACCTAAAACATCTGTCCCGGGACAGATGTGTGCCCGGGAGCCCTCTTCCCCTTCTTTACCTTCTCCCTATCATTTCCTCTGTTGTTCATTGTCGTGCCTTTCTTTGTCTTCTCATTTTAATGCTACTCACCTTCAATATCTTTCCAAAAGAAAGGATGCTTTGAAAATACAACTTGAGTCATTTTGTGCCTAGAAATCCTTGTCCTCTCTATGCTTTCAAGTGTAGTTTACTGAAAACAAAATTCTAGCCTGATTTTTTTGCCCCCTCAGTACTTTGAAGAATTTTTTTTTTGTTTTTGAGAAGCCTGTGGTGTCCTAAGTCCTGAGATTTCTCAGTCACATGCTTTGATGTTCATCTGTTTTTGTCTTCACTGCCAGCCTTCAGTGGACTTGTTTACTCTGGAAATCGTGTTCTCTGCTTGAGGATCTCAGTTGTGTCACTAGTTTGTTTTTTTCTTTTCCTGAACTTCCTGTGTTTATCTTTGTAAAATTTATACAGTATTACACTGGATTACCAGGATGATCTTTTTCTTTTCTTTTTTTTACATTTGTGTCTTTGAATTTTCTTCCATTCCATCTCTCAAACTTCTATTTCATTTTGTTTTTTTATTTAATACTTTATTTACATTTCAAATGTTTTGACCTTTTCAGGTCTCCCCTTTGGAAACCCCCTATCCAATCTCCCCTCCCCTTGCCTCTATGAGGATATTCCCCTACCCACCCACCCACTCCCCTCTTCCATCCCTGGCATTCCCCTATACTGGGGCATCTAATGCTCTCAGGTCCAAGGGCCTCTACTCTGATGGATGGTCAACAAGGCCCACCTTAGCCACATATGTGGCCAGCACCATGGGCCCCTCCATATGCATTCTTTGGTTGGTGGTCCAGTCTCTGGAAGCATCGGGGGCCTGACCAGCTGACAATGTTACTCCCTCCCCATGGGGATACAAACTGCCTCAGTTCTTTCAGTCCCTTCTCCAACTCCTTCATCTGAGACCTCATGCTCAGTCCAACAGTTGCTGTGAATTGAATCATGGACACCCCAGACTTTTGGGCTAATATCTGCTTATCAGTGAGTCCATACCGAGTTTGTTCTTTTGTGACTGAGTTACCTCACTCAGGATGATATTTTCAAGTTCCATCCATTTGCCTGTGAATTTCATGAAGTCATTGTTTTTAATAGCTGAGTAGTATTCCATTGTATAAATGGAGCATATTTTCTGTATCCATTCCTCTGTTGAGGAATCTGGGTTGTTTCCAGCTCCTGGCTATTATAAATATGGCTGCTATGAACATAGTGGAACATGTGTACTTATTTCATGTTGGAGCATCTTCTGGGTATATGTCCAGGAACTGTATAGCTGGGTCCTGAGAAAGAATTTTATCCAATTTTCTGAGGGTCTGCCAAACTGATCTCCAGAGAGGTTGTATCAACTTGCATTCCCACCAGCAATAGAGGAGTGTTCCTCTTTCTCTACATCCTCGCCAGCATCTGCTGTCACCTGAGCTTTTGATCTTAGCCATTCTGACTGGTATGAGATGGAATCTCAGGGTTGTTTTGATTTGCATTTCCCTGATGACTAAGGATGTTGAACATTTCTTTAGGTGCTTCTCAGCCATTCAAGTTTTCTCACTTGAGAATTCTCTGTTTAGCTCTGTTCCCCTTTTTCGATAGGGTTATTTGGTTCTCTGGAGTCTAACTTCTTGAGTTCTTTGTATATATTGGATATTAGCCCTCTATCGGATGTAGGATTGGTAAAGATCTTTTCCTAATCTGTTGGTTGTCATTCTGTCCTATTGACAGTGCCCTTTGCCTTACAGAAGCTTTGCAATTTCATGAGGTCCCATTTGTTGATTCTTGATTTTAGAGCATAAGCCATTGGTGTTCTGTTCAGGAACTTTTTCCCTGTGCCCATGCGTTCGAGACTTTTCCCCACTTTCTCTTCTATTAGATGCAGTGTATTTGGTTTTATGTGGAGGTCCTTGATCCACTTGGACTTGAGCTTTGTACAGGGAGATAGGAATGGATTAGTTTGCATTCTTCTGCATGTTGACTGCCAGTTGAGCCAGCACCATTTGTTGAAAATGCTGTTTTGTTTCCACTGGATAGTTTTTGCTCCTTTGTCAAAGATCAAGTGACCGTAGGTGTGTGGGTTTATTTCTGGGTCTTCAATTCTATTCCATTGATCTACCTACCTGTCACTGTACCAATACCATGCAGATTTTATCACTACTGCTCTGTAGTACAGCTTGAGGTCAGGGATGCTGATGCCCCCAGAAGTTCTTTTATTGTTGAAGATAGTTTTTGCTATCCTGGGTTTTTTGTTATTCCAAATTAATTTGAGAATTGCTCTTTCTAAGTCTATGAAGGATTGAGTTGGAATTTTGATGGGGATTGCATTGAATCTGTAGATTGTTTTTGGCAGAATAGCCATTTTTACTATATTAATCCTGCCAATCCATGAGCATGGGAGGCCTTTCCATCTTCTGAGGTCTTCTTTGATTTCTTTCTTCAGATTCTTGAAGTTCTTGTCATACAGATCTTTCACTTGCTTGGTTAGAGTCACACCAAGATACTTTATATTGTTTGTGACTATTGTGAAGGGTGTCATTTTTCTAATTTCTTTCTCAGCCTGTTTATCCTTCGAGTATAGGAAGGCTACTGATTTGTTTAAGTTAATTTTATATCCGGCCACTTTGCTGAAGTTGTTTCTCAGCTGTAGCAGTTCTTTGGTGGAGTTTTTTGGGTCACTTAAGTATACCATCCTATCATCTGCAAATAGTGGTATTTTGATTTCTTCCTTTCCAATTTTTATCCCTTTGACCTCCTTTTGTTGTCTAATTGCTCTAGCTAGAACTTCAAGTACTATATCGAATAGATAGGGAGAGAGTGGACAGCCTTGTCTAGTTCCTGATTTTAGTGGGAATGCTTCAAGTTTCTCCCCAGTTAGTTTGATGTTGGCTACTGGTTTGCTGTATATTGCTTTTACTATGTTTAAGTATGGGCCTTGAAATCCTGATCTTTCCAAGACTTTTATCATGAAGGGATGTTGAATTTTGTCAAATGCTTTTTCATCATCTAACAAAATGACTATGTGGTTTTTTTGTTTGAGTTTGTTTATGTAGTGGATTACATTGATGGATTTCTGGGTATTGAACCATCCCTGCATCCCTGGGATGAAGCCTACTTGATCGTGATGAATGATTGTTTTGATGTGTTCTTGGATTCACTTTTCAAGAATTTTATTGAGTATTTTTGCATCAAGATTCATAAGGGAAATTGGTCTGAAGTTTTCTTTCTTTGATGGGTCTTTGTGAGGTTTTGGTACCAGTATAACTATTTCCTTGTAGAATGAATTAGGTAGTGTTACTTCTGTTTCTATTTTGTGGAATACTTTGAAGAGTATTGATATTAGGTGTTCTTTGAAAGGCCGATAGAATTCTGCATTAAACCAATCTGGTCCTGAGATTTTTTTGTTTGGGAGACTGTTAAAGACTGTTTCTATTTCTTTAGGGGTTATGGGACTGTTTACATGGTTTATCTTATCCTGACTTAACTTTGGTATTAGGTATCTATCTAAGATAAACTTGTCCATTTCATCCAGATTTTCCAATTTTGTTGAGCATAGGCTTTTGTAATAGGATCTGATGATTTTTTTGAATTTCCTCAGAATCTGTTGTTTTATCTCCTATTTCATTTCTGATTTTGTTAATTTGGATACTATCTCTGTGCCCTCTGGTTAGTTTGGCTAAGGGTTTATCTATCTTGTTGATTTTATCAAAGAACCAGCTCCTGGTTTTGTTGATTCTTCGAATAGTTTTTTTAGTTTCTACTTGGTTTATTCCAGCCCTGAGTTTGATTATTTCTTGCCTTCTACTCCTCTTGGGGTTATTAGCTTCTTTTTGTTCTAGAGCTTTCAGGTGTACTGTTCAGCTGCTAGTGTATGCTCTCTCCAGTTTCTTTTTGGAGTCACCCAGAGCTATGAGTTTTCCTCTTAACATTGCTTTCATAGTGTCCCATAAGCTTGGGTATGATGTATTTTAATTTTCATTAAATTCTAGGAAGTCTCTAATTTCTTTGCTCATTTCTTCCTTGACCAAGTTATCATTGAGTAGAGCATTGTTCAGCTTCCATGTGTATGTGGGCTTTCTGTTGTTTTTGTTGCCATTGAAGACCAGCCTCAATTCGTAGTGATCTGATAGGAGGCATGGGGTTATTTCAATCTTCTTATATCTGTTGAGATTTGTTTTGTAACCAATTGCATGGTCAGTTTTGGAGGAGGTACCATGAGGTGCTGAGAAGGTATATTCTTTTGATTTAGGATGAAATGTTCTGTAGATATCTGTTAAATCCATTTGGTCCATAACTTCTGTTAGTTTCACTGTGTCTCTGTTTAGCTTGTGTTTCCAAGATCTGTCCATTGATGAAAGTGAGGTGTTGAAGTCTCCCACTATTATTGTGTGAGGTGCAATGTGTGCTTTGAGAGTTAGTAAAGTTTCTTTTATGAATGTGGGTGCCCGTGCATTTGGAACATAGATGTTCAGAATTGAGAGTTCTTCTTGGTAGATTTTTCCTTTGATGAGGATGAAGTGTCCTTCCTTATCTTTTGGATGACTTTTGGTTGAAAGTTAATTTTTATCTGATATTAGAATGGCCATTCCTGCCTGTTTCTTGGGACCATTTGTCTGGAAAATTGTTTTCAAGCCCTTTACTCTGAGGTAGTGTTTGTCTTTAGCCCTGAGGTGTGTTTCCTATATGCAGCAAAATGCTGGGTCCTGTTTATGGATCCAGTCTGTTAGTCTATGTCTTTTTATTGGAGAATTGAGTCCACTGATGTTAAGATATATTAAGGAATAGTGATTGTTGAATCCTGTTATTTTCGATGTTATTTTTGTGTTTGTGTGGCTATCTTCTTTTGGGTCTGTTGAAAGATTACTATCTTGCTTTTTCTGGGGTGTAGTTTCCCTCCTTGTGTTGGCGTTTTTCAACTGTTATTTTTTTGTAGGGCTCGGTTTGAGGAAAGATATTGTGTAAATTTGGTTGTGTCATGGAATATCTTGTTTTCACCATCTATGGTAATTGAGGGTTTTGCTGAGTATAGCAGCCTGGGCTGGCATTTGTGTTCTCTTAGAGTCTGTATGAGATCTGCCCTGGATCTTCTAGCCTTCATAGTCTCTGGTGAGAAGTGTCACCAGACACTTAGTGACACATTAGTGTCATTCTGATAGGTCTGCCTTTATATGTTACTTGACCTTATTCCCTTACTCCTCTTAATGTTCTTTCCTTGTTTTGTGCATTTGGTGTTTTGACTATTATGTGACAGGAGGGATTTCTTTTCTGGTCCAATCTATTTGGAGTTCTGTAGGCTTCTTGAATGTTTATGTTCATCTCTTTTTTTTAGGTTAGGGAAGTTTTCTTCTATAATTTTGTTGAAGATATTTACTGGCCCTTTAAGTTGGGAATCTTCATTCTCTTCTACACCTATTATTCTTAGGTTTGGTCTTCTCATTCCTGGATGTTTTGGGTTAGGAGCTTTTTGCATTTTGCATTTTCCTTTCACTGCTGGGTCAATGTTTTCTATGGTATCTTCTGCACCTGTTATTCTCTCTTCTATCTCTTGTATTCTGTTGGTGATGTTTGCATCTCTGACTCCTGGTCTCTTTCCTAGGGTTTCTATCTTTAGGGTTGTCTCCCTTTGTGATTTCTTTATAGTTTCTATTTCCATTTTTAGATCCTGTATGGTTTTGTTCATTTCCTTTGCCTGTTTGATTGTGTTTTCTTGTATTTCCTCTTTAAGGGCTTCTAGTTGTTTACCTGTGTTCTCTTGTATTTCTTTGAGGGAGTTATTTATTTCCTTCTTAAAGTCTTCTATCATCATCATGAGAAGTAATTTTAAATCAGAGTCTTCCTTTTCTGGTGTGTTGGGTGTATCCAGGGCTCGCTGTTGTGGGAGAACTGGGTTCCGATGATGCCAAGTTGCCTTGGTTTCTGTTCTTAATATTCTTGCCCTTGCCATTATGCCACCTGGTTGTCTCTGGTGTTAGCTAGCTGGTCTTGATCTCTCTGACTGTGGCTGGTCCCTCCTGTAGACCTTTTCATCAGTACTCCTTGGAGACCAACTCTCTCTGAGAGGTATTTGGCTTTGGAGAGCTCTTGGGTGCAGAGAAAAACCAGAAGAATGCTGTCCCCAGCTGTTCCTTGGTTCCTGTGTCCTGATGGTTCTGCGAGGGTCCCTCTTGATTGAGGAATTTGAACAGAAGTGGTGGTCCTCCTGTGGTCAAAGGTGTGTTGGCACTCCTGGGAGACCAGCTCTCTCCTTGCACTGAGTATGGAGCACTGTGTCAAGGGATCAGCTCCCTGCCTCAGAAGGAAACCAGAAGGCCACTCCTCAGTCCTTGTGTCCTGAGGGCTCTGGGCGGGTCTCTCTGAGTAGAGGTGCTGGCCTTACCCCTGATCATAGGCTTGTCCACACTCCTGGGAGTGTAGCTCTTTCCCTGTGCTATTTGGGTATGGAGTGCGTGGCACAGACCACAGGTGTAAACTGGAAGTCTCCTGTCCCAGGCTATTCCTCTGTCCCAGTGTTCTGCAGATTCAGGGCGGGTCCAGCTGAGCAGTGGAGCCCTCTTACCTCCACTCACAGGCTTGTCCACACTCCCTGGATGCTAGCTTTCTCCCTGAGCTATTCGGTTATGGATCTCTGTGGCACAGACAGGTGTCCCCGGCTTCAGAAGGAGACTGGAAGCAAACTTCTATTTCTTTTCTGGTTACAATTTTTTCTTCTCTGTGTTACTTCTTTTGGTTTCCTGAATCTCCCTCTTTCTTTAAATTCATCTATACTTGGACCAGGGAAGGCCCAGCCATTCTGCTGAGCCCAGGGTGCAGAAAGCTTTGCCATTCCCATGGATCTGAGACATTGATGACTTTGACATGGCAGTGACCATTCATACATGGGTACAGTTGCTCTCCACAGGTAGATGTCAAAGATCAAAACGTTTAATGCCTGGTTAAGCCCCAGCTCCTTTAATATTTGAACAAAATGACTTAATCCCAGTTCAGGTGTGAAGGAATAGATTTGACAAATCTATAATGTTCTCTTTGTAATGGAAATGGCCTATAGTATTATATAAGTTTCTTAAAATAGCTCGTAAAAGTTAATAATTTTGTTTTTTATTTGTAGCCTGTCATAATTTATAGTTTGCTAATTTCTAACTTCAACCATAATGAAGATGAGACTTTTAGATTGGCAGTTAATAATGCACAGATACCATGTGAAGCAGTGTGGTCTTTCATCTCAAATACTATTCAGAAGAAATTACAAAATTGCGATTTTGCAAACTTCAGGAATTCAAGTCTTAGTAAGCTAAAATACAGACAGAAAGAAATAGCAGAATAAATGAATGGTGTTGTATTGGCTGATCCTACTAGACCAGACTACACTGTCTTCAAGATATATGTCATGTCTATTAAAATTGGTATACTCTAATTTTATATATGACAGTATTGTTATTAACATAGCTTGATTAATATTATTCACTTTATAAGTCACACTCAAATGTAGGCAGAAATTTTAAGTGTAGTTTTTAAAAGAATTGCCTTAATTTTTACATTTTAGAAAATTAAAAACTTTGCAGGTTAGTTTACAAAATGAGCTCTACTTTAATTTTCAAATTAGAAATATTGGGGCCAAGTGTCGTCTTCCTAAAAATAATGTACTATAGTTTTGTTTTAACTGACATCAATTTGCAAAGTGATAGTGGATTCTAAAAAGATCCATTGCTTGCAACAGAATGTTGGCAATAGAGTTCACTTGTGGCATTTTTACCATCGTTGAAAGAAAGCCATGGTGCCAGTAACAGCTCCACACAGTCTTCTCAGAGCCATGTTTCTGAATTAATGGACTTGTACATTTGTTCACAGTGAACACAAATGTGGTCATTTAAACGGCAAGCAGAGCGACCTATTCTAATCTTAACTAGGACTGTTTGGAAGGGATTATTATTGTGAAGGCTGATAAATGGCATTA
Source organism: Rhynchomys soricoides (assembly GCA_019843965.1). Classification (NCBI taxonomy): domain Eukaryota; kingdom Metazoa; phylum Chordata; class Mammalia; order Rodentia; family Muridae; genus Rhynchomys; species Rhynchomys soricoides. Next base: position 11,773,790 of record JADRCH010000019.1, on the reverse strand, counting down.
TCCATCAGTGGCTCCAGCTTCTAGAAGGCCCATAAGTGGGTTCAGTGATGAGGTCATTTTGGTCTCCCAATAACTAAACCCCCAGAGGAAGTCTAGCATTGCTCTGGTTGGTTATTGAGCATCCCCAAATTTAGAGCTGATAAAGCAAAGAGTTATCATTTAGTATGTAGTATTTACTGTCTTAAAAGCTAAATTAATTCTTGGTCTATTATTCATGAATGGAGAGTTCAATCTAACCTTCACAGGCTATATAAACAAAGCACCCCTAATATTTAAACTTGATATAGTATTTCATGTAAAATGAATCCCTAAGATAGTGACTCTAAACTTACAGGAAGATCAGTGTTCCTCTATATTTCTATTTATGTTTTTACATGAGGCCAGAGCTATATAATTTGTAACTAGAATGATTTATATGGCCTTTAAATATCCATAGTGTTTGATTGTTCTCTTTTCATTCATGTGTCGTGAGGCACACATTTTGTACTTACAAAATTAAATAAAAGTTTATGCCTGGAAGTCTACAATGCAGTACAATATTTAATTAAAGAATAAAGAAGGGATGTTCTGCTAAGATAAAATTCTAGAAATTTTAGAGGCAGGTAAAGGGTCAAGGAAGACTTGCTTTGAACAAGTGTGTGAGTTGGTATAGGTGGGCTACACTATGCTCTGTTCACCCTAGTATCACTAAGGCTGTGTACAGTTTCCAGTAGGATTGTGGTCTCCTATACCAGAAAGATGAACTTGTCTTCTCTGTGTTGGGCTTTCATTGTCAATTCTGCAGATCACATGGGAGGACTCAGAGGAGTTAGCATCTACCATGGACCCACAGTAAATGGGACAAGAGGAAGCGTCTGTGGATGGATGGCCCAGCGTCCCATCTCTTCCAGGAACAAGATTTGGTGGCACAGCAACTTTTAGAGTAACCTTACCAGGATTGTGCTTCAATGACTCATAGTGTTCTGTTACCATTTAATATACCCATTATTGAATCTTATCCTTCCTAATGAACATCTCCAAATGAACTGATTACTCCCAGATCATTTACCTTAGGAACAAAAACTAAAACAGTTCAGTAGAGGTGGTGAAATAACTGCAAAAGAGAGCTGAAGCTCAGCATTGGTGAATAGTTGTTTGCATGGAATATCACATTCACAGCTTCAAGCAATTAAGTTAGTTACACCACAGGGTTTATTGGCAGAAGGATTAGCACTCTTCTCCAGGCCCTGCAACTCTCCAAAAGGTTAGCAGATAGATGACTTGACCAGAGCTTAGCTTCCATGTGGTGGATTCTTCTCCCCCTTGTTTTGTTTTGCAGTGTTGGGTCCTTGAGCAAATAGGCATTTAATTTGTCACTACGCCAGTGTCAGAGTTATTCTTTCAAATAATAACTTGGCGGTGGTATTTTAAGAAGGTTGAGGATAGCGTATGAGAAGCAAACCATCCTGTGATTTAGGTAAGGCAGCAATAGCACTAGGAATAGGACAAGAGGAAGTAACTGACAGATTTATCATGTAGTATGGTGTGGCTTCTCAAAGGAGAGAAAGTGTTGCTTGTGATACCCACCAAGACTCTTTGGAGTGGCGAGGGGGGTGTAAGAAGGCACAGAGTCAACAACACAGGAGTCAGGTAAGGAGCAGAAACAGATTCATTTATTGCAGGAAATGAGCAAAACTTTATACCCCCTCCCAGCATCTCATTGGCTTTCAAGTAGCTGTCTCTTTCTCATTGGCTCACTCCATTTCCTCATCCAGCATCAGCTGTCTCTACCCTGCCAGCAGATTCTAGGTTGACAAGGGAAAGAAGTATCAGTAGCTAATGTGTCAGCATTGTGACTGGGCCTGCTTGGCTAGGGTCCTCTTATAATAAAAATGTTAAAATATATAAATACTTATAGTCTGGATTGCCATCTAAGAGGATACTGATGTTTTGAGTCAAAATAGAAAATATTAGCAGAAGACCATGCTTTTAATTGAAAAAAGTTTGCTTTTGTAATTAAAATCTGTCACCCAACTGCCATTTGCTTACTATTGTGCTAGATTTTCTCAAAGGCTACATAGAAAAGGGAGGCTGAACTGGAGGTTGCCCTGAGAAACCTATGCTTACTGTCTACTGTCTAAAGGCACATGGGCTTGTAATACTCTAGGGCTTTAAGATTGCTTTGAGGGTGGGAAACATGTGATAGGATTTCTAATCACCAGGGAAGCCCATAACAGCCTCAACTTGTGTTTGTGTGAAGGATTACACCTCATTTGCTCTGTGTCACAGGTACATTGAATCTTCATTTCTAAGTATTTAAACTAATGCTAGCTAGTGGCTCAGAGCCTATTGATAGGAGGAGGTTTGAATGGCAATAGAAAACAAAATAAATAAATTGATTAAAAATAAAATTACTGTAGCAGTTAGCATTTGTTTATTGTATTATAGGATCTTATTTTATATCCAAAGAGGCATAGAGATGGCTTAGCAGATGATACATAATCAATAAGTGGTGTATATTGTATAGAAACCCAGGTCTGTCTGAGGCCAGGCTGTTAACACTGTGCTGCAGAATGGGACGAAGCATAGAAAAAGGTCAATCATTTATTTCTAAAGGAGAATAGACTGTAAGAACACAGAACTATTTATTTGACATACAGTTTTGGAAACTCTAATTTATTTCCTTTAAAATAGCTTGTGTGGGAGTGGAGAGTTGGGCCAGGAGTAAAGAGCACTTGATATTCTTCTAGAACCCAAGTTTCACCCCCAGCACTCATATGGCAGCTCACAATTGGCTGAATCTCCAGTTCTAGGAGAGCCATGTGTCCTGGCCTCTGTGGGCAATGCACTCTTGTGGTACATATGAAGGCAATACACCAATAGATATAAAATAAAAATATTGTCTGTAATATTCAGGAAAACCATAGAATCACAAATAAGTTTATGTTCATAAGGAAATCTAGTTTTTATTCTTAATTATAGTGAATGGTGATATATGGTTGGTTATTAGTGAAATTTTATGAATCTGATCCCATTGTCTCTTGTCCACAGACCCTAATAGTTAGGTTTACATTTAGAGGCCAAGCTAGAGCAGAAAGTATAAGACCCAATCAAGTGTACCAGTTACAGCAGAAAGCTTCTAGTCTTGATTCTCTTCTCCAAGAAACTTGGGCTCTCTCATTGGACCAAAGGCATGCTTATCAAAAGGGAATGCATTCCTATGTACTGAAAACCCAGCTAACTACCCAGGGCTAGTGAAGTCATAGATCTTATATGAGAACCTACAGCCACTCCTTTCCTAAACCAGCAGAATCTCTAAAAGCAATCCAAACATTTGTCCTTAAACCCACAGATAAATGTAGTCCTCAGCATCTATCAAGGAGGGATCTTCTGTTTGTAACATATGGAGAGAGACCACTACAGAAAACCACCACCAATCAAAATGCAGAGCTGTGGAGCTCAGTATAAACAGATACCTCTACCAAGTAACTCCCACACCATGGCTCAGGTACATTGTGGAAGAGGGGGCAGAAAGAACTCTAAGAACTACAGGAACACGGTGTTGCGATGAGATTGTATCATATGAGAATGTCAGAGGCTATACCTGTGGTGCCTTACCAACATAACTGCCTAAGCATGACTTGAACAACGACAACAGACATGCCCATGTAGATGGGGGAAAGGTCACAAGACTTCAACAGTACACAAATAACTATGAAAAATTAAGAAGTTCTGAGTGAGAGAAATCGTCTTCCATAGGAAAAGCACAGTAATTGGTTATTCAATACCAAATAGTCATCCCTGAAAACATACATATTAAAAAGGGAGAGAACAAGGCACTATGTGGGAGGGTGTGGGGGGGAGGGTAAGAGGGAATGGCATAATTATAATCTCAAAGATAAGAAAATTATTTAGAACAAACAAAAATCAAAAAGTAATTTGAGTCAGCTTTTCTCCCATCTTTATAGCTTGCAGGGCCTCTGATATGGCACATAGCTCTCCTCAAGCCCTGCTTTGCTCCAGCAGCACAGTGCCTGGAAGTTACCAAGCATGCTCCACCTTGGAGTTACCAGCTGCAGTCCTCCCTGTCTCAGTTTTGTAGCCTTGTTCTCTGCACAGCGTAATCTCCCATCCCTTTACATGTAGCTCGTATGTCACTGCACTCGATGCACGGACGCTTGGTCTGCTTAAGGATGTTATTTGATTCTGTTAATCTGTCTTCTTTTATTCCCCACTCTGGTGCCTTGAGTCATTTTACATTTTCAGTCTGTGCTCACTGAAGGGATGTATTGAATGTGTGGCAAGATAGTATGAGGACCACTTATACAAATCATGATGTAAACAGGTCTGTTCAGTAGTGTTAGTTTGCTTTCCTTAAAAGCCACAGTGGAATGACAGTCATCTACAAGGGTTCATTACACTGGAAGCTGGTACTGTAAAGCCACTTGGCATGTTTTTGTGAAGGGCTTTTCTTAATCTTTTCCCAAACAACAGCGATAGCACCATGTTTTCAATTTTTGGATATTTCTAGACTGTTCCTGAAATTTTAAAGATTTATTTATTTATGTCTTAATTTATATGTATGGATTTGCTTGTGCATATGTGTACCACACATATGCCTGGTACTTGTGGAGTCAGATCCCCTGAAACTAGAGTTGCAGATAGTTTTCAGCTGCCATGTGAAGGCTGGGAACCTAACTTGGGTCCTCTGCAACTGCAGTAACTGCTCTTAACCACCAAGCTCTCTCTCTTGCCTCTGTTTCTGCATTTCTGAGTTAGCCGAGGTATTCAGCCCCTCAATACAATGTGGTAGCAAATGCATTTTGTGTATTGTTGCTAAGATGGAACTTGATGGGATTGTCTTCAGAATCCAAACCTTCCACCCTTCATAGGAGATTGGCTGTTTTATTCAAACAAGTTTATGCATGTAGAAATGCATTTCCTATATAGTGCTTGTCTAGACTGTCCACTGCAGAGCATTATTGAGCAAGACATGAAGAAAAAAAAAAATAAAAGGAAAAAAATGACACCTGGTGTTAGTTGAACTTCCACGGGGCTTTCACTGGCCTGCTCATTCTGCATGTTTTGATTTTGGAAGTCAATTGCAGTCCCTAGGTAGGATAGGCTTTCTGGTTAGAGACAACAAACCTTTTACCTCCTTAGACAGAAAAGGCAGGCACAGCTCTTCCTGCCTGGCAGGAAATTGTAATTTTATGGTCTTAACAAGGGAGACGAAATAAGCATAATAAATAGCGGGAAATGCAGAAACTCAGTGAGACAGATATAAGACATATCGTAGTAAAGCCCCCAGGTGCATGAACATGACCTGTGCACAACCAGCAATGAATGTGAAATAAAGCGTGTCTTCAGATGATTTCTTCAAAACAATTAAATAAGCCCAGAGCCTTTTATTTTGCTTGGCAAATATTTAATTTTCTTGCGTGACTAATGATCCAGCCAACAAAGAGAAGAAGCTGACATTTTTAAATTGACAACTAGGCAAATTTTTGTAAAACAAAAACAACAAATACATGATTTGGGAAATGAGTCCAAGTGTTTAAGATAGATCAGATTTACAGAGTAATAGGAAACATAAAACTCAGGTTCACCAGAGAGAAAGGTAGACTGTCCTGATTGGAAACACCAGCCATCTTCATTTGTTGTTACCTGGAGAATTAAGACAACCTACAGACCAGAAAGCTTTACTGTTCAGCATGTGGCCACCATGCAATGAAAGGGAGAGTAGAGTGGGCAGTGTACCTGAAAATTGCTCATCATGATAGTTTGTTAGTGTTCTGTAAGAGTATTGGAAATGGAATTGGTTGTATGTGATTGACAGAACAACATTCTTCACGATCTGTGAAAGCTGTTCTCACAAGACTTAAAATACAGAAATTCATCACGTGATTTTTCTGTTTCTCATGTAGCTTTATCTATGAAAATGACTTGCATGCATGGCTAATCTTATCTTGATAGAATAAGAGTTAACTATTTCTTTTTAAGCACTGTCCTGTGTCAGTGAAGACAGGTGGTCTGGGAGTTGTGGACAATGTATAGGTTTTCTAAATATTTAAACTGGTGTGAATTGATGATCTTAAATTGGTAATTACACTTTTATTGCCTTACATTATAAATTCAGCAGATACATTAGCACAAAAATAACTGTGTGATCAACTTGCCAAAAGTAAGGTTTAATTCTCAAATTCTGTAACATTATTTTGTATCAGTGTGATGTTACTAGTCAATGGAAATGAAAATAACTGCTAGAAAGTTCCTTGTGAGTAAACAAATTAATGGAGGCAAAATATTATACTGAATTTTGCTTATGATGTTTGAGTTTTTATATTTAAGCCTTTCTACTTTTTAAAACTAAGTTTGTGTTTCAGATTAGTTCTGCTGGTTAGTGCCCCTCACCTCCCAGGATGAGGTTCTTCTGTGAAACATTGCATTGCATTTTTACCTCAACTGCTGCTTTCAGGTTGTTCACGAAGATGTGATGATACATGCTTATGACAGGGAAGGTGCCATCTTAATAATGTAAATGGCATCAAGCACAGCACATCATAGCTCTTCTCTGTTCTCTTCTCTGCTGGCTCATCCCAGCAGAAGGCAGACATGCTCTTCAGTTTCATTTCTTCATGATCTCTTTCTTGAACTCATATCCTCCATTTCTCTCTCCCTTATGACATTTCAGCTAAAGCATTTGGGGTAATTCCACATACTCCTTACTTCCATGTCTATTTCCCCATTCCCTCTACTAACCCATCACCCTCCCAGACATGCTCCTTACCAAGGTCATAAATGAAGGGCAATAGTCAAGTCTTCTTCGCTTATCTAGATAGGTCAGACACTATTAATTCAGAGTATCCATATTTCCCCCGCTAAATCAGTTATCTTATGCTTCCTCTGCAAAACTGTTAGTAAAAAGTAGCATAAACTCAAAGTACTCAAACAGAAGAAGATTTTTCTTTTGCAGTTCTGGAGACTAGAAGTTTTATGATACCCATGGCAGCCTTCCCTACAAAAGATGCTTTTTTCTTTCCTCCAACTTCTGATGGTTTCCCACATTCCTTGGTTTGGGACCATACCTGGTCTCTGCCTCCACCTTTACATCTCCAAAGACATATCGTCCGTTAATCTTGCCCCTGCTATTCCAGTGATCAGGTTCACAAACTAGAGGGGCGGATTTTCATCAGACTGTGATGTCAGGTTAGTATTTTTTTTTTTTTTAACAATGGCACAGAATAAACATTTAATTCCAGAAGGGAAGAAGAGAGGTATAGCAAGTAAAGTAAGGCTCTAACATGGAGACAACATCAAATCCTGAAGCTCCATGTCTGGGACTTTGGACTTGTGATGGAGTTATCCTGGCTCCAGTGCCCTTGGTCAGCATGCCTTCTAGTTCTCGTCCTTATTGTGAACGACCTCTTCTTGGTATGATTCCACTCTCTGTTTGCAGCTTTTATCAGCAGACGTCCTGAAATCTTCATTGCAGTTAAGGCTCCATCATTATAGCTTCATGCAGTGGCATCATGGGACTTTCTTGTAGGGAATCTGAGTTGTCACACACTGCCTAGCTTCAGCAGCTTTCTGGGACCTTGGTGCCACCCTCCACGATCCTCTTCATGTTTACGTCTTTTGTGCCCGTTAAATCAGTTTGTGGATTTGATCCTGCTAAGTTGTCCTGTAAATTTTAGGTAGAGCTGTGCCCCACTGAACTATAGTTACAATGGCTTTCTAGTCACTACATGGCCACTTGGGAACACAGAACCTTTTTTGATGACATTCGTAGTTACTCCATACTTTCAAATTAATTTATACTTTAATGATTTGGAATCTTCCAAAGTTGGCATCTGGCCTGCTGGGAACCTTCTGATTGTTCTAGCACATAGCATGAGGTTTCCTTTGTTTCAATTAAAAGTATTTCTTTTTGAATTTCATACATGAGTACTGTATGACATTATTTCCACCCTTTACTCTCTCTCCAACTTCTCCCATATCCTTTCCACCCCTTTTCTTTAAATTTTTCACATGTGCAAGTGCGTGTGTGTGCACAGCATACATGCACACATGTACACATGTGCGCACACACACACGTGAATGTACATGTACATATGTATACAGTCTGATGAATCCCTTTAGTGTTGCTCAAGTATGAAAATGCATTTATAACCACTTGGGTTTGAACAATTTAGTGATTTTGTTCATAGTAGACATATACTGTAGTATTCCAACCAGAGTGCCATTTTAATAACTAATGAATCTTTTTTTGTTTGAGAAGAGCATTCCCTGTATATTATATGTCACTCTAGAGCCCACTGGGAGAACGGTAAGTAAATCCCCACTCTCATGGAGTCACAGTCTTGTTGGGAGATAAAAAGAACCATTTTTTTGATCCAAATGTATTACTTAAAGTAAAAAGCCCCAGAAAATTTCCAAACTCATGGAATTATTTTCAGCTTGTAATGAAGCTGCTGAGAGATAAAGCGTTATGAGATCTAGAACAGAGAGAATATAAAATAACAATTTTCTAGTTCATCTGTTGCCACATATCATGTTCTAGCCTAAAAAGCAAAAGGAAAATCAAACTATGAAGAGTCGAGCTGAATTATCTAGTCTGTTCACACAGCCAGACGTGTAATGCAAGGTGCAGTACTGGAGTCCTTGGGTAAATGGCAGGGCAGCCTGAGATTGTACTTCTTTAAGAAATGTATTTATGTCCTATTGTTAGTCTAATTAAAGTAAATGCAAGCTATATTACCAATCCAATTTCAGACTTCGATTCTTCATAAAAGTTTCTAACTTCTACCATTTTTCTTCTTTTCAATTATATATCATATATGCAGAATAAAAGGTTTAATTAAGATGTTTTAATACATGTATATACTTAAGATGTTTTAATACATGTATATACTATACTTTGATCGTATTCACCCTATTATTACTCTCTCCTACACTTGTGCTCCTTTTCCACTTCCAAAGTATTACCCCCTTTATTTCCATGTCTTTATGTATATATGTAATGTAAATATATGCTATTTCTGCAAGATATACTTATTCTCTTTTCTACTGTCTCTGAATTGTTAATTATTATCATTAGTATCAGATCTTAGGCACACACAGTCGTCAGTAACCTCACATTTACCATGACCTTACTGTGATAGTAAATGTCTTTCATGTGTGTACTTCCTATGGAACAGTGAATTATTTATTTTCAGTTTTCTTTTCCAGCACTTTCTACCGTATATGACATGTAGGAGGGCCTAATAGATTATTTAAATTTAGTCAACTGTTTGCTAGCACAAGACAGGAGTGGGAGAGCTTAGAACTTGAGTGACCCACCTGTGTTAGTGGCATGTCTACAATTAAATTTTTATTTGTTGATTCGACTGGCTCAGTGTTGCCCACAAACAACCAAGAACAATACGAAAAGGACTTATGAGGCGGTATTATCTGCAGAACACAATGCTAATATTCTAAGCATACATCTAATATGCACTAAATCTTAGGAAGCATCCAATAAATCCTATTCGTTAACATTGCTTATTCTAAATATTATTGTTTTAGACATTTATCCTAACCATACAGTAGATTTCCTGATACACAAGCAGCTTTTAATTAAAGTCCATGGAAGTTCCAATTTGTCAGAGCTAAAGATGTAAAATTACATTCAGCTTAATTATAAGAAAGCACAATTAACAGTTCAAGTTTGTATGCCATTAACTGTGATATTTTGTGAAATGATTTAGAAGAGTTAGCTAATGAAGTGCATGGTTTTTTTTTTTTTTTTGAAAATGTAGTGATATTTTCTAAGATTTATATTGTTTTTCCAAAGCTATTCTCTTTGAATGGATGCTGTTCTCAATTTTCTTCATTCTCTCATTCCTCATATCTGGCAACTCACAATTTGAAAAATCATTTTCTTATTAAGTGTTTCTTATGCACATCTGTTTTACTGATTTTGTTAGCTCATTTAATCACTATGGGCGTTAAGTCATAGAATGTAAGCAATGAACAAAAGTAGTAGTTATGTAAATGAGTTTTGCATTTGTGTTGTATGCTCAAAATATATTCCTAATGAATCTCTTTGCTTCATTTGGATCTTTAAAAATAGCCTGTTACATTTCTACTTCTTTCTATGTATGTTTTGTTATATGTGTAGTGTGTACTTGTTAGTGAGAATGCATGCACATGTATACATATAGAGGACAGAGATTGATGTTGAGTGTTTTCTGTATTAGTTTTTGAGACAGGGTCTCTCAATAAAGCAAAGCTCATAGATTTTGTTTGCTGTCCAAAGGTTTAGCAATCTACCTCCTGGCAGTAGGACTAGAGACACTTGACAAGCATGACTACCTTGATGTGTGGGTTCTGGGACTCTCACATCCTCACGCTTACATGGCTGTCACTTTACTGACTATCATCGGGGGTGGGACATTCCTGTCAGTTCCAGCTCAGGTGCCTGTGGGCAATGGGTCTTAAGTGCCTGGTGACTTCAGCAATAGGGACTTAACCTCTTACCTTTGGGGACAACCAAGGCCAGTAGCAATAGTCTGTAATGTTTCAGGAGTTTGTAATGTCTTGGACAACCCTGACCAACAACTGAGGAGAGGTTTTCTCATGCATGCTGTTGTCATTCTTGTTTGGTGCCTTTGGCTCTTAGAGGGATCACTGCCAGTCCAGATGAGAGAATTTCATTTAAACTGAATATTTACACATAGACTTACATGTATTATAGGGGATTTTGATAGATAACTAATAGTATGATTCCTTATGCGTTCTTAGACATAATTCATATTAGTTTACCTTCTTTTCTCTTTTTCATTTAAAAAAATCACATTGAGCTGTTGAGAGACAATGTTTTCAATATATTTTGAGTATGTCCAATATTATTATTTAACAGTATGTTCATAGAGAGATAGGGGCAACATTGAATTGTGCCTAAGATCATTAGCTTTAGAATCAGAGTTCTAAGATTTTTAATGAAGGCTTCCTACTTCTAGTTAAGTATGTTTTGGGGGAAATCAGGAGGTTAGAATACTTAGTACCCAAATTTTCTTATTTGTAAAAAAAAGATAATATTTTTTAATGATATAGTTATTATGGGGAATAGATAAAATAATTCTTTAGGGCAGTTTGACTAGACCAGACTCTTAGAAGGAACTGAATAGATGGTGGGTCTTCCAGTTAAGGGAGAAGGAAGAGACTTTCCAGTACCAAAGAGTACCACTGACACTAGGCAAACCCGGCAACTCATAGCATTTTCCTATTGGCAAGTAATACTGATGAAGGAGTGTTGGAGAAAATGAGTCCAAGCCGGAGATAACGCTTCTGCCATCAATATTCTTAAAGAGAGGCCACAAAGATGGCATACCTCACAGGCCATCTTCGTGACTCTCACAGATATTCCATGTTTGAGGGTTTGAAATTTATCCTATAGACCGGGGAAAATTTTCAAAGTTAATAGTGATGCTAATACTTGGACTATAAAGAGAGCATCTTATTTTCTGAGTTTTATCACTGATGATGATATTAATGATTTTTGTCTTTTGAGTGTCGTGATGATTAAATAACGTAACACAGCTAATATATATAGAAAATTGTCTGGCTAATCATAATTGTTCACTAGGAGTTAGCTGTTATAAATTATGAACTGTTCAATGGGTTCTCTATACCTCTATGTAATCCTTGGTAACGAAATGCTCTTGATTTTATGCGAGGACAGAGATAAGATGACAAGTATCAGATGAGTCATGATTAGTGACTGTCAGGTACTTGAGCCAGTTTTCCACAGTCTTGACCTAGATAAAGACCTATGGCAAAGAAAATGGCCTCTGCAGAAATTATGGCAGCTAATTCTGAGTCTCAAGACATTGAGACGGAGGACCCCAGGACCACGTGGGTAGGGCAGAAAGGACAGAATATGGACAGATCATATCTAGATTCTCTGAAAGGATGACTTCTGGCCATGACCTCTGTGTACAGATTACAAAACAGTGTTTTTCTCTTGAGGTATAGTCCTATTGCAGGATACATAGCTTGGTGTCCCTTTGGCAAGATATAATTGAGCAGGACACATCCTCGGCAGCTGCATTTCTGAGTTGGCCAGAGAACATGTGCATTATTTGTGTCTATGGTTTGAACTTGGAGTGGTCTTGTGATTTGCTTTGATAAATGCAGTGTGATAGAAGTAACTTTATGTAATTCCTATACTAGACCTCAAGAACCTTTCAGATTTCGTTTTTAGCTTTTGGGGATCCAGCTTGGGAATCACTGTGTAAAGATGCTCAGTCTAGCCTACTGACAAATGGGAAACCATGTGGAAGAGAGCTGTAGTGCCCTAGTTGACAGCCAGGATACTGCAGGCACAGCTCCTTGATTGATCCCAGACAAGATGACAACTTTCCAACTGAAGAATAGCTGGTCTACATGATTCTGGGAAAGAATAGATGTGCTTTACTTCAAGTCTTCCTTTTGGGGAAGGGTTCTTACATAGAGGTATATGCCTGATGATCCTACACAAACCAAAAAGGAAGGAACAGACAATTCTCAGTCTACAATTCATCCCCAGTACTGACTTTTTCTCAGCTTCCAGTGTCATTTCCTGCGATTAAATGTTGAGTCAGGACATCTGTCTTTCCCAGACAGAGCAGTTACTACATTATATAGATCTATGTGGTCTACAGCAGAAAACATGATGATTGAGATTCCCAGGATAGTTTCTGATAGTCATAAGACCTAAAAATGCCTGCTGGCTGATTATCCTTCATGTTGCTTCATACTTCATGCAGACAGCAATAAAAAACTCAGAAGTATGATGTGAGAAGAGCTGCTAAGTCCCTGCCTAGTTCCTGTCACCACTGTCATCAGGTATATCATTCTGATGCAGACAATCATGAATGCATTTGGAAAACGAGCGAGTTCTAAGAATGCTAGCTAAAATGAGAACTCTCATAATGTTGCTGAAATTATAGTAGAAACCAGAATAACAGAAATTAGGAATAAAAGTGTAAATATATGACTCAGGAACGGCTCAGTGGGTAAAGTGCCATGGTCCTTTGTATCAGATGATAGAAATATGGTGAGGCAGTTTTATTTAGTTTGTGGGTCATGACCAATACCTATTGGAATAATTGATGATTTTATTTAAACCTTGTGAATTCCTGATTATAAAAAGAACAAACAACAAGACAACAAAACAAAACAAAACAAACCACTTTGCTTTGTATGAAATTGAAAAGCAAGGCATTGTACTGTTGGGAGTCCTCACCTAATCCCAGGCAGACTCTGTAGCATAGCAGTTTACCATTGTACTCTGACTACAGACATAGCTTTGCTACCACATCCCTAAATTAAATACAAGTATATCTTATACAATAGTGGAGAAGAAATGAACCACCTAGTGCAGAAATGCCTAGTGGATTCAAAAGTTATTTGTTGCTTTTTCTCAAGCCTTGTGAATTTAAAAACTGAATTATTTGTAAAACTGATGAACAATTAAAGATTCAGTTATGTTTGGCTCTATCTTAGGTCTCTCAGCTATCCAGCCTGCAGTTCCTGGCCCTGTAGGCAGTGTCAAAGGGTGGGCTCTCTCTCCTCACTGGGGTCTCAAGGTAGACTAGTCATTGACTAGACACTCCCACAATTTCTGTGCCACCTTTGCCCCAGCACATCTTGTAGGCAGAACAGACTGTAGCTTGAAGGTTTTATGGCTGGGTTGGTGTCCCAATCCTTCCACTGAAAGTCTTGCCTGGTTACAGGAGAGGGCCGGTTCAGGCTCCTTATACTCATTTCTAGGAGTCTTAGCTAGGTTCATCCTTGTAGATTCCTAAGAGTCAGTCAGTCAGTCTGTCTGTCTGTCTGTCTATCTATCTATCTATCTATCTATCCACTTTACTTTCCAATCTCAGCACCCCTTCTCCTTCCAGTCCCTCACCCCAAAGCCCCGCCTACACCACACTTCCCCTTTACTTCTGAGAAGGGGAAGTTCCCTCCTGAGTACCAACTCACACTGGCACATCAAGTCACTGCATGACTAGGCAAGTACTCTCCCACTGAGGCCAGACAAATCAGCTTATCTAAGGGAATGACTAATGGGATCCATAGTCAGGCAACAAATTCATAGACAGCCCCTGCTTTAGTTGTTGGGGGACCTGCTTGAAGACCAAGCTGTAAACCTGCTACATATGTACAAGGGGCCTAGGTCCAGCCCTTGTATGCCCTTTGGTTAGTGGTTCAGTCTCTGGGAGCCCCCATGGGTCCAGGTTAGTTGACACTGTTGGTCTTCTTGTGGGCCTGGATAAACAGGTGCCCTCTGTGAGAGGTATGTAAATGAATGCAGCAGCAACCCCTGCCAATTTGGGGGGAATGTGCTGAGCTGTCCTCAGAGGATCAATAGGGACACATTACAGGCCTGCATTCCTGCTTAAACTACCTTGGAGCCTCAGGCTATGTTTGAATCTGTCACCTGGATTCACAAACAGGAGGCTAGCATAATTGTCCTCTGAAAGGCTCCACCCAGCAGCTGACAGAAACAGATGCAGAGACCCACAATCAAGCATCAGGCAGAGTTCAGGGAATCTTGTGGAAGAGTTGGGGGAAGGATTGAGGAATCTGGAGCAGATAGGGACTTCCCAAGAAGACCAACAGACCCAACTAACCTGGAAGTTTTCATTTTACTGGGTCTCTGTGTCACCCAGAAATGCTCCCCAGCTCTCAAATCCCTCCTGTTCCTGTCCCCAGCTATCCCTAGTCCATCCACAATGTCTGCTTTATTTTCCCTTCCCAGACAGTTCATACTTACCCCCTTTGAGCCCTCCTTGTTACTTAGCCTCTCTGGGTCTGTGGATTATAACATGATTATCCTTTACTTTACAGCCAATGTCCACTTATAATTGAGTACTGGATCTGAATTTTTGTTGCACACGGCAAACAATAAAATAAAATAAAATGTCAATGAGATGATTCCCAGTGATACTCTGTTAGACTTGTAGACCTGAGGCTAGCATAATTGTTGTCAGAGAAGCTTCATCCAGATGGAAAGAGATGTAAAACCTCACAGCCAAATATTAGGTAGAGCTTGTAAAATCCTGTGGAAGAGGCAGAGGAAGGATTGCAGGAGTAGGGGATGGGGTCAAGGACACCACAAGAACACAACCTGCAGAATCAACCTGGACTCATAGGGGCTCACAGAGACTGAACTGACAATCAGGGAGCCTGCATGAGTCTGACCTAGGCCTTCTGCATATATGTTACAATTGTGTAGCGTGATCTTCTTGTGGGACTAACAGTGGGAGCCAGGGCTGTCTCTGACTCTTTTGCCTGCTTGTGGGACCCCTTTCCTCCTACTGGGTTGCCTTGTCCAGCCTTAATATGGGGGAGACGCCTAGACTGTTTGCAACTTGATATGTCATGTTAAGTTGATATCCTTGGGAGGGCTGTCCCTTTTGAATGGAAACAAAGGAGGAGTGGATGGGGGAAAGGGTAGGTTGGGGAGGGAAGCATAGGGAGGAGAGGAGGGAGGGGAAACTGCAGTTGGGATGTAATGTATGAGAGAGAAAAACTAAGAAAGAAAAAGAGAAAAAAGAATATATTCAGTTATGCTAGACAGAGAAAATGGTAATGGATGTCAAAGCCATGTCAATGACTGTTTCGTTATAATATATAGAACTAATGATTTTGATGCCATATTGAAAATTGGAGATGTTCATGACATCATATAAGTCTCTATCCCTCTGTCTCTACTTCTCTGTCTTTGTCTCTATCTGCCCCCCACCCCCCATTAGTTTTCTTTTACGAAGGGTCTCACCATGTAGCTCAGGCTGACTCAAACTTGTGATCCCCCTGCCTCATCCCATGAAGTGCCATGACTAGCTCTTTGTTTAATTTTAAATTTTTTTAAGATTATAATATAATTATATCCCTTCTTTTCTTTCATCTCTCAAAACTCTCATATATACCCCCCCTTTGCTTTCTTTGAAACTCCCTTTAAAGAGGGAATAACTGTACAAAGTATCCTGCAGAACCATTATCTGGTGAAAAATGGTGGCCCAAGACATGTAACCCAGAAACTAGTACATGTTGAGTGCTCACTAAGTGATAAGTACTATTACAGTACAGATTTTTTGTTCATATAGCTTAAATTTCAGTTCATATACCCATTACAATTATTTAATTGAAGCCCTATCTAGCTAAATCTCAAGAACTTTATCTAAAAACTATGACTAATATAATTTATTATTGGGTTCAATATTGTTCATTAAATATGTAACAACTGACAATGAAGATAATATCTTAGGCTACAAGGTAAAAGAGAATAAAAGTCCTCTGTAATTTATAATTCTGTTAAAGGGGATGACTGTTGTTCAAGAGATCCATTTATCTTTATCAAGGAGAACCATGTATAGTGCCTTCTTGTGCATGTTGAGTTTCCATATCCTTTAGATTGCTAATCCGAGCTATGCCTTCTCAGCATACACCCTGTGGTGTAGACAACAGTGGATGCAGCAGCTGCCATTCAGTATTTACTCAGCTCTCCTTCTCGCTTTCTGTCTGTGTCTCCTGGCTCCTCCTCAGCTCTGTAGCCTCTGAAAACTGGAATACCCCAAAGAAGTTCCCCAGCCTCCTTTGTTTTCCGCTAAACTCATCCCCGATCTCATCCACTCTCACAAGCTTACATGCAATCTATGGGTAAATAACTTCAAAATTATGTCTTTGCCGTTTCTTTCTTTTCTTAATTAATATATCTAGTCTGAATGTCCAACTCTAAATGCCTCAATCAGTTTCTGTGGTCATTGTTATCGAAAGTTTAGTAGAACCATTTGGGTGTTCCTGACCCGATTCATCTCGTCCTCTAACATAGTTTAATGCAGTTTACAATAAAACTTTATCAGCTTTGCCATGTGTCTATGTATATTTATAAAACCGCGTGTACATAAGCACCCTAAAGATGGGATACATTGTGGGAAATACACTGTTAGGAATGCTCTTTCTTGTGCAAAGATCTTAGAGGGTTCTTACACATAACTAGGTGACACTTCTAGCCCACTATACATGCAGGTTATATAGAGTATATCCTGGTGCTCTAAGGATACAAACATGTATAGCAGAGTGGTTATTATTTGTGATTGTAACACAGCACTAAATATCATGTGTAAGTGTATCTAAACATAGAAAGTAGAGTGGGAAATTTCTAACTCCATTATAATCTTACTGGGCTACGGTCCTGGAACAGGCTGACACAGACTGGAAACATCATAATGTGCTTTTTGGAAAGAATTCTCACATACCCTTACCTCCACATCACTGTTCAGACCACCACGTCTGTCTCCTGCCTGGGCTTTTGCGACAATGTTCTCTCTCACTTTGCTAGATCTTTGCCTCCCTATGCTTTGTACCAATGAGTACTTGAGGAAATGTACGTATGTTCAGGTCATTTCCCTGCTTCAACCATCCCTCAGTTTGGAAACATCCTTTAGGGACCACCCATGGCTTCCCCAACTTCAACTTCCCACTTTTCGTTCTTGTCCCAGCTTGTCTCCTTTATGTCTACCAGAGTTTGATATAAGCTATAAGAGAGGAGATTTCATGATTGTTTAACATATATTCAGCCTCTAGAAAAGTGTCTGGCACTCATTAAATATTTATTGAATACATGGTGAGGCAATTTCTGAACACACTTTCTTCTGAGCACTTTCAGAGGGCGTTGTACAAGGCCTTGATGTGTATAGGTCTTTACAGTGAGGCCGAGGCAATGATGGCGTTTTCCATCATATGACTGTTGACTTTCTCTCTCCAGATGACTGACGTTTCCCTGACTCCTTTACTCTCCAGAACTCGCTGCCCCTTATATGTCATGGGATGCAGTGTAGGTCTTTTTCCTTTGGCCTAGATTAATTTTATCAGTGGCCTAGGGAGAAAAGGGGAAAAACCCAAATTTTCTTCTTTTCTTAAGATATTTTTCATTTCAGTTCAACATCATTATAAGGAAAACTCTAGGGCCAGAATAATAGTATATTTCATGTAAGGTGCCAGTAGTTGCTCTAAAGGATGGAGCTTATAAAGCAATTACTTACCACAATTTAAATTCCTCCAAATCACAGGAAATCCAGAATGGAAGTCCTTGCCCCTGGAATTGTAAATGACTTCCAACTGTGCAAACTCACTATCCCACATATTTCCAGGGGAGATGGAAAAGGATATAAACAGTTGATGATTTGTATACTTTATGAGATATACCTGTGACCACTGTCTCACTCATACACCACTGCCTGGAATGCAATCATACCCATGTTCTGACATGGCCCCAGGGGATGAGTCATCTGAGTGCCCAGGAAGAAGCAGCCACTCAGTTGCTGATGACTAATCCCGAGTTCTTGTCACACTTTGTATTGCCTTCCTTTCTGTCTTTCACTCTTCGTACACAGACTTCTGATTTGCTGATTCTCTTCTTAGTGGTTAATGAAATCACACAATACTGAAAGTTTCTGCAGTTCACTGATTGTATCCTTAGTTCTAATAAACTTGTAAGGTAGGACTGCTATCACAATTTATTCTGTGTACTTAATTTATGCTAAAAGATAAAAAAAAACACTTCATAGGTTAAGAAATTAAAATACAGAAAGGCCATGAAACCTAATGTTTAGTGTTGAAACCAATATTTGAGCCAAATTCCCAGAATCTCAGCGAGTAGCTTCTTAGACAGCACTGCCTCTCATCTTTTGAAGAGGTTGAACATATTCCTATTATCACGCTGCTTCTCAGAGGGCTCTGATGAATCTGAAGGAATGGAAATGCTTGGACCCTATTTTGACTTTAGATGGCCTCAGTTCATTTGCTAATTTGATCCCAACATTACTTCACCAAATGAAAATAATAATCACACACATGTACATGTGTATGTGTGTGTATGTGTATATACATATATGTATATATGTGTGTATATATATGTGTGTGTGTTTATATATGACATATACATCATGCTTTCCTCCATGCCCCTCCTCTTTTCTGTTCCCTTAGTTAATCCCCCTTTCTGCTTGCTTATAACATATTTTCAATTGCCTTATTTTCTACTTCTCTCATGATATCTTCTTATTTCTGTGACTCACATACTCATATAAATACATATAAATACATCATTTAAAATCTAAGATATATTCATCTTTCTGAATTTGTCTTATTTTGGTTAGCATGATGATTTTCAGTTGCATCCATTTTCCTGAAAATGTGATTTCATTTTTCTTTATAGCTTAATAAAATTACTTTCCGGTTACATACCATATTTTCTGTATCTACTCATCCTCTGACAGACATTTCGGCTAGTTCTCTTTCTTGGCTATTATTAGTAGTGGAGAATTCACATGGATTTTCAGCTATCTCTGTGGTATATTGACTTAAGCCTTTTGTGATGTAGCCTCAGGAGTGGTCTAGCTGGATCATATGTCATTTCTGGTTTTAATTTTTTGAGGAGTTTCTACACCAATTTCTACAGTGGCTGTACAAGTTTACACTTATACCAACAGTAAATAAAGGGAACCCTTAATCTCCATCTTCACTGGGATTTATTGTCATATGTATTTTGATGGTAGCCATTTTGGTGGGGGTGAGATATAATTTCAAAGCAGTTTTGACACTTTCATCCATATATGGAAGTACTGTGATTATACTCACCTTCTGTTGCCTTCTCTGGCCCTTTTTTCAACTGAACACCTCCCCCTTCTACCTCTGTCTCTAGTGGCTATTGTTAAAACATTGTTGAAACCCATAATACCCCACAGCAGCCATTAACAATCAGTAGCACCCAGGAACAGACTAGGCCTCAAGAATACCTCTGCTGTACACAGTGGAATGTTGAATGGTCCTATTTTGTGTAAGTATCCATTGTAATGGCCTGTCATCCCTAGATGGCAGCATTTTGGACCCCCCCCCCCTTGTGACCATGCCCTACATTATTCCATGATGTTTCCAGGCCCTTGAGGAGTGGTATGACATAGATGTTCTGTTCAGAGCACAGGACATTCACTTAGTCTCTTCTCTTTGGCCAGGTATGAGTTTCTACATTAAATGACATCCTCTTCAAAAGGGAGCTTTTCTGCCTAGGCTGTACTAGTCCATGAATATACATGTAAATATTTAAAATGACATTTGAAAACATGTCCAATTAGGGAAACAACAGTTCACGGTTTGATCCATAGCCTCCCCAGTCATAGGCTATTGAGTAAGGTTTATAATACCAAATGTGTATCCCCAATCATAGAGAAAGCCGGCAATCCAATTGTAAAGCAGTTGGTTAGCCACAATATAGTTGTGGCAATATTGCACAGGTGTACATATCCTGCTGGACAAATTGACATTGTAGCAAACACAGTCCACAGCTAAGCCAAGCCACTATAAACTTTCTTCCCCACAGCCTGAGTGAAACTTTTGGTACTATAAACATTAGTCATTGGGGGAAGAAGCTTTTAGCTCACTTCCACCTTGATTTCTGGGGCACCTAAAATATCAATAAATGATTCATTCTCCACATAATGCCCAGCTGCTGTCCTTCTAGTCACATGGTGTGGCAAAATGGAGGTTTTTTTCTCCTCTGCTAACCCATCTGCAGGAAGAATAACTTCCTCATTAACATTGGCAGTTGGACTTGATGCTTGTGAGGGCTGTGGGCTTGTCCTTCATGTAAAACTGTCTATCTTTACTTTGATTCATGAGAGGTAGCTTCACCTTCCTCCAGCAGGTCCTCTGAATTCAGCTTCTCTGTGAATCTTGCTATTCCCTGATCCTCTACAGGATCCTCTCACTTCTAAAGTGTCCCAAACTCTTCCCTATCTCTCTCTGTGGGATAAAGTTTACCTGTAATATTTCTGATTCTCCCCTTCACTGGCTCACCAATAGATAACTTTTCTTCTGCTGTCTTTTCTAGATGTACCTCATATGTCCCAAATCTTAAGCATAGCTACTCATTGTTCTCTAGTTCTGTGTCACCACTATAGCATGAGATCCTAGGGCCAATGGATGTGGTAAATTATGTTACCTTATCTATGTAAGAATTTTCTCTGAGTATTTATCTGTGGCACTTTTGGAATTCTTACTTACGAATTGGATGAAATTCCACCATACACCTAGTTGTATAGTGATTGTGATGAAATATTTTGCACAAAGAAGCACAAAACCTGATATAAGCCTTCTATGTGTTGGTACACTACAACCTGCTAAAGATATTTATTTAGGTGAAAATGAGACCAATAAATCATATTCGGATACAGCACATAGTTTAGTTTTATCTAAGTCACCAAAATACAGTCAATATCAGATAGCAAAATTAATTGTGAGGTATCAGGGTTTATATTTTCAAAGGAAACATTTAACTAATGGGTCTCATAACCCTCCAAGGATATTAAACAAGTCAGGCTGTTAGAGATTAGAGAAGACTTTAGACAGACAGTTTTTTTGAAATAAATAAAATTGTGTGTGTGTGTGTGTGTATGTGTGTGTGTGCCCGTTCATATGTAGTCACAACCACTCCCAATCTTTGTTAGTGAGCTTCAAAGGAGACCATTCTGTTGCATACTTAGTTACTTTCTGAACCCTTCCTGAGTTATCTGAAAGGAAAACCACCAAGAATTGTCTTTGGAAGTTTAGTAGAGGGCTGTGTCTGTGCACTGAATGAATTATCTAAAAGAGCCAAGCAGGTTTGAATCTTTGGACTGGCTACAGGACCAGTGTCCTAAGAGATTTTACTTCTTCCTTGAGAGGGCTGTCAAAAAGGTAATGGAAGGTTCCTTTGAAGGATGGATCACCAGAAAGCTGGCAGGAGGGTGTGGAGGTGGCAGAATAAGCCACTGGGAGATCAAATGAATCATCTCAGTCACTGAAGGTGTCATCACAAGAGCCTAGAGGAGAAGCACATGAGAACTCATGAAGTTAAGGGAGAAGGTAGAGAAGAGAAAGGAAATGAGGAGAGAAGAAAGAGGTAGAGGGAGATACAGAAGGAGAAGGGAGGGGAGGGAGGGAAGCAGGGAGGGAGGGCGAGCAAGCGAGCGAGCTCCAGGCAGTTTGAATTCATGTGAGTCTTGCAACACCACCTTCCTCTTTTCTGTTACACCACAGACAGTGACTTACAGAAGAAACAGAGCAGTCTGACATCTGAGTGATGATTGCATTGTTACTTCATATTTTCCACCAGGACTCTTCTATAGTAATTGGGAATCTCCACTGCAAGAGGGTTTTTATTTTATTTTATTTGTTACTTAATCATGTCCAGAGATTCAGAAAATTCACTCTAAATAGGTATGGGAGACAAGTACAAAGTTAATTTCCAGATACACCTTGTGGTTCACATTCATGATTAAGTCTCATCACTCACTGTAGTGATTATGCTCATAACTGAAAATATTACTCTTCAGTAAATATGGATTTTCTAATATTGCTAATTCTTAATTTGATGCTGATATTTGACTATATCACTCTATGAATTTTAGAGTAACAGAGAGCTTTAATTCATTGATTAATAGTTGATTTCTATTCACCTCAACTCTCAAACAGTTTGAGAATCATGAATGAATGTATACACGAAAGAACCACACTACAGAACCTTTTGTACGGCAAACGATGAACATTGAGAGTCGGCTTGAGGAAGCTCCAGGAAACATACATACTATCTAGGTTTCTGTGGCTACTGAGTCATATTCTTTCTTGCTTGCTTCTTTTTCTCTTCAGTATGAGGAAAAGTACAGAAGGAAGAAGGAAGATCAGGTAGACAGAGTGTGGTCTGTGTGTCTGGCATGGCTATGATGCCTTAGAGAGACTGGAGGCCTCATGACATTGCTGCATTTCATGCAGAGATATCAGGCTTTCTCCTAGGTATGTAATGAGTATCGACAGGAAATTGGATACAAAGAAACAAACAGGAAAAAGTAATGACAATATTTAATAGCTGGTAGTCCTCTGATGTAGATCCATATTTGACATCACCACTTAAAATGTGTATTCTTATGTTAGCATTACAAAGCAACATAAATATTGTCTGGATCGTTTGACAGCTGAGCAGCCCCAGAGCTTACTTGTTTGTATTTTATTTGGTTTCTTTTGTCCTCCTGGACTCTAAGCACACTTGTACTGAGAAGCACTCAGGGGATCTCTGAAAACAGAGAGAGCATGGTTCTTGTGTGAACAGTTCCACCCCAGGAAATACCAGGACCTCAGCTTTAAGCTCATGACCCTTCCTCCCATACGTTTTTACCTCATCCCTGATATATAGGTATAAGAACAGGTGTGTAAACATTTAGCGATAAGGAATTACAAAGACGTTTATTTTAAAGTGATTCTTTGCTGTAAATATACTTTCATTATTCTTTAAGGACAAAAGAAAAATAAATTGTATGCAATGAGAAACATGTGCTTGTTTATTTTTTTCATAAACCATTGAGTCTTGGTTGACTATTTGATATTGAGGAGGTGAAATATCCTCAAAAATTTTCAGGATCTATTGATTGATATTTTGACATTAATATATATATATTTTTAAAAAGGTTGGAAATTCTGTCTTAACCCCAAGCCAGAGTTCATTGGGAGTTTTAAAGTAAATTCAAGTCAGCAGCAACTCAAAGAGCAGTTCTTATGCTTTCTCTCTCTTTCTCTTTCTCTCTCTCTCTCTCTCTCTCTCTCTCTCCCCTCCTCCTCTCTCTCCTCCTCCTCCTCTTCCTCCTCCTCCTCCTCCTCCTCTTCTTCTTCTTCTTCTTCTTTTCTCTCTCTCTCTCTCTCTCTCTCTCCTTTTATTGTGATTGGAGACAAGATCCAGGGTCTTCTGATAACTAGATAAGTGATCTAAAAAATCCCAAACTCTCTAACAGCAATTTTTAAAAATCAAAATCTAGCATAATAGAATCTAAATATGTATTGATTCTGCTTTCTTTCTTTCACACTGAGGAACGAAAACCAGAAAATATTATGCCTTTGTTTTCTTTCCTTAATCCACCATGCTTCTATATGAGAAAGAAACTTCCAGAGTGTGTAGCAAGAACACAGCAACTCTGAGCTTAGGTGCCTGTGGCAGTCCTTTGCTGTTGAGTGGTGTGAAGACATGCCTGTATAGACGGTGCCTGCTCTGTGCTCTAAGTGAATGCTGGAGTGTGGTCATGCCATGCAGCATGAGTGACAGCTGCCAGAAACACCCAGGATTCATTATGTGTTTGATTTGAATGAGCCTTTAGTCATGTCCATCCACAAGTCTTACATTACTGTTGCCAAGTTTTTCTGTCTGCTGTGTTCAGTTATATGGCCCCGTATGGTGTGTTAGAATGTCCACACTGAGTGAACAAAATGTTGCTGTTGATGAGGCTCCCAAAGGGCTAAGAGGCTCTCAGTTCTTATCAGCTGTAGAGACTTTACAGCCTTTTGCTAGACTCACATCTTAGTGGAGTAAGCAGAAGCAAAAATCTACATAGAATCAGTGTTAAGTTTTATTGATTTGTAGGTTTGGTATTTTGGTTGTAGTTTAGCTTTGGTTCCATAATTGCATATGTGTTATACACCTCAGGAGTTATGTCATTTTAAGTTAGTATGTACTTAAATACTTTACAATACATAATCATACTTAAGGCTAACATTGAACACCCAGAAAATGTGTATTCTATTATTATTATTATTATTATTATTATTATTATTATTATTATTATATTTACTTTTTTACACTCCAGATTTTATTCCCCTCTCCCATTTACCCTCCGATGGTTCCACATCCCATACCTCTTCCCCACCCCCCTGTCTCCATGAGGATGCTCCTACCCCCAACCCCCTCCCCACCTGACCTCTAAACTCCCTGGGGCCTCCAGTCTCTTGAGGGTTAGGTGCATCATCTCTAATTGAACATAGACCTGGCAGTCTTCTGCTGTATATGTGCTGGGGGCCTCATATCAGCTGGTGTATGCTGCCTGGTTGGTGGTCCAGTGTTTGAAAGCATAAAGCCCAGGGGTCCAGGTTAATTGAAACTTCTGGTCTTCCTACAGGGTTGCCCTCCTCCTCAGCTTCTTCCAGCTTTTCCCTAATTGAACCACAGAGGTCAGTAGCTTCTGTCCATTGGTTGGGTGCAAATTTCTGCATCTGACTCTTTCAGCTGCTTGTTAGGTCTTCTGGAGTGCGGTCATGCTAGAAAATATTTGATAGATAAAACTGACTATTGAGAAATATTCACATAGTTTAGAAGAAGGAGATAGTGAGCGAGATGGCTAAGAAAAAAGATGTTTTGACTGAAGTCTGTGGTAAATAGAAAAGGGAATCAGAAATGCTTGTATTACATAACCAGATGAAAGGAGTTGACAGAGACTCTTCACAAGGATAACAATCACTTAATTTCAGGTACTCTCAAAGCACACCATGAGAGAAGCATTAAAGTAAAGCATTTGATCCATGGTCCTAGGACAGCCTGGGAGTGAGGAGAGGCAAGATAACAAGGAGGATCATAAAGCATTATTACCAAGCAAGTCACCTCTGTGGATCACTAGAGCATAGTCCCACTACAGATCTCTAGGAGCCGAAGTAAAAGAACACTATGCAAAACAATGCATACCAAAAAACAATGCAAGACAAATTCTAAGGGCGATGAATCCAGCGATAGACTCTCTGCTAGTTATGCAGCAACTTTTGCTGTGATTTGGTTGTTGAGAGATTTCCCTGTAGCACCTGGATTATGAGACATGCTTGACCTGCCTCATGGCAGACCAACTGGGTCTGGAAGCCACAGAAAGGCCTTCAGGTAAAGCAGGCATTTACTGACAAAAATATCATCTATGAGGAAACTGAGTGTCATACTGTGTCATCTCAGGATGGAATTGTATAATTCACATGCAGTCTCTATATTTTGCAAGTTATGCAAAAATATGAAGTTTTAAACCTAGAAATATTATTATTTTATACAATCCTGTTATAAATCCACCAGTATACTGAGTAACCTGTATTTGATTCAAATGGATTTTTTTCTTCACATTTAGATATGCCTCGAATGAGGGATGGTTACTCTGGTGCGTGCATTCCTTGCCTTTCAAATGGTTGTATTTGCTCCTTAATGCACCCCTTCTATCTGGAGGTTTTCTTCTCACATGCTCACAAATAGAGCTTTTCCTGTGATGGACTCGTCCCTGCTTTGTTGCCGCAATCATCTGCAGGATGTAACTGGTTGGTATCATTTCTCAACTATTGATTTCAATTACCTTATCTAGGTCCTTAGGACAAGTAGTGAGAAATACAATACCTAATTCTGAAGAAAGGGGTTTTAAAGGAAAATGTGCTCAAACATAGATGGAGCTCATTTCTTTTCTAACACAAAAGCATGTCTGTCTGTTCTCATTGATGTCAGGGCTGATGGCATTTTGCATTCCCATAGACATTAAAACTGCCACGACCTACATGCAGCTTGTACCTTTCAGCTCTGAGGATGCTTGGAGTTTGTCGGCTGTCTGCAGTTGTCATTCCTCTCTGATGCTTGGGGTTACTTAGCTCTGTGGGTTTCAAGTCCTTGTCTTCAAATAGTACCATCCATCTGGGATAACTTGTCATCCACTAGTAACCTGCAGCTCCAGGCTGTTTGACTGTGTGGCTTTTGAATGTTTCTTTTTTGTTTTATGTTTTTTTGTTTTCTTGGTTTTTTTCCTGCTTACTTTGAGTGAGGTGGTTCAGGTTCATCCCATCTGATTATTTAAGCAGCTGTTTGGGAATTCTGTTGTAATATGTCTTTACGTGTATAACCTTGTGAGACTTAGTTATAGGCAGCTTGCCGCATTGACGGCAACTGGTCAGAAGTTTTACATGTATGAAGTTATTGGTGAGCTTAATGCCGGGGTCATGAGCATCCCTCATTCCACCCCTCCATCTTGTCTTACATTGTGTAAAAAGTAAAACATGTTGTAGGCCTTATCCTAAGCAGAAATTTTAGAGCTCAATACAACTTTAAAAGAATTTACCTTTGCATACAGGAGCTAAAAAATGCCACTGTTAACTGTTAATTCTATTTTCCCTAAGTAATTAAAAATATACTTATGGTTAAAGTATTTAAGATTTTATATTTTCTTCTCTCGTTTAATTGGATATGATTGGTATTCTTAATATATATAATTCACAAGAGCAGTTTTAATATCTTATACTATTTAGAAGGAGTTTTATACTGTAATTTATTCAAACATATCACCTTATGATTCAATATCACTAGATGGCCTTCCTAACGTGTCATAAAATTTTATATTCTTATTATCAGTGTCTGGTAGTGCCTGCTTCATCAAACCTTGACCATCCACAATTACTCTACTTGAGAATTTCATTTCTCTTCTTGTTATCGTTTGAATAGTTGGGCCTCTGTAAAGGACAGATAGCTACTAGGTAGTTTCGAAACCCACCACACTTCTAGTAAGTTTCCTGCTTATATATCTTTGTACATTAATTCATTAATTGGTCAATAGTTTGCTTGTTATTATCTTGGAGTGATTTTCATAGTAAATAGATGAACTATCACAGTAGTTGGAGATAATTCCCCTTCATTTTTAACTGTCCAAATCTTTAAATTATTTGTAATTAATTATACAAATGTTATTTCCCTCGTGGGGTATAGTGTGCGTGTTTGTGTGTATGTGTGTAGTATGTGTGTAGTATGTGTGTGTATGGTTTGTATGTATGCATGTTTTTTTATGTACATCTGTGTGTGTGTGTGTTTGTTTATGTGTGTGTGTTTCTGTGTTATTTGCCCAGTGAGGGATTTATTAGCTATAGATAACAGAAATCCAAATTAATAGTGACAAAAGATAGAGGTTTGTATACCCTGAATAATCAAAAGTCTGGCATTAGATTGTAAAAGCAGTGGCTTTTATAGGAATCTTAGGAATACCATTTCATAACAAGACTCTAGTTCTCTTTCCGCCCTGCCATCTTTGATTATTATCAGAGTCTATTTATAAGAAATGTAAGTGACTTCTTTATTAAGGAAGCCAGGGCTCAGAGAAGAGAATGATTTGGAGACGCAGTTGAGCTTCTTGGTAGAGGAGTCCCATGCATCTCTCAGTCTCTCCACTCCCTCACATGGTGACTTCATTTGATTCTTTTGGAGTACATCGCACTGGAACCTGCTGGTGGCGTAGGTTCCATATTAAAATGTGATTTTTCCCCTCTGTATTCCTATAAGCTTTAGCTGCACAATTTTATAGATTGATAATTAACACCTCAATTAGCCATTCATTCTATAGTAAAGAAAATATTTTCATTAAAATAATCTGGGATGAAGTCATTAACATCTACACTAAACTCCGATTTCTTTTCATTGTATTTTTGCAGCACAGCAGACAGTTTTTTGAGAGGATCCAAACATTTCAAATTTTTATAAATTTATAATTTTATATTACATTTATAATTTTAATTTTATAAGTGCATGTTTATGTTATATTAAAATTTTATGACTACTAAATTTATAATTTATAATTTTAAAAATAAATTTAGAAATTTTATAATTTATCTTATTTGTTATAATTTTATATTAAACATATGAACAGGTTATCCAGAAAACTACTGAAATAAGTGTCAAAAGGCTGGTTTGATGGATTAAAGAAAGGATTGCTTCCACAAATCTTTGTAAACATGTCACAGGTGAATGCAAAGCTCTGTGCATATAGTCCATACATGTGTGATATGTTCAACCAGACCCTGAGAATACCAGTTTACAACTTAGTTGGGAAGGCAAGTGCAAGAGTTAATATTTAATGCATAAAAGACATAAGCTGTAGTTAAAAACAGCTGCAAACTAAGTGCCACATACTAGGTTATGTCTAGTTTCTAAGTAAATAAAATACATCAGTTTTTAACCTTCATTTATTTTTGAAACATAATGATTTTTATTATAACTATAAATTATTCAGGTTTTAATATTTTATATTCAATGAATGAAATACTTTTCTTTAATATAAGTTTAGTGATTTAAATTTTAACTTTAGATTCTTATTTTTTAGAAACTAGTTACCTCCTTGATAACTGGAGAGAGAGCTCAGTGCATGAAGATGCTTGTTGCCAAGTTGGCCACCCTAGTTTAATCCCTGAGTCCATGTGGTAGAAGGACGGATTCATTTTCCACAAGCATTTCTCAGTCCTTCACACATGTATCAAACACATCCAATATAAATCAATGTAATAACTTTTTGAAAAAGTTACCTTCTTGTTAAGTAATAGTACCCATGAACTCAGAGACTCGCTCTTTCATTTATGCATTTATAAATGTTGTATTTCTTTTGGCATATTAAAATAAGCCAAAGAATGGTCCCCATGTACAATGTAAATATTATCTTCTGTCTCAGTCTTTGGGAAACACTGGCTTGTATAATTAATTACTGTGAAGTCTAGAGGAGGAACAGTCAAACACATTTTTAATAACTCTGTTAATGTATGTGAATTAAAGAATCCCCTTGTTCCCTACGGCTATATTCAAAGTTACAGTTCACATATATTGTCTGCAAAGCTTTGGTATATTAAACAGGATTTCTTTAGTGTTCTTAGATGTTTTATACAATTATGTTTAAAAAAAAAAAAAACAGCCAACAGATAGCAGCCTTTCATGAGTGTTGAGAAGACTTCAGCTTCATTCTTAGTCTTCTGACAATAGATCTTAGGAGTGAATAAGGTTACACATTTCAGTTTTATAATCATCTTTGCTCAGTATACTATTTTACAAATCCATTAATTTATTTCAGTGCATTATTCTAGGCTGCTTTATAATTTGTTCAGAATGATTGCAAATCTCAGTAAAAGCAATTCAGATACTTCAAAAAGCACTTCTCTCTCATGACTAACGACACATAAGCCTAAGAAAGTATATTCAGCTAATTTTTAAGAATGATTGAAATATTTTGGGAATCAATTTTCTTTCTTTCTTTCTTTCTTCTTTCTTTTTTAAAAAAATTTATTAATTATTCAATTCGTTTACATCTCAAATGATATCCCCCTTCACGGTTATCCCTCCACAATCCCCCGATCCCATCAAACCTCTCCCCCCCTCCCCTTTGCCTATATGTGGGTGCTCCTGCACCCACCCACTCCCACCCCACCGCTCTAGCATCCCCCTATGCTGGGGCATCAAACTTCCACAGGACCAAGAGTATCCCCTCCCATTGATGCCAGATAAGTCCATTCTCTGCTGCTTATGTATCTGGAGCCATGGATCTCTCCATGTACATTCCTTGGTTGGTGATCTAGTCTCTGGGAAGTCTGGGTGATCTGGCCAGCCAACATTGGTCAGGGATCAATTTTCTTAACAAAATATAGAATTCTGTTTACAGTTAGACATTTTTTAGACTTATAGTTATTTATAAGTTATTTATGAGTTTAGACTCATAAAATCTGGGCCATAGATTAAAGAAGAATATAGTGAAAAATAAACTAATTTGAGTTGTATCGTGGGTATTCTGAGCTTTGTGCCAAATAGCCACTTATCAGTGAGTATATACCATGTATGTTCTTTTGTGACTGGGTTACCTCACTCAGAATGATATGAACCTCAAGAAGAAGGAAGACCAAGTATGGATACTTCAGTCCTACTTAGATGGAGGAAACAAAATAATCTCGGGAGGTAGAGGGAGGGAGAGAGAAGGGGGAGGGAAATGGGGGAAAGTATCAGGTGTGGGAGGAGATGGGAGAAGTACAGAATGTCAGGAAATTGAACAGAAGTGTTTAGCAGTGGGGGATGGGCAACCAGGGGTAGCCACTAGAAAGTCCCAGCTTGCCAGGGAAGCAAGAGGTTCCCAGGAGCCAACTGGGATGACATTAGCTGAGATATCCAACAAAGGGGAGGGAGAATCTGTAGAGACCATATCCAGCAGAGAGGCACGTCCCCCTGTTGAGGCCTGGGGCCACCCACCCATCTTAAAAAATATTAACCCAGAATTGCTCCTGTCTAAAAAAATGCAGGGACAAAGAGTGGGGCAGAGACTGAAGGAAAGGCCATCCAGAGACTGCAGCACCTAGGGATCCAACCTATCTGTACACACCAAACCCAGACACTATTGTGGATGCCAAGAAGTGCTTGCTGACAGGAGCCTGGTATAGCAGTCCCCTGAGAGGCTCTGCCAGGACCTGACCAATACAGATGTGGATGCCCACAGCCAACTATCAGACTGAGCATGGGGACCCCAATGGAGGAGTTAGGGGAAGGACTGAAGGAACCGAAGGGGTTTGCAACCCCATAGGAAGAACAACAAAATCAACCAATCAGACCCCCCAGAGCTCCCAAGGACTAAACTACCAACCAAGGAGTATACATGGAGGGACCCATGGCTCCAGCCACATATGTAGCAGAGAATGATGGCCTTATCTGGCACCAATGGGAAGGGAGGCCCTTGGTCCTGTGGAGGTCGATGCCCCAGAGTAAGGGAATGCTGGCAGGAGTGGGTTGGTGGGTGGGGGAGCACACTCATAGAAGCATGGTGAAGGGGGATGGGTTAGGGGGGTTGTGGAGGGGAAACCGGGAAGGGGGATAACATTTGAAATGTAAATAAATAAAATAATCAATAAAAATATATATAATTGAAAAAAAAGTATTTTGAATAGAAATCTTTACAAACAATATTACCCAATTCCAGGTCTTAAGCAAATGGTACTGAACCTGATATACAGTTTTTGAAAACTTGGTTTTTATCCATCTACTAGTGTACTAGGCTGTTATGTGGTTCTGTGGTTTTCAGTCTTCTATGTCTGTTTTCTGTCAGCTTAATTTGTAGCTTTATTTGTAGACAAGTTTAATTACTTGTCAAATAAGCCTCTAACTTCCAAGTCCCTTCCCAGTTGCCTGCTCCCAATTTTCTATGACCTCAGAGTTTTATCATGAATATTTAAAAATATATCATTTATAGCATCAGGACTTGAGGGCAACAGAGAATGAATTCATCAGCAGGCAAAGGCAACAGAGGGTGATGGCATCAGAGGGTGGGTGATGGCATAGAGGATGTTATAGGAAACTATCCTTAGAGTCAAACTATCATCATCTTCCTGAGATCAGCTGTGTTTATTCACAAGCACCCATCACGATCAGGCCTGTGCACTTGCAGACATTCCCTGCTCCATGAGACCATCAGGAGGGTCATTCAGTTCCTCATACGAATATGTAGCCATTCCTTGCAGCATTTATATGTAATTCTGCCTTAACTGCACATGGCCTTGGCATCTCAAGGAAAATCTAGAGTATATAATCTGGAACTAGGGGACTAGGTTTCTTGCTATTTAACTTTGGGGAAACCATTATCCGTTGTGATTTAGACTTGCTAGCATGTCTGATTTGGACTCACCTGTTCTCTGAAAGAAACCCCAAGAAACCCTTTGGTTGCCCAGCATGAATTTTGAATCTATCTTTGGTTTGTTGTTAAGATTTTATGAGGACAGGCAGATGCTGTGTGAACATCCCAAGGAAGGGATGTAATACCAGGAGGTAAAGGCATCAGAGGGTGAAGATACCAAAGGGCAAGGGTATCGGAGGCAGGGGAAACATCAAAGGGTAAAGCCATCATATGGTGGGGGCATCAGAGGCCACCTCCCCTCGACCCCATTAACTAAATGTAGTGCTTTGAAAGATACTGAGTGTGAAAGCATTAAAGTTGTGGTGTTAGCTAACTACCTCCAGCACTTTGCTTGAGTTCTCTGTATTTTCCATCTTAAAGACTTGTATGGTGAAGACATTCAGAAAATTTTAGAAAGCACAATCTTGACTTTGACAGGACATAATAAGGGCATCCCTTTTCTCCAGCTTATTCTTTAACCAGAGAACTTCCATCATCATGGCCAACGGAGTTCTCTCTATTTAAATGCTTCATCCCAGTGACAGTCAGGGGTGTGCATTAGGACATGAGGATCTATCAGTGGTGTCCACAGCAGCGGGAACTTAGCCTTTTACAGAAGGAAAGTTCTGGAATTTTTATTCATATTCAAGGCACACCTTTAAATCTTGTGATAAATAAAAATGCTTATTTCCTGTGTTTCACAGAAATGGTGAGGTATTGTAAACAGAAATGAGCAATTCCACTTTCCAAAGGGGTTTACAGTCTTCCCATATTGATTAACTTTTCAGTTAGTCTAAAACATCATTATTATAGCATACGATTGATTTGTCACAGCTTTTAAAAACATACTGACTTTTATTCAATTACAACTTTAAAATATTTAGAATACTTTTAATGAGATGAATAATGACCAAGAAATATTTCAATCTATATTAGGGCTTCAAGTTTTCTGGTGACAGAGATATAAAGTATCACGTTAGTTACACACTCACACACAGAGAGAGAGAGAGAGAGAGAGAGAGAGAGAGAGAGAGAAAGAGAGAGAGAGAATTTCTAGCTTGGCTGATCCTTTAGTCCTTTAGTTTTTGACCAGTGTCTGTCTGTCCTAAATGGTTGCCTTGCAAAACCAGTAAGATGGAGCACCCCACCCTGAAAACAGTGAAGTCAGAGTTTCAGCAGTGTATAGCTTTTATTAGGCACTTTCAGAAGAAGCCTGCTGAAAGTGTGTTCCAAAATGGCTGTTTGGATAAGCTTTCCTTATTGCCTTTTGCTACATGGGCTCTTAAGGGAATTTTCCTTCTTGGGCTAATTTATATACTTTCAAAATTAACCAAATTAATGATGTCAAAAATGTTGAAAATGTTATGCTTTCATGATTATTTGGAATATAATACTTACCTGTGGTCTATCCTGTAGCACCCATTTTAATAACTGTTGCGTAAGTACTGATTGACTAGGTCAGAAAAGTCATTAGTAAGTGTAATCTCTCAATAAAACTTTCCTTTTTTTTTCAAAATGAAAGCTGTTTCTGTGACTTAATTTGAAAGAATGACTTAGGGGCTCAAATAGAGAGTTTAGATTTATTAGCCTCATAATAAAATGGAATGTTTGAAAAATCATATAATCAAAAAGAAGATAAATGAAGGCCAGGGACAGGACTCAGTGGGTGAGATCTTGCCCAGCATGTGAGAGGCTGCAGGTACAATCCTCAGCATTCTGTGGATAAGAGTGTCTGCCACCAACCTTGTCATCTTGAGTTTGATCCCTGGGATCCAAACAGTAGAAGCAGAAAGCCAACACACACACACACACACACACACACACACACTAAACAAATGCAATTTTAAAATAAAAAAAAAAAGCAAAAAAGAAAGTCAATGATCTTTTAAGAGAAATCAGAATTCTAATAGATATTTTTGGATGTTGTGAGATACATATACATATTAACTGAGTTCTAAAGGAAAACACATATGTTTATATATTAAAAGTTGTTAGTTTATATACCTATGTGTGGCCATCTAAAATATATTTATATGTAAATATATTTATAAATGAGATATTATAAGACATATATGCATGTATTACTTATCCATAAAATATGTTTTCTTTGAAAGTCAGTTGTTTAGCCTTAAATTTTTATCCTAAAAAAACCTAGTATGGTTTATAATCTTACTAATTCTTATTCTCATATGAAATTATTGTAATCTATAATAAATGCTTAGTTCAAATTCAGCACTGAGAGTAATTTCTGATGGGTTTTGATACATGAATGGCAGCATTGGCTATCTTTCCTTGCTTAGTGCTGGTGTGGAGTCCTGTGAGAAGTAATGGGCTTTGGGTATGTTAGAGGGTCTAGGTATTATAGACTGACAATAAGATCCATGAGCAGTATCTTCACTGCATTCGTTAACTGATATAATGGGCTATGACACAGCAGTCCTTATAAGAAAACGCATGGTTCATGCACACTTTGCTGATTGTTCTTTTATAATTGCTTTGTGGATTGAGACATAAGAACGTTACAACAGCATAATGCAAGAATCAGTCATTAGCCCTAGAGGACCCCCACAGTTTTGAAATTGAAAGTCCCACAGTTACCTTTAATAGGGAAATTATTGAAGGGAAAAGCATGAATAATCTCTACTAAAATGATTAAGTTGGCAATCTACAAAATATGCAAGTGGCAGGGAGGTGGTGGTACACCTTTAATCCCTGTATTTGGGATAAAGAGGCAGGCACATCTGTGAACTCAGGCCAGCCTGGTCCACAGGACAACCAGGGATTCACAGAGAAACCCTGTCTTGAAAACAAAGAAGAAATAACAGGAAAAAAAGAAAGACAGAAGGAAAGGGAAGGAAGGAAGGAAGGAAGGAAGGAAGGAAAATGTGTGAATGTGGGTGAAGCCTACAAATCTAGAAAAGAGATAAGAGCGACCTCAAATAGATAACTGGGAAGCGCTGGATTCGGGGTGAGCATAAGGAGACAACATATAGAGTATGAAAGAAGAGGAGAAGCTGGGAGGGTCACAGGGGTGGGGGCACAGAGGGGGAGAATACCAAAACACAGTTTGTTCAAAAATGACATGGTGTTGATTATCTTGTATGCTAATTAAAATGAATGAGAAGGTCTACAAAATGGACATCAAGGCTTTATGGTAATATTTGCCCAGGAAGAGCTTAGGAAGTTGGACATAAAATCCCCCTCATCTTGTAAATGTTAGCTATGGTGTTCAGCATCAGCTCTGTGGTTAGATCTGGCAGAAGAGATAGGTACAGTTCTCTGTGTACTCAGTATCACTTAGGAAACGTCATCCAACTCTTAGGTGAGTTTCAACAATTCTATCTTTTTTTAATGAATTTTTAAAAATTGTGATTTAATGCTTTAATCTTCTGTATATAATATTCTATCAGGAAAAACACTTTACTTTTGTAATAGACATCCAATTTCATAATGGTAAAGATTGTTAAATTTGCATCTTTATTTGAATTTTATTTAACTTGTTACTATGTACTTTAAACAGATTCATTTGTTTATTAACTGTTTTACTTACTAAGCACTTATAGAATACATACTGCAAGATAGGCATTCTTTTGGATCTATAAAACAATTTCGAACTTATTCTGAACTCTTCTTGTGCTGTTGGGTTCCTAAATTCTCATTTTTTAAAACTTTTGTATACTGCTGAGTTTTATTTGCCAAATTTTTTTCATTGATTTATTTATTCATTCACCTTACGTCCGGATTGCAGCCCTCTTCCCTCCTCTCCTCCCAGTCCTACTCTTACAGCTCTCCAGCCCCATTACCCCACCCCTTCTCCCTAGAGAAGGAGAAGCCCCAGGGGACCCCACCTTGGCACCTCAAGTTGCAGCAGAGCTAAGTGAATCCTCTCCCACTGAAGTCAGACAAGGATCCCCGCTAAGGGAAAAGGGTACAAAGGCAGGCAACAGAGTCAGAGACAGCCCCTGCTTCCATTGTTAGGGGGCCCACATGAGGACCAAGCTTCACATCTGCTACAAATGTGTAGGGCCCTAGGTCTAGTCCTACACGCTCTTTAGTTAGTGGTTCACTCTCTGTAAGCCCCTAGAGGCCCAGGTTATTTGACTCTGTCCTGGACCCCTTTGGCTCCCTCAATCCTTCCCCTTACTCTTCCACAGGATTCCTCTGGCTCTGCCTAATATTTGGCTAAGAGTCTCTGGGTCTGTTTCCAGCAGCTACCTTATAAAGCCTCTCAGGAAACAGGTATGCTAGGATTATCTCTGCAAGCATAAAAGAGTAGCATTAATAGTGTCAAGGGTTGGCTCTCTCCCATGCAATGGGTCTCAGGTTGGGTCAGTCATTGGTTGGCCATTCTCTCAATCTCTTTTCCATCTTTATCCCTGCGCATCTTGTAGCCAGGGCAAGTTTTGGATTGGAGGTTTTGTAGGTGGGTTGGTGTCTCCCTCCCTTCACTGGAAGTCCTGCCTGGCTACAGGAAGTGACCACTTCAGTCTCCATATCCCAGTTGCTAGGAGTCTCAGCTAGAGTTACCTCCATAGACTTCTGGGAGGATCCTCTTCCCCAGGTCTCTGTCTGGTCCCAGAGAAGCCCCCCACTGATTTCTGTTCTCTATCCCAGCCCTCTCCAGCCTGTCCTACCTGAACAACTCTACCTGCACTTGTTCTCCACCCCAGTTCCACTCTCCATCCCCTCTCCCACCCAGTGGATGGAAATAAAGCTGAAAATATTTAATACAAGGTAGTTTTTCTTAATAAGTGGATTTTAATAATTAGCTCAAGTAAGATCCTGTGTCTTTCTCTAGTTTATCCAGTGCTTAATTTTTCATTTAGCATATTGTGTCAGAATTACTCACTGAGCCTGTCCAGAGCCTGCAGCTGCATCATTGTCAACTCACTATGACTTTCACTGGCCAACACTGTGATGATGCTAAGATCATCATTCTCTCTGGTATACAGAGGTGGAGGTGCTGACACTGAGGCAATGAGAGCTAAAGTCAGAGTAATCCTTCAGTAGCTCCTCATGCAGGGAGGTGGGAGGGCTATTAATGGGACTCATCAGTTTGGCTGTGGAAAGTCCTGGAAGACAGCATTAATAATGTATTGCAGAGATTCAAATGCACAGGGCAGAAGGCAGTATGGGAAAATTAAGGAAACAGGAAGCCTCAAGATACCTGGGGGTTTACTTGAAACATCTAGAAGCTGGGATAAGTTAGAGTGGCTTATATGACACCCTGGTTATGAGAAGCAATGAGTTCACCAAGAATTAGTCATCTTTGTCACAATTTCAGCCATTTCTGTAGCCAGCATAACTTTGCTCAGTGAGTAACAGGCATGCAGTTACTCTTCTAAGATTTTAAAAGTATAGGTTAAAAGTACACTTAGAAAATGTATTCAGGGATTCAGCTATGTAACATAAACATTTAGGTGTCATAAGATTTTAGACAAAAACTTTAGTTCAGAAATGTTTTACACCATCCATCTCTTTGCTCCAACATTTAACATTTTAAAATCTAGTATTTTAGGTGTCCTTTGATTTGAATTCTATTCATCAGAGATTGTAGGACTAATTTAAAAATTGAAGTACTAAGATTTTTACTTGAAACAAAATTTAATGGTTACTAATTAAGTTTCAAATAGATTAATATACTAAAATATTGAATAAGATATTTCCTATTTCCCTGGGATTGTAAACTAAGACCCAAAGCTAACGAAAGAAAAGCAAGCTAAGTCTCAAAGCAAAGAAAAGAAGCATCAGGTACCTTGTGTTATAAAGTGACTTTCCTATAAATGGTTAGAGAGTCTATCCATATCTATCTATCTATCTATCTATCTATCATCTATCAATCTATTTTTGTAACTATGTATCTATCATCTATGTATCATCTTTCAATCTATCTATCTATCTATCTGTCAATCATCTATCTATTTTTAAGAGATGGTTGACTGTGTAACAGTGGCTAGCCTGAAACTCATAGAGCTGCACTTTCCTCTGCTTCTGGATAGCTAGGATTAAGCCACCCACATCTGGCTCCTATTCCATAGAATTTAAATGCCTGCAAACAGCCCCTATTAGTCCATGATTGTACTTGTTTTTGAATCCTTAGCAAGCTTACTTAGAGAGACAGAAATCAATATGGAGGATACTAATTAAGGGATATACTTGGATAAAAGTTTGTGGAGGGATGGGGAAGGGGAGTAAACTGAGAAGGCACAGAATTGTGCTGTATCCTCAGCAAAGGTTCCATTGCCCTTCCCCTGTGTGTCAAATTCTGTTCTTTTCCCAGAGCTTTCAATACTTAATTTCTTTGTATTTAGAACTTTTTTAGTTTAATTACTCTCAGTGTTGACAAGACCTTCCTTGGGCTTATCTTATTTGGGGTTTACTGCATGAGTGTGAGCCTGTATTTTAACCTCATTTGTGACACTATTAGAGACTCTTCAGACTCTTTCTTTCTTACTCCCCATCTCTTCAACTTGTGGGATCCTTTCAAGTGTCATACCAACTCTGAGGCTCTGTTCATTCTGGAAGACATTCTCATATATGTCCTCTGTCTTGGTGGGCAGTGACAGTTCATTTAGGTGTTACTTTAGGTGTTCATTTAGGTTTAGGTCCTTACCTCGTCTGGTGGAATGTAGTTCTAATGACATGGACAATTGTCTAATGGACAATTTAATTTCCAGAGTAACTGTGATCTTTCAAAATCAGCCTTGGTGTATCTGGTGTGTTGAAGTCCTGCTATTTCCTCACAGTGCTGCCTGAGGGGCCAGCAGGGTGTATCCTAGGTCCAGTGTTCTGATGGTTCTGGATGGGAAGAGAAAGTCTTATGCAGGTCAGATGGAGATATGGACAATGCTTTGTGTGCCAACATCTCTGCTCTCTTGATATCTCTTGATAAGGTAGTGGATTCTTGGGTCTGTTGGGGGAAGGAATGACTTCTGAGGCCAGAAACTTCATTAAACTCAATGTCCCCAACTGTGCAGAACAGAAATCCATTGTAGGGCTGAGACTTTGTGACAATATCTCTATTTCAGGTCCCCCTACTGGAGCCATTGGAGTGTCACAGTATAGGAAGAAGTCTTGTGCCTATGAGTCTCCCTGTCAGGAGGATGTTAGAAGCCAGGTCCTCTTTGCCAGTGCTGTATTATATCAGTGGAAGAGGAGAAGGAGATAGAGAAGGAGGAGGAGGAGGAGGAGGAGGAGGAGGAGGAGGAGGAGGAGGAGGAGGAGGAGGAAATGGTGCTGATTCAGGTCTGACAAGGCAGGAAGACACTTTCCTTGCAGGCATGTTGGCTTATCCTCAGTGGGGCTTTCTTACTGTTGGCTCACTTGCTATTGTCAATGGGACTTTTGTCCAGCTCTGGGGTAACTGAGCCTACTTGGATACCTTCTACTGTTCTAGAACTCTGTTGTGTGTTAGGAGACACTAGTCGTGCCCACCATCTTTCTTGAATGGGAGCTCTAAGATGTCCGCTGACTATCCTTCCCATTCATTCCTGTGGCCCCCAATCTGCTCCCCTTCCTCTTTACACCTATGACATTCCTCATGTGGCTGTCTTTTGCACTGTTTCCAGGATTTATAGTTGTATTCAGGAGTGGGAGAGGAGAGGAACTAAAAGAAAGGAATCTGCCATCTTGTCTAGACTACCAGTCTGTCAGGTCAAAGGTCTATAAAACGCATCATAAAGTATCATCAACTTGCAAACATTTTCCTTAGGGAATTTCAAGCATAATGACTCTGATGTTTAAATGGTAAGTGCATTTCTTCATGTGTTTATGTGCTTGTTGTACACATGTGCACATGTGTGTATAGAGGCCATAAGTTGATATTGGATATTTTCTTCTGTAAGTCTGTACTCTTGTTTTTCACTAAAGCTGAGCTCACAATTGGCTAGTCTGGCAGGCCAGCAAGCTTCCAGAATCTATCATCCTCTACTTCTTTGATGGCTGAACTTACAGATATCTGTTGGGGCACCAGGCTTTTATGTAGCTGCTGGGAATCTGAACTTATCCCCTGGTCCTAGCAAAGCAATTTCTTCCCCCCAACCTAGGGAGCCACCTTCTTAGCCCTCTTGTAAATGAATGTATTGTTACAAAATAACAATTAATTGATGTATTATCCTTACTTGATATAATGTACTTATTTTATTTAGCTATTTATTTCCAGTATGCATGCTAGCCATATAGAATACTTGCTCAACAAATCGTTATTAAATAATTAAATTATGGTATATATATTTAAATGGTTCATTTATTTTTATTTTTAACTATGTACATGAATTTCAGTTTATGTATATGTGTACCATGTATATGCCCAGTTGCCTGTGGAGGCCAGAAGTTACTGGAACTGGAGTTTTAAGTGGTTCTGAGCAGCCTTATGTGGGTGATGGGAGCCAAATGTGGGTCCTTTGCTAAAGCATTGAGTACTCTTAGCTGTTGAGCCATCAATAAAGACCTATATTTTATATTTCTGTATGATTAAAATAATAACCCTGCCTAAATTACAAACTACTGGTGAAATTAGGGGTCTGTGCTTCCTTTGGTTGACACCAGATTCATCGAATCCACGGATTAGGTTTACCATTTAAAGTTATTTTATTAACTTTCTGCTCCCATTTTTGTTCTGAGGTTTGGCTATTTCAGAATGACTTGCAGTGGAAGTATTTTTAGTAAGTACTACTTAGTTATCCTGTGAGATTTATACAATAATAATAATAATAATTTGTAAAAAGCCTCAGTAGTCAGTAATCAGCTTCTCACCAATGATAATACATTTGTCTGAGATTAATATCATTACTTTTCAATGCACTAGAATAAAACTAATCTCTATTATAGAATCCACAGCTGGCCTGATGAACTGTAACAAGAAAAAGTAATTACTATTTTTTGATATCCAGAAAATGAAAATTATATTTTGTCTCCAGTGTACAGAAGAAAGAGGGATTTTGTTTATAAAATACTAAATTTGATGTTTATAAAGTTGATTTTTTTCTTATATTTCTGGTGAGAGTTTTTGTGACTTTTGCTGACAGAAACATAATATACCTATAATTCTGAAATTTGTTATATTTATAAATTTTATATAAATATTTAGAGAAGTGTTAGATTTATGTAATTTGGGAATAGGAAAACTTGTGATTGTTACTGTGAATTTGGCTAGCTGAGGTTATAGAAACAGTTCATTACCTGTTAGTCCCAACAGAGGAGGAGAATCGTGAGAAGAGTGGAGACAGAAAACCCGGGGTCTGGTTACTTCACACAATGGACTTCTATTCGTGTACTTCATTGTGAATATTTGAGAGTGGCATAGCGTATATCTCAGGAAGCCAGCAAAAAAAAAAAAATCTGAATGATACACTAAAACAATGATAACTGTGTGAGGTGATACACATTTTAGATTGATTTCACCAATGCATTGTACACATGCATGAAAATACCACATCACCATGCTATGTTCAATCTTTATGTGTATTTTATAAAAGTAAAATAAAGTCTTAGTTTATACAGTTTCACTTTCTTGATGAATAACATATGGGTCATCACTGTTTTGAACATGATCATTCTTAAACATTGATAATCAATAAACATAATCGCTATCTATTTATCTATCTAATTGCTTACATTGCTTGATTCATAATAATTTTTTATCATTTAAAGTATCACTTTTGGCAATGTTAGCATAAATTCAATGTTATAAATGAGCTTTTCCTAATAAGTTATTTCAACTTCTTAGAAAATTAGATTGTGGATTGATATAAAAATTTTAGTAGATGATATGGGGAAAGTATAATTAAAACATTTTTATAATTTTAATTCAAATTACACATGTAAATACTTTCTATTCTCTACAATCTAATTAGATTTTTTAAAAAAAATCAGTTGTACTGCATTAATATTGTTATTATCATAATTATTGGACTTTTTTTTATATTGAAATCAGTTGAGGGAAGTGTAGTTCCTTAATAGATAATCTGGTATACTGTGAAAGATTTTAAACATGGGATTTAATATTTACTGACTGCATGACCTTGGGCAAACAAGTTTAGTCTTATGATAGATTCAATTTCCTCATTTGTTGTCGATTTACAAGATGGCTTGAGGGATGATGCCAGACAGATAAGCTCATAATCACCACTCAATAAATAATAGATGCTTAGACCGTTGTCATCATGATCTATTTGGTGATCGATTGGTGTTGACCATGACCATGTGTTTCACCTTGACAAAATTACTAAAGAGTACGTAACCTTGTCCAAGGCTGGGTGACTCAGACTTTATGATGGAAATGAGTCATATATAGACTTATTCAACATTTGGAAAAGCTGATCATATCACTAGCCCAATTTACTACAAGTGGTTAGCTCAGAACTATGTGATGTATTGTATTGGGTGAGTGAGGCGTGGTAAGGAGCCAGTTCTGCTCCTTCACAACCTAGCACATTTTATTTATACAGAAAGAGTCGGACAAACTGGAAAATGAATATGGCTTTAAAATGATGTGTTTAGATTGGGAAAAGTAGAACAAGATCTATTGAATTTAGTCTAAGTAGAATTGATCTTCCTAGGGAATGTCTTCATAGACTATCGTAGTTAGTAATAAATAGGAAAAGAATTACAAATATATAAAAAGAAATATAAATCTGAATTATATGTCTTCTAGTCTAATCCATATCCTACCATTGCTGAGTATGGGAAATTGTGGATTTGCTTAAGACTGCAAACATTAAAGTTACATAAATTCAAATACCAGTACCAATACTTCATGTTGTGCACACACCTCAACCTTCCTGTGTTCCAATCTTTTCAACAAGAAAATAATAAACAATAAGCAGTATCTATTTGGTCAGCTTCTTGGGGCACTAAACTAATTAGTAATGCATGAGGCATCCAATAAAATGAAAATGGTAAGCCATCTGTGCAGTGGTAAGGATTTAGGCTACAAATATAAATTTGAGTGATCATCTGATGATTACCATTAACCAATGTAGTCCATCTTTCTCCAACTTTCTGCTGCACTTGCATAAAAGAAAGGGCTACACAGTGAATCATAACACACATGGAGGCATTCAAAAGCTGTTTCTAAATCAATGGGAAGAGAAAAGTCATAGGAACAAGATATTTAGCCCTGAAACCCCTATTGAGCTGAAGCATTCTTATGTTTCTTTGTTTTTTTAATAACCACTTCAGATATTTTTAATAAGCTGATAGCTTCTGAACTTTCTTGTTATGCTCCTGAAGTATGGTTTAAATTCAGAGTGGATTTTATTAGAAAGTCTTCAGTTTGCTTTGAAATTCAAGACCTGTTTCAGTTTATAACTAGTAAACACAAAAAGAGCACATGAGCTGATTGGTTTAGAAATGTACCCTTTGGGTTAGGGAGATGGGCTAGAGGGGGATATAAGGTTGATCCTTACAAATAAAGATGAAAGGGGAAACTGACTCCACAGAGTTGTCTTATGGTCTCTGTCTGAGCGCTGTAGCATGCCCCTGCATCACACAGGTAACCACCCTCACACAAAATTAAGCAAGCAAATAATTAAACCCCAAACCTTTTTAGGACTTTCAAGGTAAGGCAAGAAGACTAAGAATTCATGTTCTAGGACAACCTGGGCTTCATGAAAACCAGTCTCAACAAACAAACAAATGAATGATTGAATAAAGTAAAACAAACCATTTTAGAATGATATATTTCAAGCCAGTTAGAAATTCACACCACATTTATTTCATGTATAATTGAAAAC
The DNA here is from genome assembly GCA_019843965.1 of Rhynchomys soricoides. Classification (NCBI taxonomy): domain Eukaryota; kingdom Metazoa; phylum Chordata; class Mammalia; order Rodentia; family Muridae; genus Rhynchomys; species Rhynchomys soricoides. Next base: position 11,729,791 of record JADRCH010000019.1, on the reverse strand, counting down.
TCTACCTTATATTTAAGTCGAAATCAGCCAAATGGACTCAAAACCTGATGTGACCTCTGCCTTCACAGAGTTTTCAATTTCATAATTGTAAAAGGGAGTCTACCAGTCCCAAGTCCTTCCCTTTTGTGGTTGTTCTGTCTCAATCTTCCCATTCATTTACTATGACTGCAAATTATTATTTTGGCTTATTTACTTTGATATAAACTATGCTATAAAATAAATCCTTCAAAATAACTTTTATTGCAGAGAGAAAGAGTATATAATATTATAAAGAATATAAAATAAGAAACAAGGGAACTGTACAATAGTCTTATTTTAAAAAGGTATTGGCTAGTTATTTTATTTTATTTTATTTTATTTACTTATTCACTTTACATCTCACTCACTGCCCCCCACTTGGTCACCTCCTCCCACAGTCTCTCTCCCATTCCCCTCCCCTTCTTTTTTGAATGGCTGTGCCCCCCCCCCCCAAACCTCCGACATTCAAGTCTCTGTTAGGCTAGGCACTTCCTCTTCCACTGAGGCCAGACAAGGCAGCTCAGCTAGAACATATCCCACAAACACAGGCAACAGCTTTGGTGATAGCCCCTGTTCCAGTTGTTTGGGACCCACATAAAGACTAAGCTGCACATCTGATACATATGTGCAGGGAGGTTTAGGTCCAGCCTGTGAATGTTCTCTGCTTGGTGATTCAGACTCTGAGAGCCCCAACGGTCCAGGTTAATTGACTGTTAGTCTTCCTGTGGAGTTCCTATTCCCTTCAGGACCCACAATCCTCCCTCTTATTCTTCCATATTGGCTGGTTTTATTGAAACAAATTAGCCAGCCTCCCTAAAATGTATGTATATAAGGATACATTGTCAAGCTTGCTTTTAATTAGCTAAAAGTATATCATATACTCTCAGATAAAAACATCTTTTAGTTTTCTAATGAAAATTGGCTTATCTTCAAAACCTTTCTTCTCAAAGACAAGTTAAATCTACTATTCACGTTTTTGTATTACTACAGATGTAATACATTCGAACGTATTCCTCCCCTACCCCATTTAGAGATTCTGTCCATTCATTGTTTGGAGAACCCAAGACTGGGCTACTCAAGTAATCCCATTTTTGTAACTGAGCCAGTTTTATCATTATGGAAATTACAATTGATCCAGAGAATACTGTTAAGAGGATGAGGTTGACGTAGGGAGGAGGATGCTGCACTGGCTGATTGTGTGTTAGCTACCTTCATTAAGGAATGTTAGGAGCTGCCTGCTAATGCTTTTGTTCTCTTCATCATCAACTTAGTGATCTTCAGTAGAGTGGTATTCAATTGGCTTTGTGCATACTACCTGTGTAGCTACTTTTGAACTTGCAGTACATACACACATGTACACAGATGCTTGCACACATGTAGTAGTGAGAGGATGGTACCATTAAATATCCAAATTGATTTGTCTGCTTGTTCTCCTGTCTGGCTGGTCCTAGACAAGTATCTCGGTAATCCTTGCTCATCTTGAACTCTTTTCTTTTCTTTTCTCTCCTTCCTTCCTTCTTTCCTTTCCTCTACCTCCTCCTCCTCCCCCTCCTCCTCCTCCTCCCCTTACTCCTCCTCCTTCTCCTTTATCTTCTTTTAAAAAGTTGAGATTGGGTCAAACATTCTCCAAGGTTGCTGAACACCTAGAGTCATCCCGTGAGGAAAGCTGATAAAACAGGCAGCGGTATCTCCTTCTGTGCACTTCAATCAGGATGATTTTGTTCTGTACTCTTAGATTTTGTTAATAATCTAAGTTAATTCCAAGCAACTCTTGTAATTCTTGGTGCCTTTGCACATCTTTATCAGCACTGGGAGCTTTTGTGTAATACTTTTGGTTTCATGGTAAATTTCAGCTTCTTCAAGCCATATAGACTCTGGAATAATCAATGGCTCCTTTGACTTCTGCAGAAAGAAGGAAATGTAAAGTATTCATCGTGTGTCTCTACCTGCTTTCTATATGTGAAGCACTTATGCTTGTTCTTAATTTTCTTTTTGTCAGCTTCAAAGCAGGAAATCATACTGCTGGCCCTACCTTCTGACACTCTGTAGAATTTGTTTAGATGGTGTAAATATAGTAAAGTATAAACTAAGGGTTTTTGCCAAACTGATGGCTGCACTTGTCTGTGTGGCTTGTATTTCCACAGATGTCAGTGGAATTGGTCATCCTGATATGAAGCCATGTGTTCTAGAATCAGACACATGCCTGGAGTTTCATTTTATTTTTTCAGCACTTCCTACTCTGAACTTCAAAGCACAGGAAATAAAATGTGTGTCATTATAAAGGGTGACATTTCTTTTATAATAGCATGTTTTGAATGAAATTGTTATTCTAAGTAGAGCTCCTGGAAAAGTTGTTGCCAACAATAATTTTGACATCTCATGTGCTCCATTGTAATAAGAAATAAGAATAAATAAACAGAGCTAGGTGGTCAGGATTCTGTTCAGATGAAAACAAGTATAATTTCCTGTGTAATATGATGAAAAGCAAACAAAAGCCCTGTGCAAACACTTCTGATGCATGTTTAAAGACTGGTCTACCGGACTGCTGCTTGTTTGACAAGACAGTTTAGGGTGAGATAGAAATGAAGCAAGAAAACAGATAATTCCTGTGGAGAAAAGAGACTTGATTCTTTCAGACTCATGAACTGTAAAATCATTCAAATGGTTTAGAAAAAAATGCTGCTGGGGCTGGAGAGATGGCTCAGTGGTTAAGATCACAAGCTGCTGCTCTCCGTTCCCAGCACTCAATGGCAGTTAACAACTGTTTGTATCACAACTCCTGTGGGCATCAGGCACACTTATGTTACCCAGACACATATGCAGGTAATATACCTGTACAAAAGTAAGTAAACCCATAAGTAAGTAAACAAAAATTTAAAAAATAACCTTGGGGAGATGGTTCAGTGGATTGAGATGCTTACAGTTGAGTCTGACTACCCTGATTTGATTCCATGGACTCAGATAGTAGGAGAGAACCAATGACTTCAAATTGTCCATTGACCAACACAAGTGTGTGCCTGTACCCTGCCCCTGGCTTTAAATAATAGCAAGATATGTAGAGTAAATACATTTACTCTAAAGAATAAATGTGAATGGTTGGATAAGATTATTGGACAGGGTTTTATTGCACAAAGCTGTCAATACTGAGTGGTCTTGGATCGAGAAATACAAGCTGAAGGTGGCTACGGTGGTATTAATGTTGCTGCCTTCTCTCACCCTGACCAAATCCTTAAATCATACATAGTGTACTTTGCACTGGGTGTCCCTTTTCTCCAGAATCTTTCTCAGATGAGAAAGATTACAGTTATGTTCTTTCATTAGTGAGTCAGAAGAATATGAATCCTGGTCTCTGTACCTGGGTGATTCTGTTTTCTGGCAGAAGATAAATGAAATAATGGTGACCTGCTTACGTCCATCAGCTGTTTAGTAACTGATGTAGAATTAACATCTAGGTGGATTGGCGTCTAGTGTTTTCATGACTTGTCCCCCAAGTCTGATTACAAGCTTTTCTAGTTTAATTTCTTTATTACTAATCTCTTCTAAAGGAGACATACACACCATGCACTATTTAGGAGAATGCCTTTTAAATGAAGAAAGAAGTCTTATATCAACTTTATTTTAAAATAAAATTGTGCATTATTGGAAATTACCATATTTTTTTGTTATTTAGAATGATTAGTCCCAGAAAGGACTGCTTACAATGTACTGCTGAAGTTTTTGGTTTAATACACTGTGAATATTTACACATATAAAAGCTTGGTAAGTTTAATTAAAATCTTTAAATTTGGGTTTAAAAGGAACAGGAAATTCCCACAAATATTAGATTCGATCATTTATATAGTGTGCACGTTAGTTTTGTCTCAATTTGATACAACCTAGGGTCTTCTGGGAAGAGGGAACCTTAGTTGAGAAAATGCCTCCATCCAGCTGGCCTGTAGGATGATTGGTGTGGGATGGCCCAGACCAGTATGGATGATGTCACTAGTGGCAAATGGTTCTGGGTTGTGTAGGAAAGAAAACTGAGCAAACCCTGTAGAGTAAGTCCTTCAAGGTCTCTACTTTAGTTCCTGCCTTCAGGTTCCTGCTTTGAGCTCTTGCCCTGACTTCCTACGATGATAAGACTACTGGGTCATATTACCCAAATGATCTTTTCTTTCCCAAGCTGCTTTACAAAGCAAGCATATATATAAGTTTACCATGTTTACTACTATGCAGTTAGCTTCACGGAACAGTTTTTCTTATTTGTTTTCAAAATTTTAATGTCATGAGCACTGAGACTCTCTATCTCATGGAATAAAGTTATTTTGTTTGGAGAAAATAGTGAAAACACAGACTCTTCCAATTGCTGTGTTTGTGTGAGCTGTGCATTCATTTAACCTTTGACATACTACTGTAACTTCAGCTTTGCTCTCTACACTTGTAATAAAATAGACATTTTGTTTTAGAGAATTTGAAATGTGCTGGCTAGTGAGCATGTGCAGAGAGGAGTTCCTAAATCTTACTATAGAAACAGTGGGGTCATGTTTGTGTTATTGTTTTACCCTGCCTCCTGTCCCCCACCATGATGCTCTAGGAATAGCCCAGAACAGGATCATCAGTCATCCTGGCAAGACATTTTAATGGGTATAGAAATGTATTTCACATATTTTGAATTATAAGCATTTCAAATAAACTTTAAGAGCTGTGTAACATGCCTTGGGTTTAGAGAATAAGTCTGGTCTAAGATTGGATCTTCTGAATTTTAGCAAATAAGTACTTTTTATATGGAATGAGAATTAGCTAAACCTGTCAATTATCTCACAATTTAAAGCATGTATTTAGAAATTATTTGGTATAGAGGTAGCCACTAAGTTCAGCTCTTATTTTCAAGGAGCTCCTTATTTAATTGGTATATGTATTAATTTATTAGAAATAATTAAGAAGAAATTAAATAACCTTGAACCCACAAAAACCATTTTCACTTTCTTAAAATGGAAGAAATATTAATTTGTCCGCCTAGTGAATGTTGGTTAGTAATTGAAGTGTTTTGTTGAGGCAAAATCATATTAGAAGTCACAATAAAAATTCACTTTGTATATTTTTTGGCAATTTTACAGACGAAAATGACTTGTGTATTAGTGATACAGAGAGGCTCATCTAGACATGAACACACATTGACATAAAATGACTTGATGGTTGGCAAGGATGAGGAGTCTAAATCCTACACCTACTCCTATTCATTTACTGGACAAATGCCTGGCTAAACAGATGGGCTCTGGATGGGGCTCTCGAAACATACAACTTCCACCTTTATTGATGAATGATAGATGAAAATAGACTCCAACTGATTATTGTGTTCCTTGGCATGAATGATGCTTTCAGTGGAGAGCTACTGCTTATTTTTGTTTTTTTATTTATTGTTGGGAATACATTTTCCCGTTATGAATGAATATATGAAAACTGGAAGATGGCAGATGGGGCCTGGAAAACCCATAGCCAGCAAAGTCATTCTCAGTTCACTAGGGTGGCTGGGGAAGCAGGTGTGCAAAGTGCCATGTGGCTTTATAAATGCAGTAAAATGTAAGGAACTTGCTGAGGTAACCAAGAGATACAGGTTGACCATGTAATTCATCTTCCAGGGAAGAGGAGACAAATGACGGTTCTCATCACTGTGTTCAGGCTCCTGCAGCAATTTGACCTTCTCTGGGCTTAACCTAGGGCAAGATGTTAAGCTTTAGTTCATGTTTGCATAATACCACATCTTTCAGTGTGCCACCTAAGGGGTCTGGATGTGAGTGGCAGGATGACATCCGAACAGAGTTCAGTTTCTGATTCATTAGTGGCACGACTACTCTGCCTGTGTTTATGAGAAAGCACCGAGGGGAGGGAGAGCCACCATTAGATTGGAAGGCCACATGAGACAGAGTCTGATGGTCCGCTGTTGACATAATGAAAGGACTTCCCAAGGTATTTGCTTGCCATGCATTTTTATGATACTCTCTTTAGTGTTAGAGTAATTAGTAAGCCATCACACAGTTAATCTAACTGAACTATGAATATGGGCACATGTCCTTCACGATCCATTATTTATTGATTGAATTATTAATACTAATGACTAATAACATTTACTCCTCCTAAAGTTATGGCAATGCATGATTTATGAAATGCACACAAAAATTCAAGCAAAAGACTCCTGTTTCCTAAAAAAATTATTTAATTTTTTGCTAACTCAGTTTTCTCCACAAAAAAAAAAGGGGGGGGGCAGGGGAAGGAGGCTTTTAGTTAACACCTGGTTTCATTTTCTTTTTCTCTAGAAAATGACTTTTATTATTTTATTTTTATTTTTATTTTTTTACTGGATATTTTCTTTATTTACATTTCTAATGTTATCCCCTTTCCTCATTCCCCCCTTCGTGGAAACACCCCCTATTCGATTCCTCCTTCCCCCTGCTTCTAGGAGGGTGTTCCTCCATCCACCCACCCATTCCCACCTCCCCACCCTCGAATTCCCCTACACTGGGGCATCTATCGAGCCTTCATTGGACCAAAGACCTCTCCTCCCATTGATGGCTGACAAGACCATTCTCTGCTACATATGTGGCTAGAGCCTGGGTCCCTCCATGTATATTCCTTGGTTGACCACCTGGTTTCATAATACTGCTACAGATGTTTTTATAACATGCATAAACAGTATCAATACTATAAAAGTATATGGAATAAAGTTCAGTGCACTATATTAACATATTGATGGTGAACCTTTAATGTAAGAGCCATCTCTTTAGCCCATGCAGTATGTGCTGAATTTTAACTTAAGGTTATGTTTATACATACTTAAGTATAACATTGTTTATTATTGCAGCCAATTGTCTGTAATGCAGCCTTCAAAAATGTTTACTTCTTAAGTGCAGTTCAAATGAATTTTTCTGTTTTTAAATTTTGTTCTTTGGCTATTTTTATGTATACAATGCATTCCGATTCCTCTCTGTGACCCTCTGATATTTGCTTACCATCTTTAATATCCTTTCCTCACCCCTCTCCGTTTCCGTACCAGATTAATGACTAATGGTTTGATGTATGACCCATTTTGTTCAATCAGGCCTATGTACACATTCATTGGATAGAACTCTGCACCACAGTCCTGAGGTAACTAGTGGGCTCACAACAGAAGACAATGACTCCCAGACCACCTGACTGTATCCATAATATTTCATTAATGAAAGATATAACATCTTGTACATCTCTTTCAACCATGCTATGCTGTTGGCTTCGTTCTTGTGCAGACCTCAAGCACACACCTAAAGATCATGGCTACAATGTCTGTGTCTCACCCAGAATTTATTTTTCAACCTTTCTCCTTCTTCTTTGGCTCCTACACTCTTTCTGCCCCACCCTAATCACAATGTTCCCTTAGCCTTAGGGTGGGTGATATAAATATCTTGCTTAGGATTAATTCCATGGAACTTTCTTATATCTATTTGTCTTCCAGGAATACATAGGCTGAATTTCTGAATAAATCAGTGAGAATTCACAAATCTCTGTTTAACATTTTTATCTTCCTCCCAAATAGAGTCTATAGATAGAAATAAATCTGTTACTCTAGTAAAAAGTTTGAGTTATTCTTTTTACAGCAGAATGTCTTGAGATTGTTTTGTTTGATGGTGGTTAATTTTATTTAATTTATCATTATATTTTCTTGTTACATTGTCCTTTGAAATCACTGAAATTGCTTAAGTAACATTGTTGTATCTACATTTCATAAAATGGAAAACTCAGATCAATTTAGATATAGATGGAGAATGAAAGTATTTCAATATGTACTTAATATTGTTACAAGGAAATGTATAAAAATAGCCATTTGACGGGAAAGGGAGATAAAATAGGGAAACATTAATTTTCATACTATGGTATGATAGTGATAAAGTCTGACCTTGTATGAAAATACTGATTTTCTGTATATGAGTTTGAATAAGATGTGTAATCATTATTAGTTTCTGTTTCAACCATTTTTATACATTATGTCTCCTGTACATCTTAAAATATAATTTCTTTTCTTTTCTTTGACAGCAAATGCCAGTCTTCTCGGCGGAGGTGGTGGTAAGTGTGGAATATGGCTTAACTTCAAGTTCATTTTCATTACATTAACCAGGAAATGATTATCAAGTCCTGTGATGCTACAGCAAGCTAATTTTGCTATAGTTATCACCTACGAAACTAATATTCCAGAAAATAGTTTATAACAGAAATGCTGTTGGTTGGTTTGAAGAATTTTTCTTTTAACTAGCTTAAAAATCTATTCACAACTGTTTTTCTTTTTCTTACTTTTGATGTAAGGGACACATGCAGGCTGCAGTCTGTTGATGTGAACACATACATAGCAGATGAGTTACTGCTAATATCAATGCTATGGTGGCAATATTTTGTAGGCTCTGTCTTCTTTTCTTTTTAACCATAATTGCTTGGTTTTGCTTTTCATGACTTTGTACCTAGAGATTTTAATATTCCATCTACTTCTTTGGAAAACTACAAGAGAAATTATCTTTGAGGCTGTACATTTTGTGTGTTAGGTAAGGGAAGAAAGAGAAAGTTATCAACGTGAAACAGGAGGGAGAGATTCCCATACTGAAGGTTTTTTAAAATAGAGTCCATCAACTATGGTTTTATCTTTAGGAATAAGAATGCTTTTGTAGCTGCAGTATGTATAATATACGGGGGGTGGGGGGACTAGTGTTAGGATAGACTGTAGTAGTCTCTCCCTCCCTCCCTCCTCCATCTTCCTTCTCCTCCCTGGTTTGTTCTTAGTTTTCATTTTCATGTAGATGGCAGGTAGTCAGTAGGACTGTGTGTCATGTTAAGGCCTTTAAAAAAATGTCCCTGTCTTAATAGAAGATTCTAGTATAAGTTTTATTCTGAAATTAAAAACATAATCATTTTTAAATTTGGATGGAACCTTGGAATTAGAAATGATGAAAAAGTGTTTAAAGTAGGAAGTGCTTCTTGCACTGTGACATGTCACTGCATGTCCTACAGTCAGATGCCATGAGAGCGTGGCATTGAAGTTGGTTCTTGTGCAAACAACATGAAGGAGCTCCTACCTTCTGGAAGTGTTGTAATGACTTAGCAAGAATGTCTGCCAAGGGATAGAACAGTGGGAGATTAATAAGTGTCTATTTTATCTTCAGCAAATTATTTTTAAAAATATTATTGAGAATGAGAAACATTGAAAGTTTCTGTGACAAGACCCCCAAACCCCTCTCCCACAAAAAACAAAAACAAACAGATAAGGAGCCAAAGAAGAGAATCCTTAAAATTTGTGATGAGGATGCTGAAGTGTGGCTCTTCAGACTGGGGTGGAGTGGACAGGGGTAGGGGGATGGGCGGTAGGAAAGGACTCAATCATCTTTAAGGAGCTGGCCATTGGGATTTTGACCATATACTCCAATGAGTGAGTGTAATAAGCATGCATTTTGTGAAATTACCAAATAATCAATAAAATATTATGTTGGGAAAAAATCTACAGATTTTTTATTGTATTTTCAGAGCCTCCTAAGGAAATTTTTTCCTTAGGGCCTAGAGTCCTAGTAATTCTTCCCTAGGTACAGAATATGAGGAAATCATTCTTAAGATAAATTGCTCATAGGAGTAACTTTCTTGCAAGACAGGTTAGTATTTTAGGAGACCTGGCTAATATGGTTAAAGTGTAGAATTAAAATGGAGTTTACATGAACACATTTATCTACTTAATGGCAACCAATTAGGTAGATGATTCATTTATTGCTTTTACTTATTTCTAAAGAGTCAACCTGTTTTATTAGTTAAAATCACTTTAGCTACTTATGATGGGTAAGAGCCCCCAAACAGTTACACTTTAAAGATTAGCAATGCTCTTGCGTGTCACGTGACTGTGTGCTGCAGGGAGACTAGATTATTTGTGTGAGAATCCATGATGTCATTGAGCATCACATTCTCCATTCTGTGTTCTCTCCTCTGAGCTTGCAGTTTCAAAAACTCTGGGTTTGTGAAGACTGAAGGTGTTCTAGCCATCACAAGTAGAGTGTAGACAAGAATGAACAAGAAAGGCAAAAACTGTGAAATGTGGCTTCAAGGATGAGTGAATTTTCTTTTTTCTTTAAGCAGCAGATTTCCATGAAATTTCACATTAAACAAAATTTGGTAAAATATTCCTTCCTTGAGTTCTTAGTAGTGTTTGATATTAGGAAGAAATATGCTCACCACAAAGCAAGTATTCAGGTTACTACAGAGGAAGAGGAATAAAGGTTGAGTGAACAGTGAGCTACATGCATACCTGTGCCATAATGAATGCTTTTCTGTCCTCAGGTGGCTTTGCCTAAATGTATGTGTGTATAACTGGTCTGTGGAAAAGCAATTGGCTATAGTGACTGGATTTATATTTTGATGGCTCTTCTATCCTACTCGAGAAGGTATACTTAAGCAATGGTGTGGCATTTCCTTGTATACCTATAGGAGAAGTGGGCCCACTCAGTTTTCTGTTTCCCTGTTGTATACCTTTTATTGTCTTCATCTACACGATTACCAAATTCATCATGGTTTGCAATTTCTGAACTGTAAATCTAGTAACTCAGTAATGTCATAAAGATAAATTACAAGTATTTAAGATAGCTGTATCACCCCCTTAAACAGGCTATCAAGAGATTTAAATTTATTTACACACTGCTAGATTTGCCAAAATTGTTCTCAAATACAAACTTGATTTTTGGAAGGTTTTATTTAAAATTTGAACTTAAAGATCATTCTTAGCTTTCTCTGTACCGAATTTTGACCTTCTGATTCTATGACCAGTCTTTGGAATCCTCTCCTTGATATTTGCAAATAACAGCCCCCATTCATGCAATAAAGAACCACTATTGTAGGGACTTTCAGATTACCAATGCAGATTGAATATAAGCCTCTACATCAGCTGCCTGTTTCAATTTCTCTCATTCATTGTCCCTGATATCAGTAAAGTCTGTCCATACATTGGAAAAATAAATCTACAGGGCAGAAGTACATTACCATTGTATGGTACCCTCAGATTATGCCCAACTTTATGTCTTGTGTTTGAAGGTCAATCAGTCTTAGAAACCATTACAGTACATGCTCACTCATCTGTAACAGGGATGAATCTGTGTACAAGGTTCTATTTTGTAACATATAATAGAACAATCATCATGGATAGCTTTAAATTTTATGGAAAAGCACAGTTAGTAGGAAGTTACAACTAGAATTAAAGAACTAATTTCTCAGTTCCATCCAGACCACTATATAATAGACAAGAATAAACTTTATAACTTATAGCTTTAGATAATGTCTATTCCATTTATGCATAGTTAACATGAAGCTGAGTCTGATGAGTGGACCAGTCCAGGGTATTGTTCGTGGGCTTTTCTTCCATGTTAGTCTGTCAAAGCACCTGAAGCATGGAATATGAGTCATTTAGAGTGGCAGTTCCAAAAAGTGCAAATGAATATTGGTTTTTGCATCATGATTTTGTTTGCTGTTTTAATCATTTCTGCATCTGTGATAAAAAAAAAACTCTATATGAAACACTTATTTGTATTCATATTCTAATTCTATACATTATTCTAGAGGAGTCTATGCCAGATTGAGTTTAAAAAGTCTGAGAGTAGGCAAGTATTGCCAGATACAAACTAAACACTCATCCCAGGATGGAATGCATGAAAACACTTGCCTAATGTGCAAACAAGGCACATTTTTTTGGCCCTTCCCTACCCGCAAATTCTTTTGGAATTGTATGCCTTCTAGGTGTGCCCAAACAGGAGCAAAATTGTGTGTTTCTAGTTTAGTAGCAGCTGTGTTGTGGTTGCTCAAAAGTTCTATCTGGAGAAATTTCCTACTTGTGATTTTCTACCAATGACCATTTTGTAGTTAAAGACAGTTTATGTGAAGTAAATGCCAAGTGCATGCTTGAAAGGAGTGAAATTATAACTCATTTTTTCTCACACAGAAGTATATACTGGCTGTGAATTTACAACCACCAAAATTATATTTCTATACAGAGATACTCATATGCAAATGGTCATCATCCATTTCCACAATTAATGTTTGCTAGGTAACTACTCTGTATGCAGTACTGATTATTGATTAGCCAATCAATGCAGACTTTTCCTGGGACAGAGTTTCCAGAGTAATTATAGCTTCCCAAGGGCTTATCCCATGTGGATCTTTTGAATTAAAATGATACCCTGTAGTAACCTAATGGTCATTTGACACTCTCTCTAAAAGGCAGCATAGTTTACTTGTGAAGTATTCTCTCACACAGAATCTGGGTTGCTACTCAGAATTACTAACCCAAAGAGCAACAGACTTTAAATGTGTCTTAATATGCTTGAGTCAACTTTTGTGGATTAATTTTTTTACTGAAGTATGTATTACTACTACTATTATGACTACTACTACTACTACCAGTAGTGTATATTGGGTCTTAGTGGGTATCTGTGTGTGTACATGCCAGTATATAGGGTCTACTGTCTACCATGGGATCTGGAGATGGAACCCACGTTGACAGGCTTGTACAGTGTGTACCTTTATCTGTTGAGCTATTTTGTCAGCTCATGGATTGCTTGGTGAGTGCCCGCTCACCATTATTCTACCCACAGAAAGCATTACACTATACACATTTCACTAAATGGCTCCAAATTCCTACCTTGTCTCTGGTTTTCATTGTATATCATACATTCTTACATTGATTCTTTAATTTATGCACACCAGTAACTCTTTACATGTACCTAGGCCTCAGACATGCTGGGAAAAATCCAGGATAATGGCTGGGAGCCAGGAACCAAGGCCACTTAGCAGTGGGCAGGGGATTGATGCTTGCCCATCAGGAGTGAGTGAAGCTTGGCTAGCAGTGAGGTCACCAGCTGCTCTGGACTCAGCAGGTAGAATGTTCCAGCCATGGGCCTAAGGGAATAGTGAAGTCTCTCAAGCCTGGGAAAGCAGCAGGGCAAGAAAAACAGAGAGACTGTGGCATTTTGTGTAGGCAGGGAACAGAGCTGCAGGAAGGCCTAAGCTGTTAGACCATACAACATCGGGTTTAAATTTAGACTGCCTCAGGTGGCATATATCCTAGGCACTGCAGGTAGTGCAGTGTCCTAGAGTAGATTGGAGGGTCCAGTCATGATGGAGGAAGAGGACTGGACAGAGATCAGGAGCCAGGACAGGCCTGAGAACATTCAAGTATACATCATTTCCAACCGAATTTTATTTTTCTTCTTTTCTCCCGTGCCTCACTTCTAATTACACAGTACCTCTCATGTGCTCATCTTGATATTAAGTAGTAAAGAGTCTTAGAATTAAGCTACAAGCAAACGTTCTCTACTTACACAATGCACATTTTGAAAACTAAAGGTATTTGTCAAACAGGAATACAAGTCAATAATTTGGAGTGGCCAGAGAAATCTTGCCAGAAGAGTTATGCTGTAAGAGGTCAGACTTTTCCAGGAATACAGGGGTACTGCTCACTTGAGTGTGTTTCTTAATATATGATATTTTGTCTTGCTTCATTTGGCTTGCCTTCTCAGTGTTCTGCTGTCTGGACCTTCCTTAAGGTTCCCGTCAACAGTCCATGAATGGTGCTTCGGGTGGAGTGAATGAGATCGGACAGAACTGAAGTCAGCTGTTCTGGTGCTGGTGGTGTTGGCAGGAATTTGCCATCAGAGCCACCTGTGCATTCTGGTGGACGTCATCAACAGCCTGCCCACACAAGCTCACTTCTCCTGCATAGCATCTATCATCTGGTCCCCATCTGCAAAGCCAGCTTCTCACTGTACAGGAGCTTATTTCAGGCCAGTTGGCAGTTTGACTTGACCTGGCTGCCCTTCTCATGCCTGCCATTTGTCCAAAGAGCTTGCAGATGTCCTTACTAGTGAAGGAAAATGGGGAGAGGAGTTCAGAATTGAGTCACGTGTCTGTCTTGTTCCAATGTCATGGCCATCCCATCTCTAACTCTGGTGCCTATGATCCCACTGTGAACAAACTAAGAAGTGTAAGGTCATTTGTATTTACTGTGTACCTGCTTGCAGAAGTGGAATTCCCCAGCTATCAGCCCTGCTGAGAGGGCTGTGTTTGCAGATTAGATGCTCCTTCTCCTTGTAGCCCTGGGTGAATGTTCCTGGATAGGGGTAAACTTCCTGAGAGTAATATATTTCTTTTTCATCTTAACAGTCCTTCCAGCTTCTACAATATAGTGAATGCTGAGAAAACATTACTGCTTCTCATCCTGGATTATCAACCTATTTATATATTTTGGTTTTGTCTGTTTTCCTTTAGAAAGTTAATCTCTTTATCTGAGTAATACTCTGAAGGGAAAAAAAAAAAAAACTAAACCTTTAAAAAATATTTAAGGAACTAACCTGAGGATGCCGTGTATATTTTCATAGTAATTATTTTTAATCATTGTATTATCTTTTATGTTTGAAAGAACTTGCAAAGGCAGACTCACGTAACTTTTTGAAGTACATTTTCTTTACATTAGAAATGCAGAGAACAATGTGTATTTGTATAGGCAGAGGGATTAAATACAGGGTGTTTAAATTCCTCAGAACACATAGAGAGAAAGGCATGCTTCCTTCATGCTTCACAAAATGGCAAGTGTTTGTGCTTACAGCTTCCTTTTTTGATAGTTTGACTTTATGAGTGAGGTTTTTTTCTCTTAACCTACCTAAGTAGCCTGTCATTGACATGTTATTATTAATATATGCAGGTTTTATCTTGTTAGAGATTGCCAGTTGTAAATTTTATATAAACCTCGTATACTCACGTTTTATCTGTATTCTCTTCTCAAATTCATCTTCATTTTTATTTAAGCATTTGAACTTCTAAATTAATTCTATAATTGAAAAATATTTTATGTTATATTTTTATATTTTAGGTAACATTAAAAATATACAAAGTTAATTAATTCCTTCAGAAAGTGCTTAAATTAATAAATGATGCTTTAAGATAGGAATTTAAATTATTAAAATACTAAAAAATAAAAAACAACAAAAGCCATCTTTTCAGTTGTAGGATTTCCTGAGTAAAACCCCTGAACTTTTATGTGCACTCCTACTGTGCTTAGCTAACTAAATGGGACCTAACTTATTGGAAGTACAAGTTCATATTTCAAAGCTAAATATTTAAAATTATAAAGTACTCTAACAGGTACTAAGACCCACACACTCTCACACAATTACTCACAAGCACAGACACACTTAAACACACATATTTATACACACTGACACACTTACATAAACTTAAACACTCATATACACACACTCACACACACAATCGTACACACACTCCCACACACATGCATGCATGCACACATACTCACACACACACATACACACTCACACAAATCACACACAGTCCTGACTGTGTAGCAGTTGTTGCATAGTACTTGAGTATCTGTGTTACTGTATAATCTCTTCAAAACCACAAAAGGAAAATATTTTTGAATTGCTGTTTTAAATATCTTCCACTTATCTCCCAAATATCTGAAAATGCACAGGGTGGGAAACATAAGTGCTGATAAAATACTTCTGCTTAAAGCCCATTGTGTTCGGGGACAACTGTATCCCAGCATCCTGCAGCTTACTCTATTTGATGTAGTTTCCCAGCAACAGAATGTGGGGAATGTTCTTGGGAGCAACTTATGAACTTTCTTGCCTTTGGCATTGTTAAGAATGTTATTCCATTCTTCAACCTGTCCTTCATTACTCCCTAAAGCTGTAGCCAAGGACAGAGCTGTAGCAGTACCCATGGTGGGGCTCTCCCCCATGAGTGTACTGGATCCCTGAGATTTCGCTGAATTTGCTTCCATTGAGAACTGCCTAGATTAATCTATCTGGACAGCCTTTTGGCAAAAGGTGTTAGATTTTTTTTTTTCATGAGTTAGGACAGATTCATTATTTTGCGTACTAGTTTTCACCTCTGGAAAGATGATTATAATGATACCAAACTACTTCACTGGGGTGGAATAACTAATTGCTCATTGTAAAGTGTTTTTTAAATACAAAGTGTTAGATAAATGGTTATTACTGCAGTTATCATTACTATCATTATAGTGTAAGCGTGAAAGATGAAAGGTTCTGGATAATTGCACGATATGGCAGCACTGTATTCAAATAAAGGGGAAT
Organism: Rhynchomys soricoides; assembly: GCA_019843965.1. Lineage (NCBI taxonomy): Eukaryota > Metazoa > Chordata > Mammalia > Rodentia > Muridae > Rhynchomys > Rhynchomys soricoides. The sequence goes on along the minus strand of JADRCH010000019.1, from coordinate 11,713,637 downwards.
AACCAGAATTGTGGGGTAGCAAAGCTCACAATACCCACATGTGCTAGAGGAGAGTTTCTTTTATAGAAAGATAATACAGATAATTGGTAATTACCTACAAATAAACCCAGGGATTTTGAATAGAGAGAGATAGATACAGACAGAAGACCATCAACAGCAGTGCATTTGATCTATGCATAGGGATTTCAAAGAACCTTTATTTCAAACATGTAAATGCACAGAGAATAAACTAGTTATGTACTAGAGAAAGGGGTTTCCAGGTTCATTTAACATTTGCTAGGTCAGAAGAAGGGAACCTCAATGTAGCCTTAGGACAGGACTGCATTGAGCCTGTCAGTTAAGGTTCAGGGAAAACACCAATAAAATTTCATGTTCCAGAACCTACTTGATACCAGGGAGAAACAGGGCATCCAACAGAAAAGAACTAATAATGAGCAGGCTGTGAGGTCTGGAAAACTAAGAGGGAACCCAGAAGAAGGTATTGAATATGATAGCAAGGGTGGTGATTAACCTTGAAGGAAGCAGGGAAGAGGTGGTATCTTCATAGGACACCTGATCACCCCTACAAGTGACAGCAAAGGAGATGCAGAAGAGGGTGACGGCTGCTGGGGTCAGTGTCCAGATAGCTCTAAGAGGGTAGCCTCACTAAAAGTCCAGTTCAGTTTCATATTCAGAAAATCTCTTTTAGGAGATAAAGGAATCTTAATGTCCTCAAAGTACTTATATAGAATGACTGAGTGACAGGTGATTGACAACTGAGATAGCCTGAAATTTTGACACCTCTGGCGAACCTTGGCTTAAAAGTTAAAAAAAAAAAAAAAAGCTTAGCCATCTGAGACTGTTCATCATAGAACAGACATATTTTATCTCAAGCAAGTTACTAAATAAGCAGCCTCCAAGTTCCCAGCCACAACCAACTCCAGAGGAAAAATCAGTGTGTTCCAGCATTTCTATGACACATACCCAGATTTTGTCTAAGGGCTTGCAAAGAATGAACAGTCTGTCAAAGGGAAAGCAAGACACTAGAATAGAACAGTGATTATCAGAGGGAGTAGATTCTGAGCTTCCGTTTGGAAAGATGAAAATGTCCAGGAGATGGATAATTATCCCATTGCACAGTAGGAGGGAATGCACATAACAGTGTTGGTCTGTTTGCTTGGTCAAAGTTGTAAAGCTTATGATTGATCTGCACATACATAGACTTAGGTAAACAACAATGAAAAGGGCAGACAAAACTTTTCATGGAGTAATCCCAGATATTACTATTAGATTAAGCTGATGAAGAATTCACAACTATCAATAATATAATAAATTGAATTCACTAAAGGAGACCTGCTTAAAGACTGGATAGTTTCAATAATTACACTGTGTAAGTGCTGTAAACTTCCCAATCAAAAGACAAGCTGGGTCTGCTGGCACAGGCCTGTGATCCCAAAGCCTTGGGAGGGAGGCAGGTCACAGGTTCAAAGCCAGCTTAGGAACTTTACTAAGGCCCTATTTAAAATATGAAGTAAAAAGATGGCTTCAGATATAGCTCAGTGGTAGAACTCCTACCTCACTTGTGAGAGGCCCAGACTACCATAATAAAGATAATTTGATTGTACAAACATTGAAAAATCCAACAAACTTTTCATATAAAATCGCAGTAGTAAAACAAATGTATTATATTCTTAAAGTTGCAGTATTTGAACATGAAAGGATAAAGGTATGTCTACAAACAATGCCTATATGAGAATTCGTGTGGCTAATTTAATGAGACAAATAGCCTTAAGTCAACATACATTATTAGAAATAGCGAGGGATAGTTCATAGTGGTGAAAGGGTCAATTCATCAAGAAAAGGTCATTATTAGCAACACACATGCACATCTAATGAGAGAGCTCAAATCCCTTGAGCCAAAACAATAGAACTCACAGGAGAAACATAATATTCAATAATAATACTTACAGATTTCAGGATGATATTGTCAGGGTAATTTAATAATAGACATCAAAGTGGATCCTTTGCTCAATCATTGAATCATTGAATAAATAACTTAATGTAGACATAATATTAGTAAGATAGTTTAAAAAAAACTATATGATTGACTAACACAGCCTTCCTTTCACATAGAAAATGGTCCAGCCAGTGACTGCAAAGTAGGCTTTGTTCTTAGGTACACATAGAACATTTCCAAGGTGAGTCATACGATTGACTAAGCAAGAAAATAGAGAAAGGATGACACAAACTAGCAATGCTAAGGTCAAAAGAGGGGGTGGCCATTTGGAACCTGAATAAAAAGTCAAAATAAAATATTTTGAGCAACTTATGCCAAAAATTAGTAAAATTGAGTAAAATAATTATCTCTATCTCTTTCTCACTTCTGTTATCATATTTTATACACGACATATTTTAGAATTGAAGTAATAATATCACTCTCATTTATAAAATATATTTACTAATTTATTTACAATGTATCTAAAACTATTTATCAGAGCAGAGGCAAAGAGTAATATATTACGATAAACTATTATATTTGCTATTTTGTAGTGTTTGGATCTACAAAGATGAATAAAATATAGTTACTACCTATTATGTTTATACAATATGTTCAAGAATACATTTCCATTGAAGAATAGCCATGTGATAAATGAATATACATGATGTATTTCCTATTTCTCAGGTTTATGTACAAACTAAATTAGTTACAAAAGTTAAATAATCCCTGGCACATTATTAATAATGATTACTTACCATCTATTATTACTGTTCAGTGTTAATATGATAATTTTAGAATTTTGTCATGTTTAGTTCCGTTGGAAGTCTTAATGATCCCTGACTATTTCAGTCTGTATGTTCCAATAAAGTAAAGTATTTCAATATGAATAATCATCAGACATAAAAATTGAAAGTTTTACTTCAACCTCACACATCTTAAAAAAAAAAATGCCCCAGCTCTTTAGAAAGATGAGAACAAATCAATATCTGACTCAAGAATCAAGGACATTTTAGGATGCAGATTGATTTCCATGAGAAATAGTATGATTTCCAGTATTTTTGCAGTGGCATTTCAAGTGTGTAGATTCGTGGCAGCTGCTTGAACTTGTTCAAAGTTTACCCTCGGTTAAGGCGTGTGATGTCTCTAGGTCTGAGCTTAGCGATGGCAGAAAACTATATAGAAAGGAAAAAATAGTTTTGGTTATTTAAGTATTTAGGGGACTCTGTGGAATTCTTTGCTAAAGGTAGATATAAATGCTTTTTGATTGATAGAGAAACATGAAGACTTAAGTGCTTATCCTCACAAGTCATATGACTGAAAAGGAAGCATACTTATTTTTGTGTCTTTATCTCACCCCCTTAAGGAATCTGAGATAGAAGTGTTGCCAGTTTTTAAATTCTCCTCTCTGAATATTTTAGTGCCATCAAATGGGAATGACTTGGACCAGTTACAAGATTATGATGGGCATGATGGAATGGTGTAATGACTTGGAGCAAGCTGTGTCCTGTCTTGAGAGAAGTTATAATTGGAGTGTGTTTATGAGAGGCACATGATGATGTAGAGACATCAAATGGACCAGCTCCTTCACCCTCCCCTGACTCTCCAGTCTGCGTCACTGGTTTTTGTTTTCAAGAGGAAACAAAGAACATCTATCTGATTGTACTATCTCTTAGGTTCCCTTGAAAGTCCTGAAATAGAAACTAAAGAAACCCTTTTCTGGTTATGTATTTATCTTCACATAAATCTTATGGAGAAACCCTAAAGGTGGAGAGTTTGCTTTTGATAACCGAATATTACAAGACATACCAGATAAGTGATGTGACAAGAGAAACCCGGGAGAGGCGGATGAACAAGTGGCCGACACACAGCAATGCACAACCAGATCCAGAGAGGTTCAGAGATGCAGAGAAAGGAAGCTGTCTTATGTTTGTCTGAAGATAATTCAAGCTACATACATGATTGCTTACACTCCTTTGGGGGGGGGTTGGTGATGCAGAACAGGAGAATTTCAGAGTTTAATGATTAGTGGACTACTTTTTCTTTGAGCCAGTGACACATTTGATTATCCAGAAATTCTCTTGTGATGGTGACAGAGACAAGGATTGACAGGACTGAGGAGGACTGTTCAAAACAAGTTTGATAAAATGTGTATGCATATATTCTTTTTAGAAAATGACTAGCACTTGTCTGACAAAAATATTTATGGTCTTTAAAAATTTTGTACTCTAAATGTGGCTTTCATCATAGATAATCTGGAATATTTTTCTGGTTCAGTATATAAATTCATCATTAAACTCAAGAACACGGCAGTGGCAAACATATCTGTGAAGGCCCATCTTCTACACCATTAGCTAGACTGAACAAGGAATATTTTTCTTTTCCATAAATAGAATATATGTACAGAAAAATTATATGTAATGAGACCTTTGAGAGTAATTTTAAGAAATTTCTAGCAAGCAAGTAGTCTTTTGCTCTTTAGTTTTCATGACTGCCCTTTGAAGGGAGAGAGCTTGGGTTTCCTAGAGTAGGGGAGTTCCCACCATCAGGGAGTGAGAATATTTAGCGTGGGGGCTTTATTGGAGACGTAGAAGCAGGAGATGAGAAGAAGCTGAGAGTGTACATAGGAAGCATTGGACCACATTACACTGCACAGTGAAAGAAATCCTGGTTAGGGAAGAAGTGTAGAAAGTGGGGAAGGGGGAGAGTCATTAAAAAAGACTCCGGATTGCTTGCTCATTCGGAAAGGAACAGAGATGGATGGATTAGGCTTTGCTGCTTAGAAGCAAGTTGTAGCTCAGCTCAGAATCCATGTTTCTTGCTGTCACTTGGGTCTCCTCCTTACCTCCTTATGAGCTCACCCACATTCTACTCCAGAGGAAGATCTCATCTGAAACCAAGTCTGTCCTCTCCCGCCTTAGTTTATATAGTTGTTAGAGGCACAGATCAAAGCTGGAAAAGGGCAACTTTGAAGGGGAAACGCCTTTCCTAATTCATGTTTAAGATTTTTTTTTTCTATTCTGGTTTCCTAGCAAAACTCTGCCTGTAACTAGAGGCTTAAGTTGTGCCATCCGCATATATAACACCACACACAAATGGAAGCAGATGATGGAATTTCACCTAAGGTCTGAATGTGCCCAGGAAGCCCTCACAGGCTTCAAATGCCTGCTTTTATCTTATACATCGAGAAGCCCATTCAAGCCTCCAGGGCTTTGCCAACTTGGCAAGAGAGAGCTTGGCAAGCTTCCCACACTGGTTTCTTTTAGTTGAAGGTTTTGAAGTGGATCTGAGGCTGGTGAGTGAGGCTGTGATGCAGGCTGTGTGGAGTCCTTGTGAGGTCTCCTATTTGTTGACTGCGAGCTTTTCATCACTGGGCATGAATGAGAAGCCTCACTCCTTTGCTAGGGTATGGGTATCCCCCCCTTCTCTGTCCATTTTAAGCTATCTTAGAGAATTCCCAGTTACATATGAAGCTGGGAATTCTCTCAGCAAATGCCTGCTTTGACAGTGAACTTTAAAGACATATGGCAAAAGTTTAAACAGCTCCTAATTGATGGAGGTTAAACACTGTATATAGCAATTAAACAGTTACATTAATACTAAAAATCTTTAAAGCACCTCTTATATTTTTCATCTTTAATCTCTCTCAAAAATTTCCTCAACTTAAAACTCATGAATGAAGCAAAGGAAATACAATTGCTAAATTTTCCAAGTTCTTGATGCTCTGATACTCTGTTGAAAAAAAAAATTAAGCTTATGTCTTAATTGGAGGTGGGGCTCCGATTTAGCAGGGAGGAGGTAGGGCTGTTTTAGTAGGGAGCTTCTTTTCTTTTGCATGTGTGGTGCACATGTGAATGTTTAGAGATGTGTATGTTTGCATGTGTGTGGGATATGCATGCTCCTGTGGTTGACTGTGCATACATGTGTGTAGGTTCACATGTATGTGTGTACCCATGAATGAGGACACCAAAAGTTGATGTAGGGTGTCTTCATTGGTTGGTCAGCACTGCGTTTCTGATGTGCAGGGTCTCTTGCTGAAACTATTGCTCAATTGACTAGTCTTGCTACCCGACTGGCTTTTGGTATCCCTCTGTCTGTCTGCCTCTAGAGCTTGGACTGCAGGCAGGCTTTTATGTGAGTGCTAGTGAGCCTCACGTTGTTGTCCGAAAGTATTTTACTGACATGTGCTCAGCTTCCACACACCTCCTTTAACATGAAATTCCCAGGAAGAGTAAAATTGTAGATAAATCATTGTTGCCAAAATAAAAAGTGAGACTACTTTAAAGACACATCAAGGACTAGAGCTTTTTTGATTCAGTAATACTTAAATTGTTTCTATGTAAGTGTTATTAAAATAAAGCTATCATAATGGAGTGTTTATATATTGTGGATCTTAAGTTATCTCTCTCTCCTTTAATGTTCTTTTACAATCAGTATATATGTTCTCCTTATGCAAGTTGTTTTGAAATTTCTTCTCTTCCCCTTATTTTCAAAATTTTAAATTATTAGCATGTGTGTATATTTTATATGTGGTGTAATTATTTGTTCATGTGGATGTGTGTGCATGTACGTGCTTGCGTGCGAGCCAGAGATCGACATTGTGTGTCTTTCCTCCATTGCTTTAATTTTTCATTGAACCTGAAGTTCACTTATTCTCTTTGATCAGCAGGCTAATAAGCTTCATGGACCTGGCTGTCTGTGCTGAACATGGGTCTCTGTGCCTGGGCTTATGGAGATCTAAGCTCAGGGATGCATTCCAACACACTGAGCATTTACCAGCTTTGCCTCCGCCTTACCAATTTACAGTTCGTCTGTGATAGTTTCGCACATACGTGGACTGTACTTTTGTCATTTCGCCTTTATTATCTTCTTTACTCATTGTTCAAAAGAAGCCTCATTTTCTTCCCCCAAAGTCTCCCTTCTAGCTTCATTTGTTTATTTAGTCTTTCATTTGTTTATCTTGTTGTTTTGGAAACTCTCTAAGTTTACTTAGAGCTGTTCACATCAGTGTAAGTCCGGTGTTCTTCACCAGAACATAGCACTTTAACAGTGAGTACGCCACTGAACAAAAGGACTCGCTCTCTCTCGATAATCATTAGTGGCCAATAGTTTCTCAGGGACAAGTAGGCTTCAAAATTACCCACATCTGTGGTGGAATATTGACAGGCCCCATTTTGTTCAGATCTTCTGCAGGTAGCCACAGCTACTTGAGTTCATGAGTACAATGGTTATATCCTGTCCAGAAGACAGCATTTTGTAGCACTTCTGCCCTTCCTCTGCCCATTACGTTCTTTATGTACCTCTTCTGCACTATTCCCTGAGCTCTGAAGATGCTCCATTGAGGGCTGAGTGCTCAACAGTCATTTATGTTCAGCACTCATGGTGGCC
>JADRCH010000019.1:11687263-11699964 GCA_019843965.1 Rhynchomys soricoides | reverse complement strand
TTATTATTATTATTATTATTATTATTATTATTATTATTATTATTATTATAGAAGTGGGCATTTTCCTGCTAGAGTACAGAAAGGAAAAATGTAGCTACATCCTCTTTCCATGTTCTTCTCACTAAAAGAACACTGGCAGACCTCAACTACAGATGCCTTCATTTCTCCAGCAATCACCAGTAGGTTTTGAGGTCCTGGAAGACCATAGAAACCTGAACTTTAATTGAGGGATGAGTAAAGAGTGGCTCCTTCCCAGCATACCCAGAAAGCTCTAGTGAAGTTGCCTTGAGGACAGATACACACTGCACAGCTCTGTGGACATGCCCATTATTTGCTCTCCACTCTAATCTACAAAAAGAATTCAATCTTCCTCTACAATTATATATTTTTCTTGTTACCAATGACATCACCTACAGATTCAGAATCAGAAAACTTCAGCTTATCTCCCCATGCTGGCATGACATGTGTCCTGTCTCATCTGGACAATGTGTAACCACAGTCTCCCAGAGAAGTGTGCTTGACTTCCACAAAACAATTTATTGTCTCCATTTTCCCAGGGTAACCACATTCTTAAAGTCCCTCAATGAGAGGGAGCTCATAGGTTTAAACCAATCATGGCTATTGATTTCAGTGCTTGTCCTCCATTGACATAAAAACAGTGGCTTCCAGTTCCACTTTTGGTAATAGTAGAAAGATTAATTAGCCCATTAACAGATATGATACATAGAGTCTCGTACTAGAAATTTATCAGAAATGTTTTTGGGTAGCAGCAAACTCCAAAGAAAGACCTAGTTTGGAGTCTTCAGAGCTTTGTGCCTCCTGTGGCTTTGTCTGCCTTGAAAGGTTCCATTTTGACTCTTGTTATCCTTAGCTCAACCTCTGCTTGAAAAAAAGCCCTATGTTCATAGTCTAGTTGTGGCAGGTACAATGACTTCGGCAATCATTCTTTATAAAATGCAATATACCTCCACATTAGTTATTTTTCCTCATTGCTATGATCAAGTACCTGACAAAGGTAATTTACTTTGGATCACAGTTAGGTGGTACACCCCACCAGAGGGAGCAGGACATGGCAGTGGGCACATGAGACAGCTGTTCACATGGCATTTGCAGAGGCAACAGAGAGGGCTGAGTGTGGGTGTTCATCTCACTTTTTCCTGTTCATCCAGTGTTGGACCCCAGCCCATGGCATGATGCACCTAATAACTAAGGTGTGTCTTCCTGCCTCAATTGACCTAATCTAGAACCTCTCTCACAGAAGCATCCATGGTCTTACAATCTAGGTGATTCTAAATTCTGTCAAGGTGACAGTCAATGGTGACCTTCACAATCATTAAACCTAAATTATCCTAGGTTTTTAAACTTAAGGGCATGCAGTGAGGTCATGAAGGACCATGTTATTTCAATCACAACACTAAATTCCGGGTCAGAGTTATGAATCAGAATGCCTAGGCTCTCTGACTGTGGTAGAGTTGCTTGCTGGAAGTCCTCTCTTTAACTTTTAACCTGAACTCAGTTTTGAACTCTTTCTGAGGAAATCTGCCTTTCAAGGATTCACTTTTTTTTTCTGAATTACCAGTATCCTGTAGAACTATAGGGTATAAATCCACTGACCTTTCAAAGTGTTCATATTCTTCTTTTAAAACATTGTGTGTGTGTGTGTGTGTGTGCGTGCGCGCGCGCGTGCGTGTGCACCTGTGTGTTGTAGGCTAGATGTTGACATCAGCCGTCTTCTATTACTCTCTACTTTGTCTGGTGAGACACTATTACTCACTGAACCCCGAGGACACTGATTAGCTTGACTGGGTGGCCAGTAAGCCTCTTGGATTGTCTGTTCCACTCATTCAAGCCCTGGATTATATATACACCTCCATACCCTTCTTTTTCATGGGTTCTGGGGATCCTAAGTCAGGTCTTCATGATGGAGGAGCAAGCACTTAACCCATGAAGACAGAATTCCTGCCCCAGAGAATTAATCTTAACTATTATTGTTAGCCTTATGAGTCAGCAGAGGTGATAGACAAGTCCTAAGCTTTCTTTTGAACAGCAGCTGTCTAGTCAAATGAAGATTTTCTTTTCTAATTTACTAGTAAGTTGGGAACTTCACTCACACTTTGTCTATAGCCAAATGGGGACAAATGATAGCAAGCAGGGGTCAGGGGTGGTGGGGCAGCAAGGGCCAAAGCCAAGAACAAAAGAGTGTTTGCTTACTATCTTGGTATGAGTGAACATCCATGAAGGAAATGTTCTTTCCCTGGCCTGCACTGCCTCTGACTCAGTGGTCCCCCACTGTAACACTCTCTGTATAGCGGAGCCAGGCCATTCTGAGGATGTGCAGTCTGCCTATTTTACCACCTAAACTGAGGCCCTGGAAGTCCTTGAGCTTCTTATAAGCTCACCCAGCCTTCCTTCCTCAGTGATTCTCTATTGCTGCTTCTTCCTGCTTCTCTCTTGCCCTGTGCTGTGTCTGAATTGCCTTAACATTTCTTGCTCACTGTATTAGGAGAAAAGGCTGAAGCATTTCCTTTTGATAGCCTTGTTGAAAATAGTTTGCGGGGTTGGGAAGAGTTGCCATTTCCTTACTGTCACATTACAAACAAACCAACAAGCAAACAAGTAAAGATAATGGTCTTGATAACTCCATGCAGAATTCTGAATTTTTGTTTTCAATGAAACTCCTTTATAACTGCCAGTTGGTTCTTACAATAGTAACATTCCCTTTGGAGTATGTTGAATATGCTGGTGTTTAAATAGCTTTTGTGTTCTCATCTGTTTAACTGTGTGCCACACATTGCTTTATATATAAAAATCTAATCATGAGGCCAAGGAAATTGCCTGAATTGGTATGAAGATTCAGTTGTCATCTTGAACAAATCTAGGATCACCTGTGAGGTCAGCCTCTAGATATGTCTATGGTGATTATATTGATAGCCTTAATAGAAGTGAGAAGACCTGCCCACTGTAGGTAGAACCATTCCCTGGCTGGGATCCTGGACTTCATAAGTGGAGAAAGGGAACTGAGCAGTATGCATCAATGCATTTACCTCTTTCTTCCTGTTTGTGGATATGGTGTGACCAGCTGCCTCAAGCTCCTGCCACATTGACTTCTCCACTGTGATAAATTCTGGGACTGGGAGAATAAATCTTGCCTCTCCTACGTTGCTTTTGTCAAAGTATTTAATCACAGCAAAAGGAAGTGCTTGCTACATAAAGAAGTGAGGATTTGGGATCAAATCTCTAGAACCCCTGTAAAAAATTGGGTGGTGTGGTCCATGGCTGCAGTCCCAGCAATGAGATTCAGAGACAGGAAAGACCCTATGGGCTTGCTGGGCAACTCACCTTGCCAAATGGCTCACTGAGCTCCAGGTTCAGCGAGAGACCACGCCTTGAAAAGTTAGTTGGAGAATGACAAAGGATGACACCTGTTGTCAAACCTCTAGGCTTTATGTGCATGTACAGAATGTGCACGTGTATCTGTACACACAAGATCATGCACATACATGTAACATGCACATAGACCTTATCTTATTTCCACACAATTTTAAAGGTGAAATTGGGAAATATAATATGTTTATACTCTTTTGCTGGTTGTAATTTGAATATATTCAGTAATGTTCTCTGTGTTGACAATAATGAGGATCAATATTGTTATTAAGCACTTATTTAGAAAGCAATGATACAACCTTACTACTACTATTACTCATTCCTCACTGTGACTCAAAGGCTATTTGCATCCTACAGATAGGGAAATGAGGCACCAAGACTACCAGTGTGGTACATAAGTTATACAGTGACTGAATGACAAACCTGAGACCCATGGCCATGCTTGTCCACTCTGAAATTTTCATCATCCTCTAACGCCATGTGTCTGCCTGTGACCAGCCATGTTTTACCATGTTATGATAATGGTGTATCAATTTTTTATTATGAGTATTCAGAGAGGTTCTGAGCCCTATTCTGCATCTTTAATGGCCTTGAGACATGCTAATTAGTATGGTTGGATGCTAACATACTGAAAATAAATTCGAAAATCATTTGCATTTCTAAACAGAGATACGTGAAGATGTCAAATAAATCATGTATTGACACTGACATGAAGTCCCTGTCATGTTCTCCGCCTTTTCCTGCTGGGCTCCTATTTAGTGAAAACCCAAAGACACTGGATCCATCCTGATAGCCGTGTAAATGCTCTGGGAATTACATACCCAACAGAAAACACCATGCTGGGAATGAAAATGGCGACCCCAAGAGTTCTGGCACCAAAGCAAAGGCTCATTTCATAAGAGAAAGCTAACTCCTCAGTTCAGGTAACTAAGACACTCAGCTAAATTCACATATGCACATTCCCTGGCTTTTATCTTCCTATGAATTTTAACAGTTCTATGGGCAAGATGGCCACAGATTATGATTACCCCAATCTTGTAGGAAACTGTAAATAAATTTATTTTGGCACTTGAGGTATCATTCTTTCTAATACTGATGAGTAGTCACACCCAGTGCCCAGCTCATGGTCAGTCACAAAGTCTGACCTTAGTCTATTTAATCTGTCCTGTTCTTAGCAAGAACTTCCAGGGGGTAAGACAGGTTAGCAAGAGGAACAGTTACCACAAAATTGATTTCTAAGGACAGAAAATTCAGTAAGGCTGATGTCAGGATGCTGATTAAAACAATGACAAACCCTCTGCCTCCATGGCAGCAGACAAATGTGTGGCGTATCTTGGAATACGGAAACTGCTGAGCACAATAAAGGAGAAAGGGAAGCTACCAGATGGCTGAAACACTGGTATCATTCATATCCTTTCTTATCTGGTTGTGACTCTTGTAGAACTAAAATTGTATAGAAAAGTGTGTTTTATATATACCCTGGCTAAAATCTAGTTCCTTCCACATCTTTCTTGTTTAATTTCCCAGTTAACCTTACATGGGTGCAAATGATCTGCTCTATCCAGGTGGCATCTTGACTATAAGAAAATCCGGTGTTGACTTTTGGAATAATTTACACTATACATATTCATAATTGATACGGTTTCTTCATAATGGAAAACGTGAAAGAAAGAAGAGAAAGATGTGGCTATGGAGAGAAGATAAAGGAAGGAGAAGAAAGGATGGGGGAGGGAACAAGAGGAGAAAAGAGGAGAGGACTGTGAAAAAAGTGTTAGTTTAAAAACAGGCACCATCTTGCCTAAGTGTTCCAAGGTGAGCCAACAACAATAGGTTGTAGTTTTGGTTGTTTGGTTTGTTTGTTCGTGGGTTTACTGAAGTACATTCTTTGCATCAGTTCCACAAAATATGCTCCCTACAACTTCTGATTACAAAGCCATGTAAAACATAACTGGTTTCCAGCAAACAATCTGAAAATCACAAGTGAGATATGTATTAATGGCCTTGTGGGAAAATATGCTAATGCACTGTAAAACCCAGGGTACAGTGATAGTTCACACTGTGTATTGTGGGATCGTGAGCTTTGGTTTTATCTTAGGTATTTTATATTGTGAATGTAAAGACAGAGAGCATGTTTAGACAACAATTCCTTAATGATCCAGTAGACATATCATCCCAGAATATCTAACAGTTTTCACATGTAGCTCAGCTGAGCCTCTGTGAGATTTGAGTGTTCTGAATTAAAGGAGTTCACTTAAACCCATTATTGATTTCCATGATCTTTAAAGGGACACGTTATTCCAATCATCATGGCCTAGAAAGGGGGGAGGTGTGATCAAATAAGCTTCTCAGTAATGAAACTTCCAAGGAATTTGGGAGCCAGACTCATTGGATAGCCTGGGTGTGGCCTCAAATTCATAATTCTCCTGTGTACTGCTGGGATTCGAGATACATATTGTCACCGCTAGATTTCACGTGATACAAAGTAAAAACCTACAAGCTGACCTTTAATAAACCCCACTGCCCTTACAGAATGAAACCTGTAGCTTGTTACTTGGCGTAAGAATGTATGATGTCGGCCCTGCCTGCGACCTTAGCTTCTGGGTTGATGCAGTCTGTCCAGTGTGTTCCACCAGCTGAAATCCTGATGTTCTCTCCCCTCTTCTTTCTTTCCATTGCTGTTGTCAGGCTGGCTCTTTTTAAGATACACTTTCTTCTTTATAAATTGAAAATATTTTTTTTTTTTAATTTTAGTATAATGTATTCTGATTATGGCTTCCAGTCCGCCAATTCCTCTCAATTTTTCCCTACTTCCCCACCCATGCAAATCCACTCCCTTTCTTTCTCTTTCATTAGGAAACAAGCAGGCATCTAAAAGATAATGATAAAATAAAACGAAACAACCCAGAACAGGATAAAACAAATAGAGGAGAAACAACCCAAAAAAAGTTCAGGAAACACATACTAGTGCAGAAACACAAACAGCCACACACAGAGACATCCCATAAGAACAAAAAAAACAAAAACAAAAAACCCCAAAACAACAACAACAACAACAACAAACAAACAAACTGGAAACCATAACATAAATGCAAAGGACCAGCAAGGGGAAAAAACGAGCCCTGGCAAAGCATTATGAGGCAAAGAGCCTCCAAAACTGTCGTTGAGTTAATTTTGTATTAGCCATCTACTGCGGGCATGGGGCCTGTACGTAAGAGTGATTTGTATACTCAGTAAGACTCTGTTTTTCATTTACAAGCAGTTATCAGTTGGGAGATAGCTCTCGAGTTAGGGATGTGGGCTTGTGTCCACTTCCCCTCTTAGCACTGGAAGGCCATCGGACGTTGACCTGTACGGGCCCTGTGTGTGCCTTTCGCCTCGCCACCTCATCTCACTCGTAGATTATTGCAAAGGGCAGAAAACAGACTGTTCATTGGGCCAGGCTTGGCCCTCCTCTCTATCCAATCACAATGGAATAAGAAACAGTGACGCGGTAGCCTTCGGGTAGATACTGAGTTACTTAATTATACTCTCCGTGAACCCTGTGAGGTAGGCACACGGAGGACGTCTTTGCTAAGGTTTCAGCGCCCTTCCTCCTTCAGTCTCCGCCTTGCTGCCCACACCTGTACTTACCATTTGATGGGTTTTACCTAATAGTATTCATTAAACTCTCGTGTTGGTGTCTTCTTAGAAAAAGCTGTGAGATACAATTGTGTCTGAGAGATTAAAAAGAGGGACTTGTTACCCAGTTAGACGAAAGAGTATGTTAGCGCATACGCGCACCGGCAAACCATGCCTAGTAGTTCCAGACTGAAGCAGGAGGGAGAGAAATTCGAAGGTTTATTATCTCACACACAGGGGGTTTGGCTGTGAGGCTTTCCATGATCAGCAAACACAGCTGTCTGAAGAATCAGCAGTGATGGTCAGATGGTCACCTCTCACCATCTCTACCTCTCCCTCTGGGCACTGTCTCCAGACGACAACTCTCATCACACAGCACACGAACGGCTTATTGCTCCACACGGCCTTCTTATTTTCTGCCCATCAATAAACCTGTTTCCGTATTTTGCAAAGAAAAGTCTCAGGAGAAGTCTACATTATGTCATCTTTCTCATAATGAGAACTCTGCTATGCCACCGTTGAGTTTTCACCAAGATTTTTTTTTCTTTCCCCTCTCGATCGTTGCTTCATTGGACAGAGTTGGCAGTAGCTTTGTAAATGGTGTTGACATAATTGCTAAAATAATGAAAACCTGCTGGAACTTTTTTTATTTTTCATTTCCCCTTAGACATAGGCAGTCTCCCCCCCACCCCCCTTGCAGGCAGAGCATTCTGAGTGTGTGAGTGTATATTCCTATGTTGAACAGACAACTACCTTGTTTTTAAAAAGTTTAATTTGGGGGGAAAGGGCAAAGGCTTTGTTTTCTGTTCTTTTTAAAGAATAAAAAGAATTGTCAAAAGCTTTCCATAAATGCCTTATTATGGGCATAAGCTATGACTGTATCTTCTGGCCCTTCTTGGGTAGTCAATAAAAGTGGAATTTCAATGCACAGTCACTAATACTAATCAAGGTTTATTTAATTGGGTCTAAGGGCTGTATTTCCCTTAGGCATATAGCCATTCAGCAGTTGAACGTAATTAAGAGTAAAGAAAGAAGAAGCTAGTACATGTATTTTTATTAACTCTCGTACATGCCGTACTAATATGAAAATGTGAGTTCTCATTTTTAATATTTGGACAGTACACAGTACAGGGTAATGACTTCAGAAGAATTAGTTTTTCAGGTAGATTTTATGCAAACAGATGTAAGTTAATTTTTGAAAAGTCAAAGTGTTTCTTCTTACTGACCTTATTTTGAGAATTTCGTCCATAAATACGATGTTACATCACTCCCACATTATTCTCTCCCCTTGCAGCTCCTAACATGCCCCAACTCCTTCTCAAATTCATGACCAGTTTTTTCTTAATTATTCTTTCTCTCTCTGTCTGTCTTTCTCACACACATATACACACTGTAGAGTTACTCTACTGTTTATCACATACACACACACGTGTGTGTGTGTGTGTGTGTGTGTGTGTATAAGACTGTCATCTTGGAATTTGATGACTAAGCTATCAGAGCTCTCATCTCAGGAGAACACTGGCCATCCCTCTCTGAGCATATGTTCATTGCAATTGTAGCTTTTCTAGAGGTAGGTCTGCTGAGATGTCCCCCAGAGACATTGGAATGTCAACTGGTGGGTGGTGTCATTGTGCAGGTCTTGTTTAGGTGATGATGTTGTTAACATTTTATGGGTACAAATTTTTCTCATATATAAACAATACTATCTCACAGGTGCTGCTATTGTTCACTGGCTCTTTTTTCATCCTCTTTTCTGTGCACTCCCTGAGCCTTGGGTGTAGTGGTTGTGTTGTAAAGGTTTCAGATTGGGGTTGGGTGCCTCTAGGCAGGTTGCTCTCAGAATTTTGACCAGTTGTGGATTTTCAAGATGACCTCCATCTGTTGCAAAAGAAAGCTTCTTGGATGAAGGGTGGGAGCTGTACCTACTGATATGAGGGTGGATATTTAGAATGTGGCTAGCAATTACACTGTTTGAGGAAAGTGCTAATAGTAGGTTCTCTTCAGGGCCCATGAACTAAGCAGCCATGGATAATTGGCTAGGTTTACAGGACCAGGCATCGAGCATCCGTAAACTCAATTAGATTGCTGTTGATTGCTTCCAAGACAGAAAAGCCATTGATGCATATAAGGACATATCTTTCCATGTTGGTCATTGTGGTTTGTAAGCTTTATAGCTAGTTAGGACTATCATTTTTCTCCCTTGGCAGCTTGCATAGCTTCTTGGACACTATATGATCTAATCCTCAGAGACAAGGCTTCCAGGCCAGTTTCAGATTAACTCTTCTAAGACCTGTATTCAAAGTATTGGCGTCTTTAGTAGTAGGGTCTTGTCTTCAAGTGCTGGAAGGCAACCTAGGCCAATGGTTATAGTCTACCAGTCTACTCTTCATTTTGGGAGTCTCTTGGACTGCCTTGACCAACAACTTGAGGTGAAATGTCAGATGTCTTGCACTGGTATTTTTGTTAGGTAGTCTCAGCTCTTGGTGGGGATGGTATTAACACCTCAAGTTTACTTCATTTAACTTATTTATTCATGTATATACATACACTTATATAAGTATTATTTAAGTAGATATAAAATAATGTTTCCCTATGGCTTTTTAAATAGTTAGTAGTGTTCTTTATCGCTTCTTCCTCTCTCTATATTACCCTTGGCTCTTCTGAAAATAAAGACCTGCCTTCTTCCTGTTTCTCCTTTCAGAGGACCTGTGTCCCTGTATTCTTTTTCCTAGAAGTTCTTTTCTTTTCAATTTATTTATTTTTATTGGCTACTTTATTTATTTACATTTCAAATGTTATCTCTTCCTAGTTTCTCCTCTACAACCCCCCCTATCCCATACCCTCTACCCCCTGCTTCTATCTCCACCCACCCACACACTCTTGCCTCACTGCCCTAGAATTCCCCTACGCTGGGTTATCGAGTCTTCACAGGACCAAGAACCTCCCCTCCCATTGATGCCAGATAAGGCCATCCTCTGCTATATATGCAGTTGGAGCCATGGGTCCTTCCATGTGTTTGCTTCGGTTGGTTATTTAGTCCCTGGGAGCTCTAGGGGGTCTGGTTGGTTGATATTTTTGTTCTTCCTATGGAGAAGCAAATCCCTAGAAGTTCTTCTATCCTCTACTCCATGGTCATCTTTTCCTTTCTTAGTTTCTGTGGTTACTGTAGTTTGTATACACCCATCTAAATATTAGGACTAGAATTCACAAATAAGAAAAAGCATATGCTTTTCTCTTTCTGGGTCAGGTAACTACTCAATATAATATGTTCAACCATTTTCTTGCAAATTTTCTAGTTTTACTTTTTTTTACAGGTAGATAGTACTCTATTGAATATATGTCCCACATTTTCATCATTTATCCATCAATTGAAAAATAGTTCCATTTTTAAGCTATTGTGAATAGACTGGAGGTGACCATAACTAAGCAAGTATCTGTGGAGTAGGATATTGAGTCTTTTGGACATATGTTCAGGAATAGTACAGCTTGCTTGTAAGATAGGTCTGCGTTTGTAGTTTGAGACTTGTCTATGCCAATTTCTTGAGGGACTGCGCCAGTTCACAGTCTTACCAAACTGAATGAGTTCTCCTTTCCCCACACCCTAGGCAGCATTTGTTGTAAGTTGTTTTTCTGATAGTAGCTATTTGGTCACTGAGTAGCTATTGTGCCATTTGGTTTTTGACTCCTTGATTTTGAAGTTATTTCTATATTTTGAATAATAGTTCTCTGTTAGATGAATATCTGGCAATGATTGTCTCCCAATTTTCAGGCTTACTTTCCTCTTGATTGTTTTCTTGTTCTATAGAATGAGGTCCAATTTGTTACTTGTAAACCTTAATTCTTGAGCAAATGAATTCCTTTTCAGGAAGTCCTTTCTTACACCTAGATTTTCTTCTAACAATTTTAGTGTTCATGTTTACATGGAGATGCTTGATCCATTTGGAGTTGATTTTTGTGCATCAGTGATAGGTGGTGTCTATCTTTGAAGCTACAATGAGTTTCTTGTGGGCAGCAAAAAGATGGATTTTCTTTCTAAATACATTCAACTAACCTGTGTTTTTGTTTGTGGAATTGGAGTACTTAATATTTGAAGTTATTGTTGAAAGTTGCATGTTGATTGCTGTCCCCCATCCCCACTGTCTGCTTTCTTCGTATAATTTTGTGTTTCAATCATTTTAGCCTCATTTTTTCTTTCTATAGTTTTTGCTTATATGTATTCCACTCAATTCTAAAGTATTGTTTCTAGTATTCTCTATCAGGCTACTTTAGTGGGCATGATTTTTTTTTAGCCTGTTTATGTCATGAAAATTTATTCTTTCTCCTTCAACTATGGCAGATAGTTTTGCTGAGTGCAGCAGTCTGAGTTGGTGTCTATGATAGTTTAGAACTTGAAGTACATTGCTCCAGGATATTCTGTTTATTATAGTTTCTATTGAAAAATAAGCTCTTCAGTAAGTTCAGTATAATTCTGTGTCTATATGGGTATGTCTTGCCTTAGTTTGGGAAAATTTTCTTCTGTAATCCTGTTGAAGATCTGGTCTCTGCCATTCAACTGGGATTTTTTTTTTTTCATTCTTTTATTCCTATAACTCAAACATTTTATATTTACATAGTACCCCACAGTTCTTGCCTGTTCCTGTCATATGTTTTTAACATATGTTTCATAATTTTTTGCTTGTGGGGTCCAATTCTTCAACTTTATTTTCAATTTCTCATAGTCTATATTCTATTTGATCTGTTCTACTTGTAGACTTTTCCCTAACAAGTTATCTAATTGGGTTTTTGAATTTTTAAATTCCATCTTTATTTCTATGGGACTTCTTATCAATACTTTTATCTCTTTACTTAGTTCAGTTTTCAAATCCTGCATTGTCTTCAATGTTTGATCAAACCATGTGTGTTTTCTTGGCCATCACTCAGAGATCTTTTGCTATTCTGTTTAAGTGCACTGAGCTGTTTGATCCTGTCTTCTTTCAATTTGAATTCTATGATGACATTTATGAGCATTACTTTACGTTTTTTGAGTACTGAATTTCATCATCCATGGGAGAATATTTCTATAGGACTGGGATTTTTCAGGGTGGGGTACTGTCTTGGTTTTTCAGATTATTTGTGTTTGGTGATGAGATCTAAGAATGTGGGCCTTATTTACTGTTTCAGTGTCTGATGTGAGATTCTAGACTGCTTCTTTTAAGTAGAAATTTTCTTTCGTTGTTGTCACTTAAGCTTGTTTGATTTCAGATTGGGTATGAGGAGTTGATAGGCCTTAAGATATCCAGTGCGGATTTGGTTTGGAGAATGGAAATGGTTACCAAGGGAGAAATGTCTGGATCTGCTTGGGCTGATGTGCAAACTCTGTTACCCAAGCTGTGCCTGGGAGTTTAAGTGTAGTGTGGATGGGCTGCGGTCTTGGGCACTCACCAGGCTAGGCTGGCATGTGTGCTTTGTTTTTAAGCCTAGGATTCAGTATTAGGAATGATGTGGTGAGGGACTCACCCAGCTGGCTGACATGTATGGCCTGGACAAGACCTGGAAGTTGGATATAGTTCAGGTAAGCTAGGGTGTATACAATACCAGACCCATGAATAAAATGTATGACATTGACTAGGGCGTGTTATGGCACAGATGGACTAGTATAACAATGTTTCTTGTTTCTTCTTCTTCTTCTTCTTCTTCTTCTTCTTCTTCTTCTTCTTCTT
>JADRCH010000019.1:11640795-11687253 GCA_019843965.1 Rhynchomys soricoides | reverse complement strand
TTCTTCTTCTTCTTCTTCTTCTTCTTCTTCTTCTTCTTCTTCTTCTTCTTCTCCTTCCTCCTCCTCCTCCTTCTCCTCCTCCTCCTCCTTCTTCTTCCTTCTTCTTCTTCTGTTACAGTACATTGCCTCAGAAACAGATCCTAGGGCAGGATTTTAGTGTAAGTGGTTCTTTCAGAAGGTAGAGGGGGAGGGAGAGTAACATATCTAGACTAGACAGAAAGCAGCTTGTGGTGGATAACAGAAGGTTACTGCCATGTGGATGCTCTGAGAAATGGTAACAGATTATTTCACAGTTATCCCTCCTGAGCAATAAGGCAGCTAGGGTTTTGAATCCCAACTTTATTAGTCTTCTATTGAAAGAGTTAGGAAAGATATTATGACTTTTTGAAGCCCCAGAGGATGTAGAGAAACAGACATGGAAAATTAGAAGCACTAATGAACTGAAAAGGCTGAAGTGATAGGGAGACTACCCTGCATTTATAAAATAGTATAAGGGACAGAAATTTCTCAGATTATGATAAATGCCCTCTCGAGAGCAAGGAGTACTTCCATGTTTATTTTTTCATTTTATATTAAATGAACTGAGATTTGTATATGTATCATATCAAGTTATTTCCTTCACATGGCTTATGTATTCAGATATTCTGATAAAAGAAGATTGATTTACTAGCTCAAAAAATAGATGTTTTTATATGCAGGACTTGTTTTGCTTCTTAATTAGGACAGTTTAAAGACTGAAGCCTTTCATTTAAAATATTAACACTCTCCATGGGGTATATCTTGACATTATGGAGGTGGCCTAAGCACCATATCAGTCTACCATCCAAAACAATTAGCAGT
Source organism: Rhynchomys soricoides (assembly GCA_019843965.1). Classification (NCBI taxonomy): domain Eukaryota; kingdom Metazoa; phylum Chordata; class Mammalia; order Rodentia; family Muridae; genus Rhynchomys; species Rhynchomys soricoides. The sequence continues at coordinate 11,686,413 of JADRCH010000019.1, read as the reverse complement.
CAAATATAGTTGATCTTCATTCTATATGAGTGTTTAATTTGTTCACATATCCCTTGTATAATAGAACAATAAATCAGTTATTAGATCCAAGAGTCATTGTTAAAATGAGCAAACTGCTTACCATTTAACGTCTATACAGATTGTATAACATTCCACAGGACTAAACTTGGTTAGCACAGGAGCAGAGGGTGGCTACTATGAATAGAACAATCGCCATGTCCACTCGCTGAACACACATAGTTTTGCCACCAATATACTAATATTTTGTCACTACTTTTTCTGTTATTTTCTCAAGAATACAAATAAACATCCTGAGATCTGTTAAAAGGTTCTAGAAACAATTTTGCTTTGTAATGGTGGTAGTGGGAAAGAGAAAGTAGAAGCAGAAGAGATGAAAAGAATTTATTATGAATTTATGTGTAGGGAGTTGAATGGTGCCCACACCCTCACAACAACGAAAATGCTATTCATATGCCCTAATTGCTAAAACTTGTTATAGTTACCATGTTTGGAGAAAGGGTCTATGTGAGTATAATTGAATTTAGCAAGATAAGATTATTTTATATTTATCATTGGCCTAAAATCAGAGGCAGGCTTGTAATTAAGGGACATAAGAGAAATCAAGAGGATATTTGAAACATAGGGACAGAAAGGAGAAGAACCAGTGAAGACAGAAATAGGTCAGAGCATGCTTCCCTAAACCAAGGAATGTCGGGGCTGCCTGGAAACTGGGATAGTCTCTGTTGCTTTCTAAGGGGCAGAGCCCTGCTGATTCTCTGCTTTTGGACCTCTGGCCCCTAGAATGGTCCAGACTAAATTTATATAGTTTTAGCTACCCACCTAACAATAATTTGTTATTGGAAGCACTAAGCACTGAGAATCAAGATAGCAGGTATTTTTATTATGGTAGCAATTGCAATGGAGGTAATGGCTTTATTGCTTGCAGTTGTGCAACTTAGCAAATGCTCCATCTATGATTAGTACAGCCACGTGGTAAGCAGAATGACTCCTACATGTTGAAGAATATGCCTGAGTATGGCGGTTAGGGCTTCAAGACCTTGGGCACAGAGCTACACAGAGGCCCACTGCTGTTAAGGGGGGGGAATCTGTCTCAAGCCTCTCAGGAAGTTATTTCCCCACTCCATGTTTCTTCCTCTAAATCTACCTTTATGAAAGCCATGTTTCAGGTTTCTCACTCACAGATCAAACCCAGCAATGAACAATGTGGATATTTAGGGTAGTGTGTGTGTGTGTGTGTGTGTGTGTGTGTGTGTGTATACTTGCTATACATTCATTAATCTAGTTAAAGAGTAAGCCATCATTTAGAACATCTTAGAGGAGTGATTGTTGTATTCTAAAGGACAGTGGGAGTACCATGACATTAAGAATCAGCTTTTGTCAAATAGCACTGGTACTTTGTATACATAACAATCATGTTATAACTAATTTCCTTCTGTGTGAAGTTTAAAGATAAGAATTGTGCAATATTAAGAACCATTTTTATTGCTATTATGCAGGTGTCTGTACCATGCAATTGGGATCGTTTATTTCCATTTGATAGTTGAGCAAATTGATTTTTCATCAGTCAGCTCTCTTGTTAATATTTTTCCCTAATGCCCTTTTTCTGTGTTAAGAAACTGAATGGTATCTGTTGCTCAAACACATATCACTGACTGTGAATATTACTGCATTCATGTCTAAATATATAGCATACATTACTGACATGAGCTTGAAGTTTCAGATCTTATGGACTCATTGTAATTAAAAATGTATAGTAGTGATTCCTGATGTGTGCTGAGGTAGTAGTATCTTGCTGATTTTTCAACCTTCTGTGAAGGGCCATGTTATTTATATTTAATAATATTGAACTAAATCTGTATGTGGCAACGGTTTGGTATCAAGCTTCTGTACAACACTCGGCAGATCGGCCCAACTTGGAATAGAGTCACTTTTGTTAGGTATCACATAACCAAAGTGAACTTTAACATAGGCCAGTTTTGCAAAAACAATGGAGTATTCAGAGCAACTGTTCACAGGGGACCTTCTATCTGAACAGGAAAGATAAGGAAGTCCTTCTCAAACCTTCTGAGCAAAGGCACCATGAAATGATCTATCTAATTTCATTCCTCATTTCTGCTTTCTTCAGTACATTTCTGCCTGTTAAGCTGAGAATCAACACAATTACGAATCAACACAATTACGAATCAACACAATTCTGGCCTTAGAACTCAATTTATTAAATTGCTTTTTGATAGTTTTAACAATCACATAGCCACATCACTTGTGATCTTATGTTTTTTAGAGCATTTCATGATTATTAATATTGTCCCAAAATGCATGACTGCTCACTTGGAAGAGTGGGCACTGAATCTTCTGAACTTGGAAATAAAGAGAATGGAAATGTGAGAAAAATAACAAAGGTTCACCACAGAGTGCTGAACATGCATGTTCTCCTGAACATGCTGTGGTATGAAGATCTCCTCTGTATCTTCCTCAGTAGCATGTGGCCTATGCTTCTCATATTTGGCTGGGCACCTCCTTAATGAAAATGGTCACTTTCTTTGCAGCTGTCCTCAGTGGGAGCACTGGTCAACTCACATTTTGTGTTAGTTACAATCAAACTTTCAGTTGATCCTGCCTGTGTGTGGATGTTCATTCTTCTGGATATGGCTTAACTTTTACACACTGAGAGCCGAGCTAATGGCAGCCATCTTTTACCTCTCACATTGCCCAGTTGAACCAGTTTGGTGCTCTCTTTTGTTCACTTTTCCTTTGCACAGAGTTAGTATTGATATAACATGGGCCATTTACTTGCAAACAAAAGGCAGGTGAAAAGCTTGGAAGATATAATCTCTTCCCCTCTTTACAGAAAAAAAAAAATCCCAAATCATCAATTTGCTATCGTGATTTTTGATGATGACTTGGAGATCCAGCTTTAAAATCCTCTCAAATCCCATAGTGCCTGCACTGTAACATTACAGCACCACTTTGGTCTGAAGAGTGACCCCAGCCTCTTGAAATGACTGAGCAACATGGGGATCTAGCTGCTGAAGGACAGGGACATCGCTCCTGAACATGTGTATTAGAATTTTTATTTGGGTTAAGTTTCATTACAGATACAGAAAACTTTATGAATGGTTTTCAGATATTCAAACAAATACATAATATGTTCTCATTTTCATTTATTTTTGATGCAATATATTTTAATCCATTCTTTTTCCTACCAATTAATTTAAAAGTAGACTTATATAAGGAAAGCAATTTTCTCTATTTAGTACTTGATATTTTTGATATTTTGTTTAGCTGGGAACTCAAAGAGTATATTTGTTGAACAAGAATTTATTTAAGAGTTTAAGGCCAGTCCGGGCTTCAGGAAGCCATATGTGTATGTATATATGAATGTGTGAATGTATGTATGTGAGTATATATAACTGGACATGGACTACCACTCCTAACAAAAAAAGACATATTCAATTGACAACCACTCACAAAGAAAAGATTATTTTTATCCCATGAAATCTCATTAGGTTTATAAGGCACACTTAAGTTGGGATCCATGCCCAGCAGCAGATGGCCAACTCAATGGTATTTTTGTATTGCTTTCTTCTTTTTCATCTTACTGACTTTTTCATTGTATATTATAGTTTCCAATTTTGTGTTTTTATGGGTTTAGTTTTTGTTTTCTTGTGTGTGTATGTGTTTCTTGTGTTTTTTCTCTTTTTAAAAAGCATTCTGGTTTGTTTGGTTTTTGTTGGTTTGTTGGTTGGTTTGCCTGTTTGTGTTCTAAAGAGAAAGAACAAAATGATGTGAAGTTAGGTGACTGGGAACGTGGAGATCATCTGGGAGAAATTTGGGGACAGGAAAACATGGTCAGAATATAGCATATGGAAGTTTTTCTCGATTAAAATACACACACACACACACACACACACACACACACACACTAAAAAGTAGATATGTGGCTAGGTATGGTAGTATATGAGGCCAGACTGGCCACATGATGAGTATTGAGCCAGTCAGGGCTTTATAGCAAGCATGATCCCATTTCAAAAAACAAAACAAAATAACAGCAACAACGACAAAAACCCCCCAAAAACAAAATGCAAAGATCCCCCAAGTAAGGTAGCAGAGCCGTGATTGCCTCTGGGTGAGCCAACAAAGGAGAAAGACTGAGAATGAGAAAAGCAGACTCATTCTGAAGAGAGGAGCGAGAACTTTGCAAACTCATGAAGGAATTCACCCAGGAAGTGTCAGCTCCCTTGCTGGCAGGTCCAGGCAAGAGGAGAGAACCGGGTCCAGCTGGGTCTGTCCGGGGCTGAGTGGGATGGCGAGTGTCTATGGCCCAAAAGAAACACGCCAGGCCAGGAGTCTTGCTGAAGCAGAAACTCACTTTATTAAACTAGGCACTTGCTCATATAGAGAAGGCAAGGAGGTGGGCACTTAGGTATGGGAAGAGATGAGGTAGGAGGCAGGGAAGGGTGATGGAGGGTAAGTGGTAACTGACAGGGCCGGTGAGAAAGCTTCACATTAGAAATGGCAGGGCAAAGGCAGGGCCAAACAGGTCTTGCTGAGTCACCCCGTTATGGAAGTGACTGAGACAGGTCTCAAAACTTGAGCCAGGCTTAGGCAGCAGAAACTCGAGCCAGGATCAGGTTTGTCCTCAAGGCCCAAACCAGGGCCAAAATGAGGCCCAACAGGAAGGTGAAAGGAATAAGGGTGTAGGGTAGAGAAGGGAGCCACATAGCTGCTGTGCTGAAAGACTAAAACTTCTTCAATAGGGAGGTCTGACAAAAGGCCTCAGTTTACCCTTAGCACAAACCCATAGCCCTTCGCTCCTTCAAATCCAGCTGTGGGCCTTGGTTAGACAATGAGTTCTCTGCTCAACATTAGACAGAAAGCCCACACTGTCACTATAGGACTTACAGGGCAGCAGTAGCACCCAGATAGCATGTACCATAAGCTAAATCGCCCTGCTGGAGTGATGTTTAAGGATTATCTACAGATTAGTAGCCTCAGGTAGGCCTGCCACAGCCCTAGTGTGAGGAAGGCTCAGTGAGGTAGCAGAGAGGTGTTCTTGGGTTGAATACTGACAAGCTGAAGAGTGCACATGGCTGAGGCTGGGGAATGATTAAGGAGAAAGGAGGGGGGACCCACCTCAGTGGTCTGGAACAGATCAGATCAACCAACAGTAAACATGGCACTTGATAGTTCTGAGCCTGAGGCTAGTAGGTAGATCAAATGTGGGCACCATGTCTGTGTGCATTGCTGTAGGTCCTGAGAACTCTTGAGTCCCAGGGGTGCACATGATACTCACAGCTCCATCAAGTTATTCACCCTCCGGAGGCTGTGGAAGTACGAAGGAGATTCTGATTTCTCTCTCAGCACTATGGTTGCTTCTCATATTCTAAGCCTGCTGGCAGATATCCCTAATTGAAGCAGCCATTCCAGTGGGTGTAACCTGGGGAGTCTCAGGAGATTGAGAGAGCCTGCCAAAGCCCACAGAAAGCTAAGTGTGACCAGCAGAGCCTCCTGTTATGCACAGAAGTGACCTTACTAATGTTGAAGACAGCCCTACCAGACACCACACACTTGTGCAATACAGACTCTGCAAAGGCTTCCACTATAGGAAAGTGTCAACAAGGTCAAGTACAGTCCCCGAATTCCATGCACATACCAGGCAGAGTGCAATGTTTGAGGTCCCAAGGTGAGGTCATGCTGTCTCGTCATTTTTACCTCTTTTTCTTCTGATGCCTTTTGCATAGATGTTTAGTAGGATTTTTACTGTATTTTACTATATTTTCACCTTTTGAATGTTATTTGTTATGACACTCACACATTTGTCTATTCTTGTTCCCATGTCCCTCCTATTTTCATTCTTTTATCTAGTTGGATTTAAACCCCCAAGATCCTTCAGAATGGAAGGTGAGGTCATTATTTTCTTGCTTCCATTAGGCATCCATAGAAGGGTATCCTAGAAGTCCTGCTAAGGACTAGTGCATTGCTTTCAATGGATTGCTGGGCTGTGAAGCTGCAGATTAATAAGCTTTCATGAAGCCAGGCTGTGGTGGCACATGACTTTAATCCCAGTACTTGGGAGGCAGAGGCAGGCAGATCTCTGAGTTCAAGGCCAGTCTGAGTTCCAGGACAGTGAAAATTACACAGAGAAACCCTGTTTTGAAAAACCTAAAATAAAACCAACCAACCAACCAACCAAACAAACAACAAAAATAATAATAATAAAAAATCAAGCAACCACCCCAAACATCCATAAGTAGTGAATAATAGTGCCTTAAATAGTGAAATATCAGCAGTGGGAAGGCAGAATTGATTACCCATCAGGTTGTTCTCCAGGGTACTCCAAAGATGCTGCGCTTTTACCTAAACCCAGACTTTCCTTGTATTGGGTAGCCAAGACCCAGTAGATAAATGCTTTGATTGGCAAGATTATACAAGGAACAACCTTTATTATAGTATAAGCCAACCGGATATTCTGGAGTGGTATTAATGGAAGCTCATTACTTTTGAAGTTATATCTTCATATATTAGGCATATTGCTATCTTCTTCTTTGCTTATGGTGTTTATCAGTGCCTTTGGCCTGGTGGAAGAAGGCTTCCTAATCATCAAAGGGAAACACATCAGGCTTGAAAACTTAACACCAGGGAATGACAACAATTAGAAGTACAATCTTTTGAACAGTTGTCATGGGGAGAAACCCTCTATATTTCCAAGGGTAGTCACAGAAACCTTCCCACAGCCCATGACCCCCACCAACATGTCCACGCGCAACACGTCCTTTGGCGATTGCCGTTCTATACATAAGAGTTCTCTGGTGCTACTGTTAGGGCATAAAACACGTTCACCATTAATATCACTGGAGTTTGACCAACAAGGGTTTTTAATCTTTTGTGTCTCAAGTGGAAGGTTTCAGTTGATAAGGAAAAAAATGTATCACATGAGCAGAAAGAAACTGGGCTGAATTTTATACTAGAGGAAGAGGAAAGAGTGTCGAGTGAGGATTGGGAATCTAGAGTGATCATTTAATGATCACTGCCGGTACTTTCCTCTTAGAGAAAGCTCTTATTTACAAATGAGTACTTAAATGGTTAAACACATTCATCTTTAGCAACAAAATAACAATTTGGACATTGCACAAAATGTAATTTAACAGGACTGAAACACCGCTGTCAACCTTGATGTGTGTGCATGTATGCAAAATGCGTGCCCATGAATGATTTGTCTCATTACCTGTGCTGTTCACTTTTGACTGAAGGCTGATACTGTTGGAGAACAGCTATATTTTGTAAAATCTCATCGGGAACATTCAAATTGGCAAATGACTCAGTGCCCATCTGCAGTAAATCAAGATGTACATCTGACTAGGTTGGTGTTTTGTGCCAGTGCCTGCCTCAACATGTTCAGTTTCTGAGTGAATTCTGTCAAAATTGCCAGTCAGATAGCAATTAATTTCATAGTTTATACACCTTTCTTGTGGAAAGTGTTTATTGCATACTGTAGGCCTAGTGGTTAAGGGTCCTGGTGTCCACCAGGCTATGAGTTTACTTTTAGTTCTCTTGACACTGAAGCCTTCTCTTTCGACCCCTGTCCTCTATTTTATGTATTCTCATTCATTTGTGGATCAATTATCAGGATGCTGATGCATCAGTACAGGCGAGGGAGCTTCTGGGACCACTGTGTCCATGGCCTCGAATGGTGGCCTGATATGACAATCTAGTTTGGATTCTTCACAGACAAAATCCTGATATGATGGTGGATATTAGAGTTTATTTGGTCACTAATTTCAGTAAAATGAAAAGGGGAAAAGTTAGATGAGGCATGCCTTCCTCCTATCAAAAAGATGTTTAATTTTTAAAATTTATTTGGGGAGACATGTGTATGCCAAAGTACATGTATGGGGCCAGAGGACACCTCATAGGAGTTGGTTCTTTCCTTAGACCGTGTGGAGATTTAGGAATCAAATAACAGGCACTTGGGCTTGATGGCAATTGCCTTTGGCTACTAAGCCACCTAACTTGCCCACAGGAAAGAAATATTTTAAAGCCGGGCAGTGGTGGTGCACGCCTTTAATCCCAGCACTTGGGAGCCAGAGGCAGGCGGATTTCTGAGTTAGAGGCCAGCCTGGTCTACAGAGTGAGTTCCAGGACAGCCAGGGCTACACAGAGAAACCCTGTCTTGAAAAACCAAAAAAAAAAAAAACAAAAATAAAACCAAACAAACAAGATCAGATTAAGGACAAGGGTTCCTAAAATGAAGTCTTGTTAGGGATCTTACATAGAATGGCTCTTGCACTGGCCACACGTGGGACAGGGAATCTGGACCCTTACTCAAACCATCTTTCAGTGGTTTCTGCCTGCCTCTGGAGTGTGAAAAACAAAACAAAGCAAAACCAAACCAAACCTCTTACCTTTCTTTCCATCCTTCCTTGAAAGTGTGCTGAACAGCTAGAGACACATGGGTGTGTGGGCATGTGGCATAGTGTTGCTGTGAGCATTCAGAGCCTTGATTCCTACAGGTGAACTCAGGTGAGCAAGGAAATGCAGAGCAAGCCACTAACAGGGGCCGCTCCACCTGATGTGGAGCTTGGGGCTCATTTACTGTATTGTGTTTCCTGTATTCTCTAGCTTATCCACTTCTGTCCAATGAAAAGTTGGAAAATATCAGCTGTGTCTCACCCTGCTAATTCTGTAGCATAGTGTGATGGTAGGCAATTCACAAAATTAGCTCATTTTGGACAATCTTTCTCACAATGTTGACAGCTGGAAATATGATCCTTTCAGAAATATGATTGGATGCTAACTAGGTCTCTATTGTGAGATTATTTATTTTACTATTCTTAGGGGAAATTTTACAAGTAGTCAGCATGGCTCTGAAAGTATCACCCAGTCAAGCTTACAGAGTGGTGCTATCAGGATTTGTGTGTTTTAATGTCTCACCACATCCCTTGTACCTTTAAAACCATTACCTCATATAAAAAGCCAGAATAACCATGTGACGTGTATATCACAATTACTATATGTTGTAAATACATCAAGAAACTAAGAACAGTTATTTGTCCAAGCTCAGTGAGGGTGGAAGTCAGCATGTGTGAGATGTGCAGAGTCCCTGACACTCTTGAGCAGTCCCATCATTTTTGGCAGCTCATCCTCACTCTGGTTCCCAGGATGCAGCTAGACTCTCACGGCCCCTCCCATTACCCAAGACTGGGAGTCAGAAACTGAAATATGAGCAAAAGGTGGCAAGTGTTTCTCCTAAATCATCTTACTTTATACTTCTGTTTAATAACTTCTTCATGCCATATCCAAAGTTATATTCTCAATACAGGACCCAGAGCACAATGCCACCCCTCCTGAAAGCCCTCTACTGGAGTCCCTCTTTTTGTGTAAAATCCATGTTTGGTTTACTAAGCTATGGAGTATGGATTTTTTAACCCCTTTCTTACCCCTCTATCCATAACTTTCAGGCCCACTTGCTTGGCCATTTTTCTGTTTCAGTTACCCCCCACCCCCACCCCAGCTGTTACTTACCCCTGATACGACAGCTTCCTTCCTTTCTGTTGCATCTGTACCTTGCTAGTCCCTTGTTACCATGCAGGTATCACATCTGCAGCTTTTCTACACTAAAGCCTCTGCAAATCTGCCCTTTCTGACACCTCAGTTTTCTTATCTGAGCACTTCTTTGTGTTTTCTTCATAGTGTGTATGAGAACATGAAACCTCATCTCCTCTATCTTTGAGATTACACGAGTATCTGTCTTGCCATCTCCTAAGACAGTAAAAGACTCATTCTTTGTTTCATGGCTAAGGCCCTAGGGCCTTGAAGTTTCTGGCACTCAACAACTGCTAGTAAGTAGTTGCTGGATTAATGGATAAATATAAGAATGCTTGGATGAATGAAAAATTGCTTAGAAATGAAATGATCTTTTCTTAACTTAGACAAAATGTAAAATATTGAAACTAAGGCATTTGTGTAATTATTCAGACTTGCCTCAGATTCATCATCTATAATATTTTTAGTCAAGAATATTTCTCTTAAGAAATCTTACATTTTTCTTTTATTGAGGAGGAAAAATAGGAGAGATAAAAGTTTTCAGAGAAAAACGTGTATATTCACAGGTTGGCATCTCTCTTGGCTTTTCTGGTTTAAGTCACAGGGCCTTAGAAATACCCTCTTCTCTTCCCTGCACCTCCACTTAATTCCTCAGTGTAGGGAAAGAGATGGAGCATGCAGGGAGGTGAAAGGGAGCTAGGGAAGTGAGGAAGCATCTGTATGCAAATGCTTGACCTGGCATCAAAGAAGGGGGTCACTCACAGAGCCCCACAACTGGAAATGGACACTCAGAGAACTAGCTCACTTCTGATCAGGTAAATATATGAGCATTCATACCACCGGAACCTTCTACAAAATGCTACAGTAAAGCAAGAGCTAGTCATGTCCAGTTTTTCCCTGCTGAATCTATGCTTTGAAATGATCACGATATATTGAGCAAATTTCTAATATAAATCTCTGTTTTAGATAGAAGGCATCATGAACTTAAGCATCATTTTTCTTTCAGAGAATTTAAGAACTTTTTAAGTTTTATTTTTGTTATCAGAACATAACAAGTTTGGTAAGGATGTGAGTTTTATCCCCTGCGCCCCCAGGCTGGTTTGTGGAATGTAGAGGCTAACCTAGGAGGAACACATTGGATATAGTCACAGCTGTGGCCAGTTTCTGGCCAGAATCAAATATGCAGAACATATCAAGATCCAGGGCAATGGGTAGTTTGCAGATTTGGTTTTTTTGTTGTTGTTGTTGTTGCCTGTCTTTCATATCTCACAGAGAAGTAGGGTTTAGCTTAAAATATCTGTACTATTGTATGAATATTCACAGTCAGCTTAGAAGACATTTTGCAATGTATTTAGTAGCATGGCTATATTTTGATATTTTCTGAGACCATTGTATACTCCTCAGAGTCCCAATTTACTAAGAATAAAATTCTAAATAAAAAGTGGTGGGGCCCCACCTGTATCCTGCCTTTGTTTGCATTCAGGGCAATCTCAAATTTGTCATGTCTCTGAACTCAGCTACATTTATTACCCCAGATGGATTTTTACCACATGAGCAATTAATCTAATTGGAGACCATGGAGTGTTTCTGTCAAGGCAAGAGGTGGTAGAATCGTCATCTCGGTGACTCTGCAGGCAGCAAACACTTTCACCATGTACTTCCAGCCTAACCCTTCGCTGCCCTTCTCTTTCTATTTTTATATAAAATAGAAGGAAATTCAGCTAGGCACTCAGAAAAAGGGCAGTTTCTTTTAAGATGTGGTATATTTCTAATTTCCATACATTTCCTTTAAGTGCAATGGCCTTGGGAACACAATTACTCTCAGTCTTGACAGGTGTAAAAAGGCAAATTCTGCCAGGCTCTGATTGAAATGTTACACTGACTTTTCTAGAACTGGCATGGTAAGTGACAAAAGACAGCACACATTGCTGGGTCAGGTGAATTTTTTGCCATAATCCTGTTTTACCTATTTGAGCTTCTGTGTGAGAAAATCCTATGTCAAGGTATATTATCATCACCTATCAGAACCCTTAAAGGACCTGGCAAAATACAGTTCTTTTAAGTTTTATAATCACACTCTCCATTCTGGGGGCTCGTGGATGGACAACTGGAGTAATCTCTGAAGGCCAGGCGGTATACTCATCTGTGCATTCTTCACGCACATTGTAATTTCCTGTATGAAAATGGTTTACAGACTATCCATAATTAGTCCTGTGTTATTTGGCTAATCAATATATGTGGGCATGGGATGCCTTCTCTCATGTGATTAATGCATGCCACAAAACATGACCTTTGAAAACTGAAAGTAATATTCCATCTTAATTTTAAAGTCAACTCTAGAATAATAAGCAAGTGGTAAATCTTGCTAGATTTTCATATTACTAAGTCCTAAATAATATGTTATTTTCTTCAGTTTGTGTGCATTCTCTGTGAGAATAGGTCCTTTATTTCTATTTTTTCATATGCATATGTGAGGTGTTCATGTAGATATTGTGTTGGTTCCTGTGTTTGTGTGTGTGTGTGTGTGTGTGTGTGTGTGTGTAGGTCTGAGTGAGTTCATGTCAAAAATGTTGATCAATTACCATCCGCATTTAAATAAAATCAAAAAAACAAAACAAACAAAACAAACAAACAAAAAAACCCGGAAGGTACTCTCAGTCAAACTAGGGACTTGATGGCTAGTCTCCCTAGCCAGCTTGCTCTGGGAACTCCTTCTCTCTGCTGTTCCTGGCTGGAATTACAGGCAAGCCTCCATGCCTTAGGGATTGGTATAGGTTGTAGAGATCCAAAGTCCAAGGCTCAACTCCAGTGCAGCAATCACTTTAAATAATGAGCCATCCTCTCAGTGCCAAGATTATATATCCTTAAAGCACAGAAATACTATTTTGCAATGCTGACATATTTTTAAAGTGTCTTGGGCTTTCTATTGCTGTGATAAAACACCATGGCCAATGTGACTTGGGAAAGAAAGGGTTTATTTGGCTTACATATCTACATTGCTGTTCATCACTGAAGTCAGGACAGGAACTCAAGCAGGGCAGGAACCTGGAGCCTGGAGCTGATGCAGAGGCCATGGAGGGGTGCTGCTTTCCTGCTTGCTCTTCATTGCTTCCTCTGCCTGCTTTCAGATAGAACCCAGGACCACCTCCCTAGTGGTGGCCCCACACACAATGGCCCAGTTCCTTCCACATCAATTACTAACTAAGAACATGCCCTACAGGCTTGCCTGCAGTCCAAATTTAATGGAAGCATTTTCACAATTAAGGCTCCTTCATCTCAGATGACGACCTTGTATCAAGTTGATAGAAAACTAGCCAGCACAGAGAATGTGATGTTTAACATTTTCCCATGCCACCTCACAAGCTCTTTGGTGTGAATCTCTCTTCCCTAGGATATTCCTCAGACTTTCCCTTACTTACTTTTACCTTGGGTTCGATGGCATCTTGCCAGGAATGTCTTATTCAACGTCTTACCCTGACTTACTTTCTTCTTTTCATGTATAATCACAATGCACTTCGTGTCTGTCTTCCTTGTATTCAATTCTATAAACTGGGTATTAATATTTACTTACAGTTACCTCTGTAGATCAGCACCTTGGACAATGCATGTGTGTGTGTATATGTATGTATGTATGCAAGCATGCATGTATATATGTATGTATGTATACATGTAGTCAGTTCAAAAACCGAAAGGCAAGGTGAAATAGGTCTCTAATGTCACTCAAATTACCTGCCTCTTAATATAAGGGTGTGTATAGACAGAATTCTATACAACTATGGATACCTGATTTTTGCCAAAGATGCAAAACTATACAACACTGGAGAAAAGAGAGTGTCTTCAACAAATGGCTCTAATCATACTGGATAGCTACATGTTGAAGAGTAAAAATAGACCCATCCACATCTATCTCCTTACATACGACTCAACTCTAAATGGATCAAAGACTTCAACATAAGATAAGATATCATGGTTCTCATAAAAGAGAAGGTAGGAAACACCTTTGAATTCACTAATGCAGAAAAGAATTTTCTGAACAGGACACTGATAGCACAGGCGTTAAGATAAACAATAAGTAAAAAAGACCTCATAAAACTAAAAAGTTTACATACAGCAAACTCCATCACTCAAGAGAAGAAGCATATTACAGAACATAATTTTTTTCCATAGTTGTATAGAATTATGGTTGAGTCTTCCATTCTATTTTGTTACTCAATGTATTTATTTTAATGCCAATCACATGCTGGGTTTATACTATAGCTCTGCTGTACATCTTGAAAATATGAATGCTGATGTTTTCAGTAGTTCTTTTCTTATTTAGAATTCTTTTAGATATCAGTCTCTGTGTGTGTGTGTGTGTGTGTGTGTGTGTGTGTGTGTATGTGCGGGTTACATATATCAAGAAATCAAAAATACATTCTTTTTTTGTAGAATGTAGATGTTTAAATGTTCCTTATGATGGTCAGAATTTCCTAGGTATGTGTTTTAGCGTCCCACTTTTCATCTCTAATTTTACTAATTTGAATCTTCTTTCTCCATTTTTTATTTAATTTGGCTAAAGTTTTTCAATATTGTTCTTCTAAAAGAACCAACTGTTTATTTTATTGATTCCTTGTATTTTGCTTTTGTTCATTTCTATTTCATTGATTTTTGCTGAGTTTAATCATATCTTCCCATTTTATTTTTAAGTATTGCTTTTTCTTCTTTTCTAGAGTTGAGTTATTAACATGGGTTTCTTTTTCTTTTTTTTTTTTTTACATAGGCACATATGCTATGAACAGATTTCTTAAAATCACCTTCTTTGTCTCCAATAACTTTGGGCATGTTGTATTTTTATTTTCCTTCAGTTCTAAATATTTTACATTTGCTTTTTGAGTTTTGTGTTGATCCAATTTTTCTTCAGTGTAAGTTGTTCAGCTTCCATGAGTTTGTATACTCTACCATTTATGTGATGATAATATCTAGCTTTAATCTATGGTGGTCAGATAGGATGCAAGGTGTTATTTCAAATCTCTTGTATCTGCTTATCCTTGCTTTGTGTTCTCATATGTGGTTAATTATGGAGAAAGTTTTGTTGGATGCTAAGGAGCACGTATATTTCTTAGTAGATGTCTGTTAGGTCCATTTGATTTATGGCATCATTTAACTCTAGTGTTTCTCTATTTAATTTTTATCTGGATGACCAGTCTATTGGTGAGAGTTAGATATTGCAGTCACATCACTGTGGGAGAGTCAATATGTGATTATAGCTGTAGTAGTGTTTACCTTATGAACTTGGGTGCCCTTGTGTTCATTGTATAAATGTTTAGAATTGCAATATCCTCTTGTTGGATCTTTAATTCATATATAGAATCCTTCCTTATCTATTCTGGTTAGTTTTGGTTTGAGGTTTATTTTTATCAGATATTATTATAGCAGTACCTGCTTGCTTCTTGGTTCTATTTGTGTGGAACCCCCCCCCCCATTTTAACCTAAGGTTATGATTGATCTTGGTGTTGAAGTGTGTTTCTTGGAAACAGAGAAAAGATATATCTTGTCCTCTAATTTGATCTGTTAGCCTATATCTTTCATTGAGAAACTGCAACCATTAATATTTAGAGTTCTTTATGAGCAGTGTTTATAAATTTTGTTATTTTGATGTTGTAGTGGTGTAGTTCACACCTATCTTTTTTGACTAATAGTTCTGAGATTATTTATTCCTTGTCTCCCATGATGTAGTTAGTTAACCTTTTTTTTTTTTTTTTTTTTTTCCAGACTAAAGTTTTCCTTCTCATAATTTCTGTAGGGTTTGATTAGTAGACAGAAATTGCTTAAATTTGTTGTCATCATGAAGTTTTTATCTTCATGGATTGTGATTGATAGTTTTATTTTTATGTAGTGTTTTAGAGTTTGCTGAACAGAGGCCCAGCTCCTTTTGCATTTTAGAGTTTCCACTGAAAAGTCTGGTGTTATTCTAAAGTGGCTGCCTTTATATGTGACTTGTGTGTGTTTTGATGTTAGAGGTGTTTCTTGGTACAGATTGCTGGTCTCACCTTTGTTGAAGTCTATTCTTCTGTTGCTGCTGCCCAATCTGGGTCCTAGCCAAATGTTGTGACTGTGGGTTCCTTGGGTCTCAGCTTGGTGTGGAGAGCATAGGGTCCTGGATAGTTGGCTATTCTGAAGAATGGTGGAGAGCCACAAAAGACTGGGCTTTGGCCAGAAGGAAAGACTGAAGGGGACTTCCAGGGAGGACTAGGAGAATCCTGTGTCTTCACCGAGAGGCTAGTCCCTGGTAAATGAGGGTAGGTTGCTAAGCAGGGCTCCTGTGGGCAGGCTGCAGTAGGACAAACTACGTAGTTTCAAAACTTGTAATTCAAGTACTATTTTAGAAATTCAGTTATTTGGATGATCAACAGATAATAAAAAAAGAAGCATAAAATGACAATGGTGGGATCCAAGTGAGGATACACTTGGGATTTCATGATTCTTTCAGTGCTGCTTATATAAATTAACATTGTTCATAATAGAACATTAAGGGAAATCATTGACAGTTCAGTAAAATTTTCATAAATGTCAATATTTCTCTCTCTCTCTTTCTTTCTTTCTTTCTTTCTTTCTTTCTTTTTTTTTATTTTTCGAGACAGGGTTTCTCTGTGTAGCCCTGGCTGTTCTGGAACTCACTCTGTAGACCAGGCTGGCCTAGAACTCAGAAATCCACCTGCCTCTGCCTCCTAAGTGAATATCGATATTTCTAAATGTTCAACAGTCTGGAGGTTTGGCGATGCGGGGTAGATGTTGTGGGATCTGGGTGGAGTTGAAGATTTGTGTGTGCTACCACCTCTTGTCTTCGTCTGTCTTTGGCTCATCTCCCTCCTTTGTGTTCACTACCACTGACACATGATGGAATGTAGTCTGACAGGATAATCTTTAGGTATCACTATATGTAGCTCTTCCTATTGTTGCTGAGGTGGATTTGGAGAAATTAGTGTATTAACAAAAGAAACCTGTATCTGTTTTATTTTAAGTTTCTCTGTGGTTTTTGGAGTGAATATAGAAAAAGTAGTTTATAGAAGTTCTTATTCTTTATTCTTTTTCTCGGAATTCCCTATAAGTCAATGATCTAGAAATGAAGACAAGTTGAGGTATTTATAACTATATACATTTGTCAAAATATAGAAAATGAATTCTTAATATTTGTGATTTTTCACAAAATGGAAGCAAACCTGAACACTTAATAACCATATGCCTGAGAAAATATTTAGGAAGAATTTTTAATGACTGAAAAAGTTGTCATCCACACTGATGGCAGATGATCAATAGGTAAACAAGAGGAAGAGGGAAGGAAAATAGCAGTGGTAGAATCCAGCAAATCTTCCAGTGTTGTTGTATAAATTAATATTTTTTTATAATACAACATTAGGGAAAATAATCTACAATCAACATGAGTGATTTTCATACCATTCCTACTCTTTGAAATTTTTCTTTTTTAAATTAAATGTCAATTTTTAAATAATAAAC
This sequence comes from Rhynchomys soricoides, assembly GCA_019843965.1. Lineage (NCBI taxonomy): Eukaryota > Metazoa > Chordata > Mammalia > Rodentia > Muridae > Rhynchomys > Rhynchomys soricoides. Next base: position 11,669,355 of record JADRCH010000019.1, on the reverse strand, counting down.
TAATGAAACAAGAAATTACCACAAATCATATAGTCTACTTTCTTAAGATAGATTTTAAGAGAGTCTTTTATATTAAAATAACCAAGACTAATTTGGAAATGTACTTATGGGATATTTTTATTCTTCTTTAGAAAAATGGTCTCTTTTGTACCTCATTTTTTTCTTTCTTCCTGCACCTATTTTCCTCTGATCAATATAGCTCAGAGAACTTTCTCTTGCTCCTTTAGTTTCCCTATCTTTTATCTGTTGTGGGTAGAGAATGAGTTGATTTTAGTGATATAATTTGATGCATGAGGTGAAGCTGTTTAGGATTCAATGTCTAATTCACGGATAATTTCATAAATGGTTGGCATTTTGGCATAATCCAAAGATGTAACATTCTCTTTTGGACTTTTCCAATTAATAGAAGCTATTGCTTTGTGATAATAAATAGGTTGTAGGACTAGTAAAGTAACCTTTTTTTTTTTTTTTAAATTGGGTATTTTATTTATTTACATTTCAAATGATTTCCCCTTTCCAGGTCTCCCCTTTGGAAACCCCCTATCCCATCTACTCTCCCTCTGCCTCTAAGAGGGTGCTCCCCCATCCACTCCTGTCTTCCCACCCTGGCATTCCCCTACACTGGGGCATCAAACACAATCAGGCCCAAGGGCCTCTCCTCACACTGATGCTAACAAGGCCATCCTCTGCCACATATGTGGCCGGAGGCTTGAGTCCCTCTATGTGTACTCTTTGGTTGGTGGTTCAGTCCCTGGGAGCTCAGGGGGTGGTGGTGTCTGGACAGTTGACACTGTTGCTCCCACCACAGGGCTACAAACCCCCTCAGCTCCTTAAGTACCTTCTCCAACTCCTCCATCGGGAACCCTGAGCTCAGTCCAATGGTTGGCTGCTAGCATCTGCCTCTGTATTTGTCAGGCTCTGGCAGAGCCTCTCAGTAGACAGCCATATCAGACTCCCCTAGGCAAGCACTTCCCAGGATCCACAATAGCGTCTGGGTTTGGTGACTATATATATAGGATGACTAATATCCACTTATCAGTGAGTACATAGCATGTCTGGTCTTTTGTGACTAAGTTACCTCGCTCAGGATGATATTTTCAAGTTCCATCCATTTGCCTGGGAATTTCATGAAGTCATTCTTTTTAATGGCTGAGTAATATTCCATTGTGTAAATGTACCACATTTTCTGTATCCATTCCTCTGTTGAAGGACATCTGGGTTCTTTCCAGCTTCTGGCTATTATAAATATGGCTGCTATGAACATAGTGGAGCATGTGTCCTTATTACATGTTGGAACATCTTCTGGGTATATGCCCAGGAGTGGTATAGCTGGGTCCTCAGGTAGTACTATGTCCAATTTTCTGAGGAACTGCCAGACTGATTTCTAGAGTGGTTGTACCAGCTTGCATTCCCACCAGCAATGGAGGAGTGTTCCTCTTTCTGAATATAATGTAACTTTTTTTTTATGAATGTTAGAAATGTTGTCACAGTATGCTCCAGGGCAGTTCCCTTTCCCCTCCAAACTTCACCCTGTGAACTCATTAAAAGATGTGTGTTGACAGTGAAAACTTTGGGGTGTTATTGAACACAGCCTGGCTATGAAATTTCAAGAAAAGATGTTGCCTCTATTTTGAAAAAGAAAGTAACCCTGTGGTATCTGGCAAAGTCACCATTTCTGATGGAGAATCTCTCATGACCCTGAGCAAGTGGTACTATGCCCAGAACTCGGAAGGCTAGAACTCTCTTCCCAGTCTCTGTAAGCTCAATATAACTATTTAAGAATACTCTATTATGTTAAGGCTATGTGCAGTGTAGTATAACATACTTGAAGCAGAAGCCCCTCTCCTCATAGGCAGCAGTTAAAGAAAATTATGGGCTGTGTTTCTCATCATTTGATAGGATTTCTCTTCCATATGAAGGGACTTGAATCTTTATAACCACATTGCCTCTTACTGAAATTAATCATCTCCACTAACAAACATTTCCATTTGTTAATATTTATTAACATAAACAAGTCAGGTCAACTAATATTCACCAAGCTTCTTTCAGACTAGCTTCTGGGAGTGGAAACACACACTAGGAATGGTTCCCATTCTCAAAGAAGCCCACCAACCAGGTCCTATTAAATTCTGTGTCAAATGAAAACAGCAAACATTTAAATGGAGAGATATTTGAAGTGAAATGAATACTCTGTGTCTTCTGATAACCCTTAGCAATATTTGAAAGCTTTTAAATGTACTCAGCTAAATATGACAAAATAGCTAAAATAAATTTATTTTGTGAATATTTTTATTCAAAAAAAAGAAAGCGGATTCATCATGTGGATTTCTTATTTGAACCATTTTAAGTTTAGCTTTATGATGGTGGTATAGTATAAAAGATTGAACAAGATGAGTTCTAATTTCCCATGTTCTCATTTGTATCCATTATTTAAATACCTAGTGATCTATGCCTCTGCAACTTCCTTAAATCTCTCAGTTGCCTCTTTGTCCCTTTGTGAGGTATTAGTAATATATGTCTGTGTGAGAATGAAAATGATAGCGGGTAAAAGCTTCAAGCTCCTATTGGAGGCCCCCAACAGATAATGAGTGCTCTTAATGACTGTCGCCATGTTGATGGTGACTTCTTTGTGGCATCCATGAGTTCTACATTCCAAGGCAAGAATGCTCTACATCACATAAAGACAAAAGAGAGGCTAAGAGGACACCAGCCACAGCTAGATGTTGTGGAAAGCTTTGAAAGACTGTGGGACATCCACTTCAGAGTTCTCCTAACCCCAGGGTAGAGAATCCGGGTGTTATCCATCACCTGTCACTCACTATCTGAAGGGTGCTCTTGGAGACACTAGTTCTTACACACTCACATTTCACAATCAAAGGTAGAGTTGTCTTGTGCAGATATAGGATTGCTGGCAATGAGGTAGAGAAGGCAACAGCTGGAAGTTAGCCAGAAATCTTGAAAATGGCCTAGCTGAGGGACCCATTCCTATCTGGTGATGTGATGAGAAATGCATTTGATCAAGATGAGGTCACTGTTTCTTTATATTTTAATGCAAGCATCTGTATTCTGACTATGAGCATTCAGTGTTTCATTTTGTTTAAGACTGAATCATTGAGATACAAGTGTGGATGATATCAGGAGAAATAGCTTGCATAACAGGCACTGCAGACTATTTATAAACAAAACTTACCCAACATGCTTTGAAATTGTTGTGGTCAATTATATTATTTAATTATAATTTTGAAAACAGAAACACAGAAGTTTGCATATTGATGTCTGTTTCTGGGCTTTGGGAAACCAGGACTTATCACTCTGTACTTATCTTTCAAAGTATTATATACATGGCAGCCAGAAACTATGTCTAAAGTGATGCATCCACTGCAAACTGAGGATCCCTTAATACTTACCCACCTTCCAGTGAGAGGAAGGAACAGTCTCACCACTCCCTGGCATGGCCAGAGGAGGTGTTCTACCATCTTCTAATTTAATTATGGGATGCGGTTTCTAGACACACATCTGTCTAGATCTGCTTTCTGTATTTTGTTTTGTTTATAATTATTTTATAATTATAGTAATTAAGCAACCATGCAGGCCATTAGTAATAATTTTATAAAGCTTACGATGGTGCATTACATAACAGCTAAATGTTTTGTTGTTAAAGTTCACTTTTGAGAAATTATGGTTGCTGTTGGGAAGCATATGAACTTGACGGTGTGTGTGTGAGAGAGAAGGTCAGGGAAGCACTGCATGTATCTCTGAAGCCCCACAACTGTACCATCATTTATATGTGGGGACACAGGGATGATTATGTCCATGTACACATACATTCTTTTGGTCACAATTTGGACACACACATACACAATCACTTGTGTAAAAAGCAAACTCCACTGTTCCTTTAAAATTCTGAAATTTGCTATATAATTTTAATTTTGAAGTCTTGGAAATTATTAGAATTATAATATGAAACTAATATTAGAAAACACTAATTTTTAAGCTACTAAAGCTATATATAATTAAGGCCAGTGAAGAGATCCCTTTATTATTTTCCAAAGCATGGGGTGTTGTTTATCTACAGCATAGAAATTAGGAGCCACTAGAAATATTTAGGTACATGAAAAAGCTATTGCAGGCAGCAATATGAAATAAATAGTATCACATTTTTATATTGATAGCACTAATTGGTAAGGGCAGCTGTCTTAGCAAGTATGTCCTAACGATAGATAGCAAGAAGCACATTGCTGACTATTAGGTATCTTAGCTGAATAGAGGAAATAATTTGGAGAGGGATAAGCCACTAATTGTCTTGCAAACCTCCTTTCCAATATTAATTAGACGATGGCTCATAGTGTTGTACTCTGCACAAACAGTTCTTAAAATATCTCAACTGGTTCAAGGAAAGAGGCTACTGTGTGTTGGGCATTTGGGGGCATGTATGTAAGACTGTGATCTGGAAAAGAGGTTACAACATGGCATCTCTTCCTACCCTTTCTTCTGTCTTGCAAGGAATGGATAACGCCACAAAGAAAGTTAGCATGGAGCAACTAGAGATTATTTCAATTGGATAACGGGGCAACGGAGTAAACTTGTGCCTTCAATTTCTTCCCCCCTGCAGGATGAGGGAATTGAAGAACATGAATTTTCCATTCATTATGAGATTCCACGCTCATAGGCCAAGCTGACAGTGGTGACAGAGAAAGCCCTGAAGCATGAGATGTTGGCCTACTGGGCATCCAGACTATGAAAGACCTGGCCACAGTTGCCCCACCTACCATCCCTACTGGTGACTGTTAGAGAGGAAATCACATGCTTGCTTTCTCTGCATGGTCATTCAGAGAATGGAATACAAGCATGTTTTGAAGTGGTAGGAAAAATACCTTCACACGGTTTTCATGTGCTCATTGACACCCTTGAATGTTTCTAGGCTACTGGCATGAAAAAGAAGTTAAGTAGTATTCGTTTTCAATAAATATTCTATACACTTTTGTTTTAACATTAAAATTATCATGTTTTGTAAGTTTTATATCCTGTTTTATACATAAGTTATAATTTTACATATAGAACTTTCCTTACTTTAAAATTGAGCAGCATTTTTTTTCAATAATTTTGTGTAAGATTTCTTTTAACTGGAGTCATTGTGCAAATATTTTTTTAACTGATGGTTTTAAAAGCTATTTCTACAGAAGTTTTTGTTGTTACTATTGTTTAAAGGTCAAAGACAGGTGATTTAATCTATGTGGCCACATTGAGGAAGCAAATAGAGGCTCTAATGGGCCCAGGTCTGACTTTGCAGTACTAAGTGAGCTTTAAGTGAAATGGAAAAACAAAAACAAACAAAGAAACAAAACCAAAAACCAACCAACCAAGCAAACAAACAAAAGAAAGCAGAGGGCAGGAGGTTTGCATGATTAGACAATCTTGGTGCAGACATTCCCTGGATATTATTTCAATTCTGGTTCCACAGGATAGTCCCAGAATTTCCTGTTGCTGGAAGGGGCAGACTGGTCATCAAGTCCTGATTGGTCCAGCCCTAGGTTATGCAGCCCTGCCCTCCTGGATAATTGTGCTCACTTGGAGGATGGTCCTGCCCCTCTGTTTTGAGTTCATGATGGTGGGTTGAAGGCACAGCAGCAAGAACAGCTCCAAGCTCCATCCTGAGCCTCAAGCAGGAGGCAGAAAGAGCTCAAGACAGTTTTGAATTAAATTCTAACCTTCTTTTCAGTCCTCGTTGATGATGAAGTAAGATCTCATGGTTCATTCTTTCAACACTTATACATTTGTCTCATGTCGATTATTGTGCTGAGTACTAAGAAAATAATCTTTTCTTTGCCCTTAGAACTTTCAAATCTTAAAAATCATTTAAATACAACTATGTGACACTTCCTTACTTCATAATCTTCTACTAGTAGGGACCTCAGACATCTGGCACTTTCATAGACTTTTTCTGCAGCAGTTACAGTTTTAGCTCTGAGATTTCAGGCAGCTTAGATCCACATCTAATTTGACTTTCCTTCTCCTTTCTAGTCCATTTGTATTGACATCATAAAATACCTGAGACTGAGAACATTAAAGAGGAGCAATTTATTAGCTAATTACTTGGGAAATTTTGGAGCATGGTATGAGCAGCTATTCAGCTCTTGTGGCTCAGTCACAACATGGCAGAGGAGGGAAGTGTCCATATGCTGAAGAGAAGAACCACACAGCAAGAGCTCTCTATAGAGCCCAACCTCATGAGAAATATCTATTTACATCACTCTTTCAAAGGCTCTTATTTACTGTCACCCTATATTTTGATTTAGGAGATATTAAGGTTTGACAGGGAAATACTTTTTCTTTCTACACAAACTATTAATACTTTTGAATAAGAAATTTAGTGATATGTGGTATCCATACAAGTATCAAAATGCTTTGCCAATCTTTTTGTCCCATTTCACTGTATAAATTATTGTGGAAAATATGAAAATTAAGTTTTTATTGTCCTACTATTAATAGAAAAATATTATGGATTTGGTTCTTTAATCCAGTGAAGAACTGTATGGTATGAAGCTAGTATTTGAGTGAATAATTCCTTTAGTAATTTTCCAATATTCATTTAAATAATGATAATGAATTAGTACAGTTATAAGCATAAGTGTTGCTTCCACTACAATGCAGGGATGTGAAATTGGTCACCTTCCCTTGTAACTTTGCATTAGATAGATGTAAGCCTCAGTGGGGGAAGAGCTCTCTATACATCACAATTTCTTAAACTGTAAGTTGTCAAAAAGAACAGAGATGTTAAGCTGACAGTGTATTTGACTTTATATGTATTTCAAAGGCCCAGGGTACAGATCAATCATATATAATCAATTCTGGCATTATCATTATTATCTATTGCAAAAATAGCTTACAAGGAAGGATAACTTGCCTGTGCAAATTTTCTAGTAAGTTGCCATTGAGACGTGGCACAAGGTTAAAATATTTTGTAAAAGAATATGTGATAATAAAATTGTACATTTATTCAGATTATAAAGTATTAAAAAGGTAGTTGGATATTGTGTTGTTTAAATTTTAATTATTTTCTATTTTGAATGAAGTTTCTCCTGAGTTGTTGCCTAATTCCTGTTGTAAAGTTGACTATAGTTTTTCCCAACATTCTTTTTATGACTGGATATGCATGGGCAGATCTGTAGTTGAAGGAATGGTAAAAGCTCATATTTCCCTTTTTCTGAATGAACCATTGATTTTCAGGATAATACTGAATGGATATTTTTATCTAATAAAAATTAACTTCTCTTATCCTTTCCACTAATAAAAGTATATGTTTTTCATTTTATTTCTTAAAATGAATAGCAGCTCTTCCCAGGGATGTTGGATAGTATGCCTGACACTCCTACCCAACAGGATAACATGTGACCTTTTTGTTTCTTTTCCTAGTTAATTTTGTCAGAAAATAGTTCATTTATTATTCATTTATATTTCAATGGCCCATTGACTCCTCTTATTCTTACACTGTCTAATCTGATTTTTTAAAAGCTTTATAAGAGAATGAGGTGTAAAATATTCATATCTTCTGAATGAAGGTGGGGGTGAATAAGTTTTAAAAAAAAAAAAGACATTTCTTTCTTAGGAAAGTGGTAACCACCCTACTCCCTAAGTAGACTCAGCCACAGCACTGTGGAGTGTGCTTAAGAAAGATGCCTTTGGTGTAACCCAGAGGATTACAATATTTTATGTGCTTCAGCATCTATAGAATAGCTAACAAACCCGCTAAACTAGAATTTTGGGTCCTAGGCATAGGAGTATTCATCGATGCTAAGATACTGAAGTTGAGGTCAAACCCAATCTAGAGTAAGGAATCAGGATATTTTCCTCTGACCTTAGATTCCTACCTACCACAGAGTACAACTGATTATTCGGTTTGAAATCCCTGGCTCTTGCTAGCCATATAAGTTATTCATCTGTGTACCTCTGCTCTTAAATGTGTCAAACCCAGATCTTAGACAGTGGCTGTGCTCTTCCTTTACTCCTCCATTTGTCCACTTAACATCTGTGAGCTATTTTGTTAGGATTCCAACTCTTACACATTATTCTGTTTTACCAGTTTTTCTTTTCTATCTCTCAAAGCTAGTGTTTCTCTTATTTCACAAGTGGCCCATGAATCAGTCGTGATTTTGTAGCTAACATGTATTCTTAGACCTTTTATTTGTTTGTTCTTAAATGAAATCAGTACTGGCTGCTGGCATACCCCTTGATTTGTAAGGGTGTGGCCAGGTCATCCGAGAAATACCTGTCAAATGCAGTGTAGTGTTGCTATTTTACTCCCATAACTGGGAATCTGAGGTCTAGGCTACTAAATAATTTTCCAGGGCTATGGAGTCCATCTCCAGTGGTCCAGGACTCCAAATATCAATGTTTATTGCATTGAACATTGTAGAAAATAGACTTAGGTTTGTGTACATCCCCATGGGCCAATAAGCCAGAGGGGGGGAACATATTCTAGTAGTTTTGTTATAGACTTTATTTAACTTCCAACATACCACAGTTTGTAGAAAGCACTAGATAATGGGAAGATAAGAGACACTGTTGTTGGGATTCCACCACTTTTTGTGAGAGATAAAAGTGAGGTAGTCTTTACTTTCTGAGCATGTGGCTTTAAAATTCCTTGTAGACTTCTAGCAATTTTTAGAAAAAAAAATGTACAAGTTTGAAGCAGAAATAATTAAGATTTGTACGATTACCTATTTTTAGACAAATGTGCACTTGAAATTTGATGATCAATCACACCAGTTAAAATGTTTGTAGTCACTGAGATTAAGTGTCTGTCAGTGTTTTGAGGCATGCATCCTTAGAAAATGTGAGCTGTTGTTCTACTTTTAAATTAACATCGGGAAATCCCTAGTACAAAACAACCCCAGAATCCTGAGGTTCTGAGTGTTAGCTACCTTAATTTGTCAGGGCAAAGTTAGGAGGCCTGTGAATAGTCATTTACCATTTCTCAAAATCTCTGCATACTTTCATTAATTCTTAGGGATAACCAGCAACCTTTATGTCACAGATAAACAGGTTCTAGGGCACTAGATGACTTATCTGAAGTGCAACTGAGATTCTAAATTAGAATCTACATACTGTACTTTTCATGTTTACACAGAGGCACATCCAACCCTCACCTGAGACATCTTTCCTTAGAGCTCTTGGTGCCAGAGAATGGACTTGCAAATGTACATAGATGTTTTCTCTTAGACACAGAACTACAGATGCATTGTTCTCTAGCTTCCTCCATGATGCAAAGGCCCAATAAAAACTCTGTGTGTACCACCTCCCTTTATTAGGACATTTTCTCTTCCATGATTATCCAGTGTGAGTATGCAGTGAGTTGGAGCTGTGGGTGGAAGTTGCAGCAATTAGTTTTGCCTCAGGTAGAATGCTGACATCAGTGGTAACAAGATTAAAATCTTCTACTCAGCTGTTGTTTGAATATTCTGCTGTGTTCTCATCCAACTCTTTTAACTAATTGGAGTGACTTAACCATGTAATTATTTTCAAATGTTTACAATTATTTTAGATAAATATAAATGGATGTTTGCCTGCATGTGAACAACAAAAGGAATAATTTAGTACCATTGCCAAAATAGTTGAACCTTCCTAAATTATTATTGGGTGGAAACAAAATACATTAGTGGAATTTGAGGGGAACAAATGGTCATTTTTAATGCTGAAATTAAATATTATTTTCAGTTCTACCAGAATAGAGTAGTAGCATTTCTCTAAGGTCTTTCGCCTTATAAATGAAAATCTCCAAACAACACAACAAGAGAAGTCTCTGAAAATGGAAGGGCGGGGGTCACTGTTAGGATTTTTGAGAGATGAAGAGCTGTACAGAGGTGACTCCCAAGAATTTTCTCATTATTCTTCTTGTATTCTGAATAGGGTATTGCAGCAGTTTCTTGCCCAGAGGGTCCAATAGATGCAGAAAGGCAAAATGCTCCAAGATCCCTGTAGACAGACACATGAAGGAAGATAGTCTAACAGGAAGTGCTTGGCAGTATCTTCTAAACATCACTGGACAACTGCAGCTTACAGCACCACCGTGCTCACAGTGTGACCTAAAAAGGTCACATTATCTTCTGACCTAAAAAGTTACTACCATTAGACAGTGAAAAATGTGCCTTATATGTGGCTTTAATAGAGGAATAATTAGAAACACTGTATGAGACAGTGGACATCAAAATGTTATAGATTAGGGTAGAAACAACAACAACAACAACAACAACAAAAAGACCAAATTAAATGACCAAACTAAGATAAGTAGAAGTGGGCTGGAGATATGACTCAGTTGTTAAAGGCTAGGCTTACAACCAAAAATATAAAATAAGTATAAGTCTTTAAAAGACTTTATAGGTTATAAATTGATAGACTTTGTCATATATCAGCAAAATACTAAAAGTGTAAATGAACTGAGGGAATTGAATGGGTGGAACAATCCATTTTAAAAGTTGGAATTCTAATGTTTTCCAACTTCATAACTCTACATAAAAGTTTAGTTCAGATATAATATATACCTAAGTGAAAGAATTAAAATACAAGGACAGTAACCTAAGAATAGACTTCTTATATTAGGCAATAATTTCTTAGTAAGGCATTATATCAAAAAGCATAAGCAAATACATTGGACTTAATTAAAATTAAAAGCAAAATGTGTTTCAAATCACATCATAAAAAAAATAACAAATGAGTAGCAGAGTGGGGGAAATACATGCAAATGACACATTTGATAAAGGAGTAGAGCAATAACATGTGTTCTTTTTGGTCACACTAATATACAATAACTCAATTTTGAAATATGCAAAGTATCTGAGTAGATATTTCTCCAAATAAGTTACTCAGATGGCTAATAAAGACAATGACAGGTACTGAACATAATTCATCAGGCAAAATGTAAAATGAAACCACAGCAGCATGTCATTTTCTCCAGTCAGAATATCTATTATCAAAAAGACAGGTCATATCATCTACTATTTATGATAAGAGAAACTACAATCTTCATACATAGAAGAACACAAAATGCTGCATTCACCTCAGAAAGTATTGTTAATCATAGGATTATAATATGAACCCAGATATTATATATATTTATATAAACATTATGCATGCCTCTGGATAGCATCATCATTCATATAAGCATTCAAATTGAAGCAATGAAATATACGATGACAGATGAACAAATATAATCATAAAATGGAAAATTACCCATTCATAAAAGTCAATGGCTCACTGGATCATGCTGCAACAGAAATCAATGTTGAAAATCTTAGGCTGTATTATTAAAATAAAAAAAAAAAACTAGTCATAAGTGAATGTATATTGTATGATTCTATTTATGTGTAATGTCTATAATAGACAAATCTAGAAGCAGTAAGCAAATTATTGGTTGCCTAGGGCTGACAAGGTGCTGAGGAAGAGAAATGGGGGGTGAATACTAATGGGTATGTCTTTCTAGGGAAAATGAATATGTTCAAACATTGATTGTGGTGATGGCTGAACAAGTCTGTGAATATATAAAACCCACTGAATTATGCACTTTAAATGGGCCAGTTTTATGTTGTGTGAATCGATAAAACAACTAAAATATAAATTGTTTAAATATTCCAATTAAAATATTCTGATAAAAAATGCGCTCTGATGGTTTGCTGTCTATATGAAATCCATGTCCGAAGAAATAGCACAAGTAGTTCAGAAGTATATAAAGATGGAAAAGCTTATACTGTGCAAGCATTGATTTGGAAAAGGTAGGTTTGTTATACTGATATGATAAAGTATACTCAAAAGTAAATAATATTAATAAAGACACAAGTGTGCTATACACTAGCAATATGCTATACACTAGCAAGAAGACCGTCCGTTAGAAAGGCATCACTGTGAACAGGATGCACCCACTGAACAACAGCACTTCAAAGTGCATAAAGCAAAATGGAATATTACACATCCCAATTTAATTTATTTAAATTTTGTGGATTCTATGACTGCCTCTACTTATACGATAAACTAAGACCTGTATGTCTGTATTAACTCTACCCCTCAAAGAATTCTGAATCTTTACCTTCAGAACACATCGCTTTATTGGCTATTGAAGTATGCATGTGTTTATTTCATAGAAACAGCTCTTAATTCTGAAATCGTAGAATTCAGAAGTTATTACTTTTCAAATCTTCTTCTCTTATGATGCACAGGGGTTCACAATGCAGAACCAGTTGCATTTTATGGAAAAAAAATATTTTTTTTTCTTGATTCTTTAATGCAACATTTATGTTCCAAAGCAACACTTTTGAAGTGATTATGAATGAGAAAAATCTCTTTACAAAGAAATAGTACCATATTTAGAAATAAAGAAAACAGTGTATTTGGGAACAAGAGACTGCCCATTAGCATTATTCAAACAGTAGAGTATACTGTCCAGCTCTCTCTCTAACCCTTACAAGTAAAAAAATATTGAACTTTGAACTTTTCTTCCTAAAGATCCTTTTATCAGCTTATTTTTTCTAGATGAATCACATCATGTACAGACTTCATTTACTAAAATAATTTCACTCCATGTGATTAGTCTCAGCTTGCAGGTGGTAGCTGTCATACACTGCTCATTGTAATTCTAGCTATGTCAAGACTCAGTCAGCAAAGAGGTTCATGATGGAAGAGGAGAAAGCCCATGGACCCACAACACTCTTTCTACCTTATCCCTCTCTTTGTCATCTAATAGTGGCTGATTTTCTCTTTGCTGAGAAATCCTCTCTCTATATATCATAGACTCAACTCCCTGGGATATGACTTACCTGCTTCAAGCACCACCTGTTAGCCTTTGCCTGTGCAATGAGAACATCGCTCCCTTTATACTTTTTCCCTACATACTCCTTTGTTATTGACTGACTTTTCTTGTATGTTTTATAACCATAATTCCCACACAATTTTTCCTTAGTGACATATGCTAATGGTTTTATGGATGACTTTTGAACCTTTTACAATAGATTCTTTTTTTAGACTTTAAATTAACTTGTATAATTTATAAAGATATGAGTCACAGAGAGTTTGGAAATTCTCAGAGGGAAAGTCAAAGCTAAACTTTGGAGCTTTTCCTGTATGTGTATGAATACACACATATATGGGAGGCTGATTCCTAAATTTAAAATCATTTGAATAGCACATATATTTATAATGCACTTGTCATTTAGGCATTGAAGCTCTACTGTTCTTAATAGTTAATATTTTACCTGTGGACTTTGGCTGGCCAAACGTTTCTTGAAAAAGAGAGGACAGGACCTTTTTGCCTTATAGACATTCTTCCAAACTATGCTGTTAGGGTTTTGTTGAAAGGAGTTTGAATGTATTAGAAACACAGTGACTTTGTGGGAGATGCTAGATAGGAACAAGCGTTTATTAAATACTTGATTTCATGGGTGTGTCTAGCTAAGATTAAGGTTCACGCAGAGAGAGACTGGAGGAGTTGAAAAATAGCATAAGATTCTGACCTAGAATATGCAGTCATGGACTTTATTCTTTGGCGCTGAGCCAAGTCATATAAGTCACATGGTGCCTCCCACAGGAAAAACAGCCTTTCCCAATGATTCAGAGGGATGGAAATAGGAAAAAAATAAAATAAAAAAATATTAAGGTCACAACTTATTCTACAAATGATTATACCTTAGCCCCATTATTTTAGACACAAACTCCTCTGTGTTTTAATGCAGCACCTTTCTGAGATGGATTTCTTGAGAACACCATTCTGGAGATGTTTATTCTCCAGTGTCTCAGAATTGCTCAGACCGTCCCATCCTATGCTACTGCCCACTCTAGGAAATGTTAATTTATTTCTAGTGAGTGTCAACTCTCACATACTTTACTACTAATTCCACAGTCACTGACTTCAAAGCTCCATATAACAGTGAACCAACTAATAGATAGATCAAAATTTAAGTTGCCCCTGTCTTCTAATTATCTTTGTATAAATAGATCTTATTTAAAATTTGACCTTATTAATCTATAAGGAACCTCAGAAACTATTTTCAAAGAGTAAAGTATGATTTATTTGTATCCATTTAGTGCAGCAGGAACGATAATGGATGGGCTGTCAGATTCAAATGAGGGTTCATTGCTTTATGGTAATGTCAGTAATGAAAACAATATTAAAGTTGAATGATGCCTGTACCCTGAGAATCTTATATTGTAGCACTTAGACATACAGGGTGAATGAGTAGCATGCATACACTATTACTCTTGTTGAATTATATGTAATGAATTGTATACTACTTAAAGTAATGATATTGTTTAGAAGCATTTGGTTGGGTTGACTTTGATGTTTGTGACCTTATTAGAAGACTATAATTTCACCTCTTTCCAAATGCCTTGACCTTTGAGAAAGATTAGTTCATTCATAAATTTTCTTATGATTATGTCCAAGAACCTTGATAAGCATTGATAAATATTTTTGAAATACTTGCTAGGAACTCATACGTATACTAACATATTTTATCATCATGGAATTACTATTTTTAAAACAGTGATATTGAACACGGTGGTAGATTTCAGGTCCCAGTATGGGAAATATGCATTTTAATTTTTAATGCAGTTCAGGTTTCTCCGAGGTGGTTCTATGTTCCATAGAATCCTCATTTGCTTTTCTAGTCAGGAAGACATAGCATAAATGCTGATGTCATTATTATCAGAGTCTACATAGGCTCCAGCTCTAAATAACATGAGACTGAGAAAGGGATACTGCAGCATGTTCAACATACAAAACTCTTCCCATGAGCAGCTTGGAAATGGCACATCAAAATGTACCATTTGATAAAGAAAAATATACTTCGAAAGACAACTTCTAATGTCTTCCTGTGTGGTAGTTTCAACTGCATTCCTCGTGTTCTGAACAGTTACAGAAAGAGAAAACCATATGAGACACACACCAAGAAAATATTCTAATGAGGATTCCCATTGTGAGTGAACCAAATAAATAAACCAGGAAGAGTGGCTTGATCTTTAAAAAAAAAAAAAAAATTAACTCTAGCAGTCCTTCACCCTAATCGGCAATTTACTGATTTAACAGGAAGCGTGTTACTCTGCTGCCATCTGGACTTGCTGAATAGAACCTTTGCCTCTGGATGAGGGAAAGCATAATGATTAGATAGATGTTTTGGCAGAAACCCCCCTTGTTTTAGTGTCTAGGGATTTGAGATGTAAAACCAATGGCAGTCATTTTGAACCATCTGCTCTTTTCATGAGATCCTCTACACAGAACGAGATTAGGAAATGGACATCCTCAAGCGTCATTTTGTTGTAGTGATAACATTTTTTCATTTTGTCAGACTATGTGAATGGAGCAGATTCTCTTTACTGGAACCCATCATGCTATGGGTGGAGCTTGCTTTTTATTTACTTGTACACCCACCTCCTTCCAGGAGAGCAGGTAAGTGATTTTACAGCAGGAAGGAGTACCTACAAGAAAGACAGTAACATTCACTAGGCAGCGCACCAAGGTGAGGGGAAGGAAAAAGCAGTCAGACATAGCTGTCAGCTAGAGAATAGGGGTCTTTGTTTGCCATTCTTGACCGTCTTTCTGTTGTTTGAAATCAGTGCTAAATTACTTTGAGGGCATGATCCTCCTGGGTTTAAAAAAGAGTTGGAATTCCACCAAATCCCACCTAGATTCCACGTTGGGTGACTTCACAGAGAATGTGTCTGTTCTCCCCCCTCTGGGATGTCTTGGCTTCCTGAGTGGTTTCTATCCACTTCCACTCATTCCCTCCAGAATAGGGAATTTTAGAAAACAGTCTTTCTCTGGATCAGCTGTTTATCACAGTTCTCCAGGTCCCCTGTCAGAGGATTAACTGGGCTTCCTGTTGATGTTCTTTTCCCTTGCGTTAAGAAAAACTTGGAAAAAATTGGTACAGTATACCCTGTCCTGACTGTTTCTGTGTTTAGTCCCAGGCCTGCCTCATTCCTCCTGGCTCAGAGGACCGGATGGCTGAAACTGAATCAGATTGGATGGTGGGCCTTTCTTTACCTTGGATGGGAAGACCAGAATTCTGCTTCATTCTCTTCTTCCCACTCAGTGTTCCATATCTGGTTTCCAGTAATCAGTTCCCCAGGATGCCTCCTCCTCTGCAAAAACAGCTGGCATGAAGCTGGGACACATTAGTACTTCCAGTGGAAGAAATCCCATGCAAGCTTCTAGAAAGCAGACACATTGAAAGCAGGTATAAAGGACTTTCATGGAGAGTGGCCCTCCAAACAGGCTGTCTTTAGATCTTGAGTAAACTCATATTTCAGTAAGGCTAAAAATAAGACGAACCAGTACACACACACACTAAGACGAACCAGTACACACACACACACACACACACACACACACACACACACACAAGCAGCTGACACTGAAAAGCACTGATAGCATCAAGCGCTGTTAAGAACTCACAGAAGTGGCTCAGCAGCACAAGACACTTGCCACCAAACCTGAGGACTTGAAGTCAACCCACTGATCCCAGGTAGTGGAAGGAAAGAACCCATTCCTGTACGTTGTCCTTTAATCTCCATAGGTATACTGTATACTGTGTCATGAACATGTGCTTATGTGCATATCAATTATTTCTCTCTCTCTCTCTGTCTCTCTCATCTCTCTCTCTCTCTCTGTCTCTCTCTCTCTCTCTCTCTCTCTCTCTCACACACACACACACACACACACACACACACACACACACACGGTAAATAATAAATGAGAAAATAAATGACTGTAATAAAGAATGCAGAATCTGGTCTCTATAGGAATGATGCATCTGTTTGGTAAAGAAGTTTGGCAGTTGCTTTTTAAAAATTAAACTGTCTTTCCAAGATGACCATAGATTGATATGGAACTATAAAGATTAATGTACTGCTTCATTACATTTTACTTAATTTCCCACAACAGCAATATTTTTCAGAACTACTTATAGATAGCACATTATCAGTGTTCCAATTTCTATTTAGACTTTTGCTTTATTGGCGAAGAAATTTTCATTTTTCATTCCCCAAACTCTAGTGCAACAGATGTGGGCTCCCACAAGAAATCCTAGCACTTTGGAGGCTCAGACACTAGAATCAATGACTTGAGGCCAGCCTGTGCTATGTAGCAAGTTCAAAGCCAGCCTGAATTGTCTGAGAAGACTTCTGTCCCCAAACAAGCCAAACCAAAATAAGTAACAATGATAAGCTAAGTTATAGTGTGTCTTCCAGGGTATTAACACTGACATTCAATATAGAGGAAAACCACCTGTTTCTAAAAGTATTCTCCGTGTTTCTTTTTGACAGCTGCCACACATATAGATGCCACACTCCGTCTCACCTCCTTCTTAACCTTCTTGTCATAATACACGATTTGCCAGTGTGATTGATTGCCCTTCAGCACAGTGCTCTGGAGACTATTTGCTTCCTATATTAATAGTTGGCACCATTACACGGCTGGGTAGTAATCTATAGTAGGGTGGGACCTTTTTCAACTTTGATTCGCTAAAGGGCATCTAGGTTGGTTCTTGTTTGGGACTCCTACTTATCTATGTACAGATGTTTGTGTTCGCATTGGTAGGTGCTGAGTTAAGTCCTTGGGGTCACAACTGTGGGCGGGAGGTGTGGTGGTTGTATAATTATGGGGGGAATGTTTATCAGTGTCACTATGACATTTCATACTCCAGTCAGCAGTGTGGCGCAGTTTGAGGGTCAGGGTCACTTTGCATCCTCAGAGGCATTAGATATGAGCATAGAGTCTCATTTCAGTCTTCCCGATAGTACACGATTTACATTTTTCCTAATGGCTAATGATTAGGTATTAGGAAATCTCGTCATCGGTCTGTTCTCCTCAGTGAAGTGTTTCTCCTCACCTTTTGCCATTTTGTAATTAGACTGATTTTTGTTTTATTTTTGCTGTTTATTTTTGAGAGTTTCAAACACATTCTAGCTGTCAGTGCCTAGTTGGCATGAAGTTAAAAATGTTTCCTCATGGATGATGGTTTGTGTTTTCATCCCTTTCGTTTGGTATTTCACAGAAAAAAGTATTTTCAGTTTTGCTAAGTCCTTTTTTTCTTTCCCAGCGCAAGGTTTATATGGTATCTCTTTGCATGCTGCTTATTCCTAGATGTCCAGAATTTTGCTTTTATGTCGATGGTACATTTTGAGTTAACTTTTGACAGGATGTAAAGCTTGGGCTGAGGTTCATTTTTTGCATGCAGAAGTCCAAATCTCCCAGTGCTATTGTTTGAAAAGTTCAGCTTCCCTTGATTTACTGCTTTGGCTGCTTTATGACTCTACTTTGATATATTTTTGTGGGTCTATTTCTGAATCCCCCATTCTTCCTGGTTCATGGATATTACATATCCCTCCATCACAACCACAGTCTTAGTCAACATACATACATACACACACACACACACACACAAACACGCATACACAATCATACAGACAGACACTATGTATACATTCCTTCTTTGCTGTATATATTGCCAGTCACCCAGGATAAACCACATTGTAAATTACAGACATAATTCATGCTAGGCTACTAGTATTATCATCCTGTCAGTTGGAGCAGAGAACTCATTTTTTTTTTCTACATCTATTTCTTCTCTTTAATTTACAGGATAATTACCATAAATATTTTCATTCTATACCTTGAAATCCACATTAGATAGGGTTATGTTTTTTGTTTGAACCATAACAGGTAACTAGGAAGTCTACAGAGGAGAGGAAATGCTTACAGCATGCAGCCATGCTGTCCCCAGCTGTGGTCTTTGTGCCTCAGCTTTAGAGAACTTTCTTCAGCTGCCCTTCTGGTAACAGAGTCTGCTAGCTTTTGCTGATCTGTGGATGTCATGATTTTTTTTCCTCAATTTCGAAAGGCTGTTTTCAATAGTTTTATGATTCTAGGATGACAGTTCTTTCTGTACTCAGACATTGGGCCATGTCTAGTGTCCATGGTTAAAAGAGATAATACAAAATAATTTGTATAGCTTTTCTTCTATAGATAATATATAAATCTTTTTGTGGTGATGTTTTAATTAATTAATCAATTTGCATATTTAATTAAAATGTAATCATACACTTCCCCCTTCCTTTTCCTTCTAGCCCCTTTCATGTCTCCCTCTTTAACCGCTCATATGTACCCCCCACTCTCAAATGGATATATGTGCATATAATATATCATTTATATAATCAATGTAAATATAAAACAAACAACTTTGTATTGGGTAATCAATCAAAGGGCCAAATAGGCTAATTCTCCAAGGGTCATTAGTTGCCTATAGTTCTAGGTCTAGGGTGGGGCCTTGTGAGATCTTCCGCCTTCCAAGTCTGCGTGCCTATGGGTACTGTCATTGTTCAGGTCTTGTTTATGTAGTCCTTTCTTTCTAAAAGATGCAATCTCACAGCAGACTTCCTGCTATTCTGACTTTTACAAGCTTTTTGCCCCCTCTTCCAGGATGTTCCCTAAGCATAGCTGCAGGCACTGTGCTGCAGATGGATCCACTGGGGCGAGACACACCTAAATCCTTAGATGTTTTCCTTGTGTCCTTGAGGGTTTTTGTAATGAGCTCCATCATTTTCCTTGGGTTTGTCCAGTTCAGGGTTGTTCAGCATTGTGAATCTCTAAGCCTAACTCTTTAGGTCTGGGCTCTTCCTCTTTGCCTTCAGTCTTCGGGTGTCAGGGATAGGTCATTGTGGCTGCTCCACTTTCGCTCTTCAGCTTAGGTCATTTCTATTTTTCTGGCTCTCAGTTCATTGATTCTTTCCTGCAGCTCTTTACTCAGTACTACTGGGTAAAGTCACTGAGTTTTCAATTTTTTGATATTCTGCATTGCAGATCTAAATTTTCTCTATTTGTTTTCTAATTGTTTGATTTCTTCTCTGGAACTTTCTATTTTTTCTTTTGTTTTGCATATGTTTATAAATGTCTATAGAAGCGTATTTATCAGTGCTATTTTTATTTAAAACCTTTCAACGATAATTTTAGCATCTTTACTACCTTTTAGTTCTGTGCTAACTCCCAGAATTTATTGATTGTTACTTTCATTCAATTTGCTAGCATCTTTATTCTAGATATTATGAGTACTGTGTTTGAAAACCTGGACATTTTTGTATTGTTGAGATGGAGGATCTTAGTCACCTTTGTTTTAACTGGATTCTCCTGACTTTAGTTTGGAGGGATAAAACCCAGGCTCCTCTTAGTGTAGCTTTTCAGAGTTACTGCCTCGTAGAATCATAAGCCAGGTGCCTCATTCAGCCATAGTTCATATCAGAACCCGGGCATCCAGTTACTTTTGGGGAGGAGTGAATAAGATTTTGATCCCCTGGTAATCTGTACTGACACCCTATATAGAAGAGGTACATGCTCTTTGTAGGCAGCACTACCCAATAACTGTTGATGGATAGATAAGAAAGAAAGAAAGAAAGGAAGGAAGGAAGATGGGAAGGTAGGAAAGTATAGCTTATTCTTATTTCTAACCCCCAGTGGTTGAGATCCTGTCTCTTATTGTTAGAATCTTCATTAGATGTTTTAACTCTGCATTTCTGGACAGAGTCCAACTGTTTGAATTCTTTCAGTTAAATCCTTGAAGTGTATATCCTGCTTCCTAACGTGACCATGATGCCAACTTATTTGTTTGTTTTAAAAAAGATCAATTAGATGGGTAATGAATGATATCTTGGCATGTTTGAACATGGTGATAAACAAGGGTTTACTTACCTAATAATACACAAAAAGTTCCCACAAAAAGTTGCTAAGGGAACATTGACCAGAGTAAACATTGGCAATAGGCGTAACAATCAACTTGTTGCTAAAGAGAAATTTCAGCTCACTCATAAACATGTGGAGCAATGCTTCTGTGTTGGTAGTTAGAAGCACGCAAAGTAAAACAAGGAAGTACATGGTTCCCTATGGCATCACGTTCTCTTTCAGGATTGAATCATTTCCCTGCTGCTGAGAGTTTAGGAGTGAACAATTATTAACTCATTTCCTGTCCCAAGAATTCTCAGAGAAAGCTGCCCTGCCCGAGTTTATAGTATCTCACTGTGTGTTGCCTGCAAGCAGTTACTCCTGACTTGAGAAACAACTCCTGACATGAGAAACCAAAGTCTTGCCTCTAGCTGGACAACTCTGAAAGGAGATTTTCCAGGGAACTCACCCCAAAGCCCAGCAGGAACACAGCTTGTATGTGCCTAGAGGAACATAGGGACTCTGCTAGTGCGAATTACTGCAATCTCTTTTTGAAAACTAATCTTAGATAATCTTTCTTTTTTTTAAAAAAAAGTCTTCAAATTTAACAATCCTACATTTCCAACTCTACCTTTTAAGAGTTAAAAACAGGATAACATTTGCTTGTAAATATTGTATAAATAAATGATACGTGTTATAATTTTGCTTGTTGATATAAATGGAACTAGCTTTAGCATCTATACACAGATGAGAAACTTACCGAGAGAAGAATGATGTGTTCATGCTGAACTAATACAATTGTATTAAAAACAACACTCTGGGTCTCTAGCAGGTAGTTTACAGAAGGTTTATAAATGTCACTGATATAATGCTACATAAAAATCAAAGAAGGAAATTCAAATGGTGATATGCGTAGGTGTGTTGGCACGCATGAGACCTATTACAGCTATTGACTGTCCCACAGTACCAGTGAAGATCAACAGGGAAGAACTTGTTTGATTGAGTTGTGTTTCATCCAGATTATGGTAGCATGACCATACTTGTTACTTCCAGTAATGCTCATTTTGATCATTTAGATTTTTTTTTGTGATTAGTGAGTGACTGTGCTACCCTCGTTGCTAGTTATTTTGATTGCTATCCTTGCCTATAAAACATATTGTCAGTTGACCGATCGTTTTTGCAAGTCAGTTTGTGTTGTTGGCTAGAGAAACAATAAGGGTTCAATACACTTCATTGGCATTCAGTTTATGCCAGACATTTGGATAGGAAAGAAAGCATTCAATATACTTTATTATGACTGTACAACAAGTATGAACAAGTTATAATTGGAATCAGTACTCCATGTTCTCTCCTGATTCTCCTCTCTCTCGGAAAAGACTATATAAAAGGAGAAGGGTTATTCAAAGACTAGACATTCTAGGTCCTAGATCATAGACTCAGATGTGCCATATCCTCAGGCTTTGGTAGTGCCATTAAAAAGCTCAGTGTTCGCATCAGAAATGCATTATTAGGACAAGATGGGTGACATCTTTGAAGGACTTTGAGCTCATTAGAGAAGAAACATACTTCTGTGTAGGTTCTATATGATTCATGTTACTTAAAGAAAAACGTAAACATGGAATGGAGTATAGTGTATAGTTTATGAAGACACACGTGTTTAAGAAATCAGTGAATCAGGTCAGTTTGTTTTTTGCGTTTGATCTGATCTGACACTGCAGACCAGCAAATGGCCTCACCACTACATCTTTGCAAGCAGGACACCCCATGCATGCCATGGTCATTTGTTGCCTTTGTTTGGGTGGACTTAAACAAAGCTTGCATCATTTAGCTTTGGTCCCTTTGACAGCACCTTTTAGCATCCTTGTCATTGTTCTCTTTTGGGGTCATTGCAAAGCATTCCTGAAGACTTTGTGGTTTAGAGGGCAAGAGAGGCTGTTGTCTAATTTGTTGTAATTGCTTGTTCAAATAGTTTAATTTATCCCAAATATATTCGGCAGCTTAGAAGAAAAGTGTTTGTTCAGACATGAAATCTTTGTAATTGGGGGAAAAAAAAAACCAATTATAAGGTTTTGTGGTAGATAAACCTTAATGAACTTTCTCTCTAATTTAGTTAATCTTTAAATAACATTAGTTTAGTTATTTGGGAACAGGGCGGTAAAACACCCTGGACTAAACATCTAATCCCTCCCTCCAAGGAATAACATGTCTGTAACGTGAGAGATATTTTAACAGTTAAGTCTCTTCCTAAACAACTATTCCAACTTCTGCCTGAGGGGGTGCCTTAGCTGTATCACCCCCCTTTCCAAGGCTGGTACAGCTTCAGCTTTAAGGTTACCAAACCTCGGGGCATATAAGAAAGACTCCCTTTCCAGCACATTCTACTTTTGCTGTGCCAAGGACAGCATGTTAATATGAAGTTTGATTTTGCTTTAAAAAAAAATAAGAATTTCATTCAGATATGATGTCTTGCAAAGAAGCAATCTTCCCTTGTGCTTTTTATAACTCAGGGTATTTGAGATGTCTCATTCGTGGCTGGTATTCCTGACATAATCTTTTTGGGAGTTAGATTTCTGCCTGAATTTGTGATAAATTCATAATGACAAAACAGCATAGAGAAAATGAAAAATAACACCAGATTCTTGAGTAATATCGTTAGCTCATGCTCCCTGAGTTAAGTACATTTCTTAGTTAGGAAAAATTATGAAAACTTCCATTTCACCCCATGTGGCTTTCACAGATACACAACTATATGATATAAATATTGAACTTTTCCTGAAAAATAAAGTTTTGTTGGCTGAGCTCTGCATGCTTTCATGCCTGTACCATCTTCCCAGTGTTCCATCTTGTAGTTTCTTCTGGACACGGTGCTAACATTTAGGTCTCTTTACTCTGTCTGTCTGACTGACTGACTGTCTGTCTGACTGACTATCTGTCTGTTTTACAGTTTTGACGAAGTTAAAACTGTAGAAGAGCTGGAAACTGACTATTTCTATCTGTACTGATGTAATCAAATTAATGGACAGTTTATTAGCGGAGCATTATAACCATTTTACTAAATATATCCAAGGACTTAAACCTCAGATAAATTTGGTGCCAGGTATGGATATTATAAACTTTGAAGGGTAGAGCTACAAAGGAATTTTAGATCCAAAAAAAAAAAGTTCTTCTAGGAAACAACTCAGAAACCAGCCATAGAAGGTACAATAAAAACCAACAGTGATTGTGTAAAACATGTAGATAATGCCGAGTGCTAGGATAGATGAAGGGGTTTTGTTGTTGTTGTTTTGGTTTGGTTTTGTGTAGTTTTGTCTGCTGTGAGAAGAGCCACTATTTTGGAAAAAACTTTGCTGTTGGGTCTTAAACTAAAAGATCCATACCTGTCCCTAGAACAGCAATTTCATCTCCAGACCCATAATCAACAGAAAGAGTATATATATACTGACCAGAGGTGGGTGTGTTCACATAGGCCGTTGATTCCAGAACTTGGGATACAGGTGTAGGAGGATGCAGAATTTGAGACCAGCCTGAAATATATAAGTGAGAACATTTCAAAAGACAAACAAATCAAGACATGCAGCAGCGTTGGTAACTATCGCAAAGCAGAAACCATCAATAGCAGAATGGAAAAGAGGATGTGGTACACTTTGAGAAAAGAATAGCAGGGCACAAAGGAATGGCGAACTGTAAGTGCACAAAGCATGATTGGGTACGGCAAACTCCATGTTGGGTGAGTGAAACTGGATACCGCTGAGAAAACCATCTGTTGTCCAAACAGGCTAACCCTTATCTAGAGTGTTGTGTGTGAGGGTGGTAGTGAGCCTTGCTGCTGTTGGGCTAATGAAAGCCATTACTTTGAATTCTAATGGATAGGCTCCTTCGGAGGAGAAAGGTGTTAACTATTCAGCATATCAAATGAAGTCTCACAGGCGGGGACATCTGGGTGCCAGCAGCTGGCAGGGAGTAGTGACTTTTGTGCTTGATCAGTGAAAGGATGATTGACAGCTGAGCGTGTGGCAATTCATTTTCAATCAGACAGAAAGATCAAGAAAAAAAAGTTATGATTAAAACCTATAAAAATTAGACAAAGTTTAATTCCTCATAGAGGTCACAGGAACTTCTTTGAAGACTCTATGTAGGTCAGCACAGTATATTACACTTTACTGATGACTGACATCAGTGCAAGAAGACTGTTGAAAACTTTTATACCCCAGTCCCTCCTTCAGAAAGTCTAAAGTTTTTTTGTTCAAGATGGTTCTAGAAATTGTTATTTTTTAAAACACATATTAGATAATCCCAATGGTTAGCCGAAGAGAGAGGAAGAGAGATGAACAGTGTCTGACTGGCTCTTATTGCACCTTCGTCCACCCTAGGACACTCACATATCACAACCCTCATTTCAAAACTGTTTCTCAAACATTGCTTTGAGTGCTCCGTAGAAAGTAGTTTTCTTGCTCTTAGATGAAAGCCTTCACTTGTTATGTTTGAAGAGTGCCCTAATCCAGATATAAACATATACCCTGAACACTCAAGGTATGCAGATTGCAAAGCAGCTGGTTGCAGACACATGCCCAGAGAAACTCAAGCCTGGAGAAAAACTATAAAACTAACCAAATAGATATATTTGACATCCTGACCAGAGTGATTATTCTGCTTTAGTTATTAAGTTCCTAACAGGAACAGAGGACAAAGGAGATGAACACTGTTTCATTTCTATAACTAATAAGCTTCAGGAAGTTCCCAAGGCCAAATGGTTCCAGTTATGTTTAGCATAGTTTTATTAAAATCATAGTTGGGAATTAATCTGCAGAATACCAGATTTCCCTGTTTTTATATTTCTCTTTACTTTTAAAGCTATCCATTTTATTAGTCATTAAAGTCAACTTATTCTATTTCTATTGCATACTTGGCTTTTGTAGCGTCACTTAGGCCTTCTTGTTTGATGGGCTCTAGGTGGAATCAGGAACAGAACAGATTCATATTCTACATGGTATATAGTCTTAACACATTTGTGGTGTTCATAATTATGGGCTCTTTTTATTTAAGATTTTGCATGCCTAACACATTTTCTCTATGCATAAAGTAGTGTCATAGTCTGATAGCATTTTATTGCTATAGGAATAAATAAACAAATGGAAACAAAAAAAGAAGAGAGTTTTACATCACTCTACTGAAACAATTATTGTTATTCCATTTGGAAACATTTGCTTATTTCTATTTATTTTTATTACTTTCAATATATTTGAATACTAATTGCTTTGTTCATTGCTTAATAGTTTCTGAAGTTACTTCAATTTTCTTTTTAAAAAAATGGTTTGTTTAAAGGGAGGGTCTATCAATGTATATGGCAAGGAAATCTTGAGTTCCTCTAGTTTATTCTCCATCCTTCCCTTCCTCAATCAACTCTCTTTATATTTATCCTTAAATTCAAGACCCATCCCCATCCCCAAATTCAAGACCTCTTCTTATTTAATTGTTGTTTGTGTGTGTATGTAAATACATTTAGATTGCCTATTATTTATTTTTGTTAGGTCTGTTTGTTTTCGGTTGGATACCTATCAGAAAGCTAGTCCTTGGAGAAGACTATTAAATTTTCAAATAAAAAAATGAGTGAGAAAAGTAACAGTTTACATTTATGCAACCCCCTTTAAAATCTAGCTTAGTAGAAGACAGCTAGATTCTTGTTTCTACCTTGGCCCATGATTTCAGTGTGATTCATGTATCAAAGGTCCATGTTTTGGAGGCTTGGTTTTTTCAGTGTGGAGGGAGGATTTTAAGAGATAAAATTTAAAGGACAGGGGACAGCACTATATGTAATCCCAGATTTGATCCACATTGATGACTGAACCACAATAGAGAGGGTGAAGTCCAGAAGGAGAGCCTTAGGTCACATAGAAGTGATCGAGGCATTAGTAATATGGAAATCAAGTTGTGTTGTAAGTCTGGGTCTGACTTCTCCATCTGTCTGACTTCTCCATCTATCTTTGTCATTGATTCTTGTAATATGATCTCTTCACATGCTCTTGCATGATGCCATCTGACATTAGGGCCTCATCTCAGGCCCAGTCCTCTACTTCTTACCTCTAATACTATGAATAAATCAAACCTCTTTCACTGTAAAGTTAGCTTCAGGCATTTCTTTCTGGTAATGAAAAGTGAACTAATACACTAATACTCTGGATAACTCCACTCTACTATCTTAAGAAGACAGGATAGAAAATGACAATAGTGTTACTATTAAAATAGTTTAACCTCAGAAACTCCCTGAAAAAAAAAAAAAAATCCCAGAAATGCCCAAGGCCCTCTGGAGCATAAATTTGACAGGGTCGGTTGGTCACTCTTTTATTTATACTTTGTCACAAGATATTTGATCAAATGAAGCTTGTGGCTAGTCACAGGCTGCTGTCAATCCTGTCTCAAATAAGAAAGTAATTTGCTAAGTTTTGCTTATTTCCCTTTACATGTACAATTTTAGCTAATCATAACTACAGACAAAATCTGTAGTCCGTATCATCAGAGCTCTGTTTGGGTGAGGGGTATACACAGTGTAACTTTAAGTGCAGAGATTTATTATTGATTCATCTAATTTTTAAATTTGGCACATAAAGGCTGTGAACAAATGTAATTTTAAAAATTAAGTGTTCTCCACAGGTGGGTGGACTTCATAAGAAAGGCATGTTAATGTCTCAATTTAACGCAATAAAATTACCTGGACTTGATTTATCTTTCTGTTGAATAGTGCTTATAATGCTGCAATTATATAAATATACAGAAATTGTCAGAATGGAATTTGATTTCTAGTGACATACTTGTATAAATTGCAGGCACACAACTAACATGTAGTCTTCACATTGCAAAATAACGAATTGCCTTTTAGGCAGGCAGGTGACTGTTTGAGGGAGATGCATCGGGAAACAGAAGCAACACTCTGATTCCCAATTCATATTGTTCACCCCCACAATTGGTTTCATAAGAGAAAAGGAAGGATGTCGTGACTCCTTCCTCAGAGTGACACTCACACAGAGAGATTTGTCCCACATGAGCAGAGGCTCCAAATGTGCAAATGTTGGCCTAGGCTTTAATGTGATTTGATAGCCTAGTATAATAGAACTGCTGCTCTTCATGGGTGATTAAACACAAGGGAAGGGGATGACCCGGACCACTAAGCCCTGCTACCACCTCACTGGTTTTATCCCCGCACAGAATCAAGGCAACCCTTATGAGATGCCTTTGATGTAAGCCTGGCTCCTTTGCTAAATGCACACATACTTGTAATCCCAGCAGCTAGGAGGCTGAAGCACATCAGGGCCCATGAGTTCAAGGTGCAGCTCGTCTTCATAGTGAGTTCTACGCTAACCTGGGATGCAGGATAAGACTCTGTCTCAAAAAAAATCGAAATTAAATAAATAAAAAGGAAACACATTCCTGAAGTTCGAAAACATGATCTGTACATCAAACATGACTTTTTACCAACTAAAGGTGATTCAAATGTTAACTTTATTTAACTGCAAGCTTCAGGATTATAGTTGTAACTTTTAGAACTATGCAAGGAATATCTCGGGGTTAGAGTTGAAAGCAATCAGCCGTATGATCATTAAACTGGAAAAGAAACTAGAAAAAGGAGAGGGAATACCAATTCCTTTGGTGTAAGATGAGAACACTTGGTGTAAGTGACTGCTCTGACCCCCGCCCCTTGCCCTAACCCAGAATGCACAGTATAGAGGAAGTCCAGAGCACAGGGCTCCTCAAGAATTCCCTGAGATCCCTTCTGTTCTGTGACCTGCTACCTCTGAATGTTTATCCACAGAGTAACTTTATGCAGCAATACACTTCTAATAGTCTGATAGTGATATACACTTCTAATAGTCTGA
>JADRCH010000019.1:11509400-11640785 GCA_019843965.1 Rhynchomys soricoides | reverse complement strand
ATACACTTCTAATAGTCTGATAGTGTTATACACTTCTAATAGTCTGACAGTGATATTTTTTTTAAATCACCCCCTTTTTTCATATAACTTAGAAGAATCAGGTACAAGGCAGATGTTATGGGGGATAAAAAAGTGAGAAAGTAAAGCATGATTTGTGCACTTGCACCATTTTGTAAGTTGGAGATAGGGATATTTAATGTTCTATTTCATATAGGGAGGGGTTAATAGTCCTGTGAATTTTATTTAGATGACTTCCTCTCAAAGTGTACGTTTTGTTAAAATATCTGTTGAATCTGTTATTGACTGGGCTTTAGAAAATCAATCAATCAACCAATAAATAACTCAAGGCCACCCTGTGTCCTTTTAATCCGTAATATAAGTAATTTGGATAATGCTGCATCTAATTTTGTGAGGCTCCATCGCTCTGCTGTCAAAAGTCTAAAAGTGTTATAAACACATATCAGATGGATTTAATTACAGGCAGTTTATTTTTCAAGTGTTGCTTTTGAATAGAACAGCAAGTTGCTATGAGCCCAAGGCAACCTCCCTGCAAACTAATCCAGGTACCCTCTGCTACTGCTAAACAACAGCCTTGCATGGCTGAGGAGAACAGTCCAGTGCCCAGGCTTCTTGTGAGTTTTTGGTGTTGCCTGTAAGCATGCCTTTTTCTCCCCTGACTCCTCTTCAAGGGGATGGTCTTCCCATTGAACTGTGTTGTGTGTTTCATGGACTGTTATTACTCTAGGTCGTGGAAACCAACAGCATTAGGCTCTACGTTTTCATCCAATCATATTCATTTAATTCAAGTGTTGGCTGTGTTAAAAAAAAAAATGTAGTGAGTTCCTCTTTTATTTTCTGGGAAGCAACTGCATATAATTCTTGAAACAGTATTTTTTGGCAGTTGCTAGAGACATTTAATAATCAGATGAAAAACACATGTTTAATACGTGCTTTCTGTGCTTCTCTGGGGAAAACAGTTAAAAATCTGATTAATCTGATTTTTGTGGGGTTGTCACATTTTATTTTTAATAGAAGTATACTTTTTTTTGGAAATATGTAACTTGAGCATATTAACATTTTCTTTTCCCAGAAAGTACACGAAGAGAAAAGCTCATTTTAGTACATGGCAGTCAGTTCACATGTCCAAACGCACCCTGCATATCTTCGTACTTGGATTTATAGGAAAGCCTGATAAAGAGATGACAATTGATGTGTTCAACCTGTTGGGAGAGAGTTGCTCCACTGTTGATTTAAGCTTGTTGAATGAGATATCCCAGAATGTTAAAGAGGCAGACCAGCAGGTTTCAGGTGATTAAAGAAAATCCCTCATCTTGGATGAACTTGAAGGAACATGATGCTGTTTAAGCAGACTCTAATCAGAAGGAAGAATAGCTTGGAAGTGAAAAGACGGAATGTTTCATGTCATTATTTGCAAAGCGTCGGAACAAAAGGTTAGCAAGATAATTAAGTGCCTTGCTGCTGAGTAGAATTTTTCAAAATAAGTTGATTAGAGACCTTCTTTTTTTAAAAAAATAATTAAGCATCTGAACCCTGATAATCTAGTTGAAAAGGCTAACTCAGCTACATCGATAGAGATCAGCTCAGAGGAAAATTGACAGTGTTGTATATTGTGGCAGATGTCCACATGATGCACGTAATTGCTCAGTGTTGTCCTGAACATCCTGAATAGTTTTAGCATTTGAGAGTATTGCAGTATGTTCTTACATTTCGAAAAGTGGAAATGCATGCAGAGTTAACATGCACTGGCATGAAATAGATTATTCCATTATCTCGGTTACTGCATTTTTCAATTGATCTTGATAAAATAGGATTTTCTTCTCCTTTGCCTCAAAAAACTCCCAAAGCAAGTATTATCATTCTCATTATGAAATGTTATTTGCAACTGTCAAGTCAAAATTGGATGCCATCACTTATATCTGCGTTTTCTATTTCAAGACACTTTGGGTGATAACAGGAGATTGGTGTGCCCCAGACTGTACTTAGTAAACATGCTGACCAGAAGCTCTGTTTTCCCTCAAGATCTAGTTAAAGTGCTGGTGGCTGCCTTATAGCTGAACAAGAAAACTAGGGGTCATGCCCTTAGTACCCACTTTTGTACCAAATAAAAGCAGCTTGAAGTTAATAGTCAGTGCCTGTCAAGCTCTCAGTAGCCATGTTCACCTTTCAGAGCTCTGTACTGTTTCAACGTTCTAATGACTTCAAGCTTAATCAGTGATGCCTACATGAGGCAAGCATCCAGTAGTGAACTGCTTCATCCACTGATTTATTCAGTCTTTGCAGAGCTTCATCTCCAAAGAACACTTCTAAAATGTTGCACTAGCTCTCTGGCCATCTGGCATTGTGAACAACAGTCTACCTGGGAGCATTCTGCAAATACTGAGGCTAGGTGTGTTACACTGGAACTTGCTTTGGAAAGCCTAAGCAACACACACCAAGGCATTTCCAGTTGCAGTGTACAATTCATGTGCTTAAATTAGAGACATAGCATTTTGATCCCAAACTCTAATACTTAAAACATTCTTGATCTGAACATGTGCTTCAAGTCGGTGCTCTTCGATGTAGACTATACACTAGGACCACCTGAAACATATTTTTTGTTTTTGTTTTTAAAGTCCTAGAGCCTTGGTCACTTCCAAGACTGATCGAATCAGAATTTCTGAATGTGGGATGTGAATATCTCTGATTTTGACAAGACTTCATGACTCCATTTTTCAGGGGACTAAGAACCACTGATTTAAGTACTTGCCCTGTCTTTATTCATTGTAGCAATTTTACTTGACCTTAAACAAATGTATTGTAGCTTGACAGTGGAATAGATTTTCCATTTAAAATTACCTTTTCTATGAGGCTGAGTTTATACTATTTTAAAGTACTATATTACATCCTATCTCCACAGATCAATTTCTATAGACACCTTGGTGTCCACGAGTAATAAAGAGCTTTCATGTCCTGCCTCACATCTGCCCAGCCCATGGCTGCTAAACAGTGATGAATCTGGTGCCCCTGCCTCTGCTGTCCCTCATTTTCTATCCTGGACCATTTCAGTTTCTTCTCTTGAGGATCAGCAGATCCTGGATATTTGCATACCTACCTCAGTCTAAGCATAACAGATGTTTGAAAGTTTAGTTTCATTTTCTTCTCTCACCCCTCCCCTTTTCCCCCTGACACAGTTCTTCCACACAAGTTCATCTGCTACTTTCATTCCATGTGTGACCTTCTGAGTTTAATTTGAGTTCCTTGTCCAACTGTGGGTGAGAACAAGGGCGACTTATCAATGGAAAAAATGGTACTCATCTCCCCCAAAGTGTTGACTGCCAGTAGTTACTCATGGACAGATAATGATGGCCTGATCTTGTGCAGGTCTTGTAGTGAGTTCATGAATGCAACATATATGTCATATCTAGAAGACATATTTTTCCTTCACATCTTCTCACCCTCCAGCTCTTACATCCCCCACCCCGTGCCCTTCTTCAGTATTCTCTGAACCCTAAAGGGATGGGCTACACATGACACTATCTCTTAGCATTAATACTGAACAGTTGCAGGTTTCTCCATGAACTGCCACCTTCTCCTGTGGTATGAAGCCTCTTTGATGAAGGCTGAGTTCCTGCCCCAGTCTCCAATTAATGTGCAATGGTAACAAGTGATAGAACGGCTCTTTGGTTTTGTTTCAAATAGATGGTTCTAAAATATGTGCTACATGCTTCTGATAGTGGCTCCAAGAACATTTAACTCTAAAATATTAAATGCCTTGCTTATTCCCAAGTCAATCTGTTTGAGGGTCCATTCTTGCATCTTCTGTCCTTAGCATTTTTTTGATGAGTTGGTCATTTCTGATTCTCTTTTTGGTTCCTTCACACTTTACATTCACACTGTGCAGCATTCAGTTTACAGTCTTAAACCACATGATAAAACAGTAGAGTCACATAATATTAAATGAAACAGGGGAGATTTTGCAGAGAGAAAAGTGATGATGACATAAAGCAATATGATTTGCATAGAAGACATGCAAGCACTTTATATTCAGGGTCTTGGTACATAGTATCTTCCATTGAATATTTTATCTTCAAGAATACATCTTAAAAATCAAACTGATCCTCTGGTTACCTGGAAGTCCATTGTGAATATGGACAAACAACTCCCCAGTCCACCTGTGAGCAGTTTGACCAGAAAAATAAATGCAGATAAGCATACTAAGGGGCATAGTGTTACTTTGTCCACAAAGCACTGGACCAGGTCTCTCTCCATTTCTTCAGTTGAGAGTTGGGCTCCAGATGTTTTTGGAAATATATCATTTGAAGATAGTAATGCAATTCTGCTATAGAAGCTATACAATAAGCATTCAGCATAACTCACAGCTTCAGAACCACATTCATGCTGAGCAGAGGTGTCAAGTGGAATTATGTCAGACTCACCTGATACTCCTGTATTTATGGGCTGAATGCAAACCATTGAATGCATTGTGGTCACATGCATGGGTAAAAGCAACTCCATTTTCCAGGATTTTATTCAGGTTTGGGAACTTGTCCTTTATGACTGAAGCCAATAACTCTTAATGTGTGAGCCATACCCTGCTTTTCTCTGACCTCAGAAGCTGCCACCAAAGATAGTACTGTACAATCTTAGGCTGAGAACATTCTATCTCAAGCATGAATGTCTCTTTTGCTTTCCTCTCCACATATTTTGCCTATGTTGCTGGAGTTTGTGATGCAATTACCAGGAGGGCTCAGGAGCATGAGCTCCAAATACAGCCACCAACTAATGGGGTCAGGATCCAGGTACACATTCTTCATCCTGCCATTGCACAACTAGGCAGTCCTGGGAGCATCTGGTGTTCTCAGGACCCAGTGGATTCATGTTTTGGTGGTTCTTAGCAGTAGCCTCATTTCCCCTTATACATTCATTTTCCACTATGTCTGCTTCTAGAGATGACTTCCTAGTACAACTACCTATATCCAAGTCTTTGTATCAAGCTCTGATTGAAGGGAATCACAAACTATGACACTCATGTTAGATGAATAATAGAATCTCCAGGTCAGTGCTTATTCATGAAATAAGAAGATTAGAGTCTATGAAGAGAGGACTGGATGTATCTTGCATAGAGCTCTGATTCCTATCCACACTACATGATTCACTTGAAAACTAACATGTGGTAAGAAAAGGAATTAGAGAGCCTTATTCTAGAATGTCTATGGGGAAAGAAATCCTAAAGTCAGTGTCATTCTGGTCCTTCCTTTGATCTTCAGTCCGATATAAGGAATGACAAATCCTACACCAAATTAGTGACTATTTAAAGAAATGACTTTCTTTCATAGCATGTGAAAAATCTAATGTTCC
Source organism: Rhynchomys soricoides (assembly GCA_019843965.1). Classification (NCBI taxonomy): domain Eukaryota; kingdom Metazoa; phylum Chordata; class Mammalia; order Rodentia; family Muridae; genus Rhynchomys; species Rhynchomys soricoides. Next base: position 11,635,427 of record JADRCH010000019.1, on the reverse strand, counting down.
CATCACTACACCAACTGGATACAAGCTACACAGCTATCATCCCAGCAGCTGAGAGAAGCAGGAAGATCAGGCATTCTAGGTCATCCTTGGATACACAATGAGTTCATTGACAACCTGGGCTGGAAGAGGTTCTGATTACAAACAAACAAACAAACAAACACTAATTAAACATTTTGAATTGCTGAGAATTACATTGAGTATTGCTGAGAATTACTATACCTGACTGTGATAAATACCTTAGTAAGAGAAAAGTCTGAACAAGAAGCCATCCAGTCAGTATTAGTGATCCATTAATTCTTGTGAGCAAGTTAAGGAGCAATGGGATGCATGCTGCCTCTTCTTCCCTGGGGTTTTATCCACTCTTAACATTCTACAATTTTGCAATTAATCCGTTGGGAACAAAAAAAGGTCTTCCAAGAAGGTGGAGAACCCAGCCTCCTCATTTACGGATTGGTCTCATAGTTAAGGATCTTATTTAGGCTTTATTTATTTATTTGTTATATAGTTTCCTTGATAAAGTAGCCTAGCCTTGTTCTGAATTTAATTGGGATCTGGGAGTTAACACAATCAGGTCCAAATTTTGGGGAGTTTGTTCATTTTATTTATTTATTTTTTTATGCGTATATGGTGCATGCATATGCATACATGTGTATATATGTGGGTACATGTGTGGATGTTAGAGGACTATTTACAGGAATCAGTTCTCTCCGTGTAGGTTCTGGGGATGGAACTTGGGGCCATCTTTCTTGGCAGCAAGTGCCCTTACCCACTGACCCATCTCATTAGCTTATAGTTTGATAGCATTTTTTGATTCTTCATTTGTTTGTAGGAAGCATCGATTATAGCCCAGACAGCCTTTGAACTCACTGTGTATACAAGCATGACTTTGAACTCCTGATTGTCCTGCTTCTATTTCTCAGCTGCTGGGATGACAGTTGTATAGTTTACAGCCATTTGGCGTGGTGATAGTATAAGACTCTGAGGAGCCTTAACTTCTCGGAGATCCCCGAGTGAACACCATGGAGTCGGGAATCAATGCAAAATGCAAGAGGAATTTATTGATCCTGCTTGCTGGGGTTGCCTTGTACACCAAGGAGGGGGAGAACGACCACACACAGCCCATTCAGCAAGCTTTTATAGCTTTTAGAGCATCAGCCATTAGGCACAATATGATTGGCAAAACAGTGTGACTTTTAAACTGATTGGTCTTTAGGAAATGAGGTAGTAGGGGCTTAATCAGCCCCTCCCTTCCAGCCTAGGTGCTCTCTAACCTGTTTCATCCAGGAGGGGAGGGGTGCCCATATGCTTGGGGCCCTGGTGGAATTTCCCAAATTTCCTGAGCTGACTTCTCAAGAGAAGTTGAGCCAGAAGATTTTGTATATGCTGGGCAAGCATTCCCAACTAAGGTGTATTCCCAACCATAGAATATTTATATGAGAGCAGCCATCTAATTAGAAGAGGATCTTAGCAGATTTGTCTTAGAGCAGGGTACATACACCAAAACAAACAAACAAGAACATGTTGCCATTTGCCTAGCCTGTGTGCTGTTGTGGGGAGCTGTTAAGACTTATGAAAATTATGAAAAGCTAAAACAACCCAAACCATACTTTATACCATGCCACTGTAAATATACAAAGAGTTGAAATATAGCTTTTTTGAGTCATGCATAAAATACAAGGAAAGGTTCTAAATGAGGGTCTCATGGCACCTACATGCAGTGATTTAATGATAGGATTTGTTTTGAATCTAGGTATAATTATGTAGCTGACATTTTGGCATACAATTATATAATTTACAATTGTATATAAGTATCATTGTATATTACATTTTTTTAAATTTAGCCTTTCCATCATAAAATATTTATTGCATACATTTGCTTAGCTGACTACCTCTAATCACCACAGAGCAGCACAAGTGGTTCTTGACTTATGATTATTATAGCAAACGTTTAAACAATGTGGTTTAAACCTATGAAGACACCAGTGAATGCCATCTAGCATCCCACAGAGAAATACTTCTCAGACAGAATCCCTCTTCCATTGGAAGATTTTATTAGATTAAAATACTTACGTTAGTGCTAAAATGTTTTAAAAGAAATTGATGGGTCTTATATATAATATTTAAGATTAGCTTCCTATATAGTTTCTTTAACTGAAGCATCTGTCATTAAGTCTTTGTGATTCCACATATTCAAAGCTACCTACTAGGGAACAGATGAAAAACGGTATGTATGTCTTTGTATATATAAAGAATTATGCATTGCAAGGGTGACTATAACAAAGAATGGATAGACTCTTGATGACCTTATGTGTGTGTTTATGTATGTATGTATGTGTTTATTTATTTATTTTGCTTGCTTGCTTCATTTTATTACTTTATATATTAAAAATGACAGAGAAAATGTTATAAGTTGGTTGCTAAATAGAGAATGTGATGAGAACGTAGCTAGAAGAAACTAGCCAAAACATGTATCTTCCTCTTTCTCCAAGTGCTCTCAGGACTTGTGCTGAAGGGCCATGAGAGATGATTAAGGGTGTGTGTACTTGAACTGTTAATGTCAACACATCTAGAAGCACTATTACATTATTAAGCTATTAACTCTAGTAATGGCTGCTTACATATTATTTGAGTAAATGTGTCCTTTACTTATGTCCTTAGAATCTTAAAGAAGAGCTGACTAAGGTAGCAAAATCTTTCTTCAGCCCCTAATTCTAGTGTGACTGACACGTGAGAGGATGCAGAAGCAGCCTCGCACTTAGGGAGATAACACTAAGGAATGAGAGCTTTGTGATAAACTCATGGAAACCTAAGGACTCCTTTCCATATCAAAAAACTAGGGGGAATGCTTACTGGAAACTCCTGCCCATGCTGGTATCTTTTCTGGTTAACTGATTGGATTGCAAGTGCAGATGTGAACAAAGGTCAACATTCCTGTTTCCAAAAGTGTGCATAATTAGCACAGTTTTGTTGCATTTACTTACTTTTCTAATCAGAACAACAAATAAAGTCAGGAATGAATGATCCATGCTTCACCCAATTTCTGATATATGACATTTTTCATATTTCTTATATATGAATTCTTATATATTTCATATATATTGGTATTATTTTAGAAACTTATTATGATCTGTGTCCTATAATAACTCTGATTCCAAATCTTTTTAATTGCTATAACACTGTGATGTTAAGAGAGGCTTAAACCCCTTTACAGCTCTTCTGAAATTTCAGATTTTAACACAATAGCCATTTCCCCATCTGATAGAAGAATGGGAATATTTCGACCTCTAAAATATACTCGATTGTTTGAGTTGGTCTTATACTCTAATTTAGGGAAGTCAAGTGCTTTTATAACACTGAATTTTATTCTCCAAAGGCACAGAACTGTTCATTAAAATGTTACTTACTTACAGATTTTGAAGAATTTTATATGCTGACTGAACATACTTCTGTTTCTAACATTGACTGTTTTTCTCTTGGTGTTGTGATTAGAATGCTTGCTTCATTTAGCTCTTAGCCTGACACAGGAAGAAATTATTAAATGTTACATATCAATGTTCTCACATCTGTGTTTCCTGAATTCACTATTGCTTTAAATTTTTTCAAATGGTGTATTTTAAACTCCTGTCAGTTTTCATATGATCTGCAGTCAATCAAAGTTATTTCTTATTTTTGTCATAATTGAATAACTGATGTTTCTTATAACATCAGTTAACAGTAAGCCTGGTGTTGTATAGAATGTTAATAATGACATTTTTATCTATTTCCTGTATAGTTAAAATAGTTTATTATTCTATCATTAAAACACATCATATTTAACTGAATTAGCCTATATATACTATATAGATTATCCTTCAAATTAGAAATTTGAAATTTCAATAAAAACTTTATGACTTGAGTTTATATTTTATATATATATACATATGCAAAATATATTAAATAAATTAATTAGAAAATTTCATAAGTTTGATCATCTACTTATTGAAATAAACTATTTAGTCACAATATTAATCTTTTGAGATATTGCTTCATTTTACTATAACCTTTTAAAATTTTACTTAAAGATTGAATTATAATTAATCTACAACAAAATTAATCCATTTGTAGTGTAATTCTGAGGCTGAGAAAAGGTTTACATATTTTTATTATTTGTGTGAGTGTTTTGCAAGCACTCATGGTCACTATGTGCATGTAGTACCCTCAGAGGCCAGCAGGATCACTGGTCCTATGTAGTACCCTCAGAGGCCAGCAGGATCAATGGTCCTCTGGAACTGGAGGTAACATTTATGAGCCAACATGTGGATGCTGGGAATTGATCATGGTCTTTTGCAAAAGACTAAAACCTCTTAACCACTGAGCCATCTCTTCATGCCCTGGAAATACATATATCTTTAGACAAAGACATATTATGTTGCTCAGTCTGGTCTATAATTTGTGATTTTATTGTACCTCTCCTTTGCTGGGATTATAGGCATGTTGCAGCATATTTGGATCAGAATGTATTTTGTTACCTAGGTTTTGCTTACTCTGGCTACACGATTTTAGGTATATAAAATGATCAGACTGAGGTAGTAATGATTAATGAACAAACCTCTACCTAATCATTTTTATAACTGAATGCCAGTTCCTCAGACTTGTACTAAACTTGTCTGTTAGTCTTACTGTATACAGAGCTGGTGTATCCTTGTTTCTGTTAGCACGTTTTCAGGGCACCTGAGTAATAACAATGCTGCCATGTATGCCTGCCCTTTCTTTCTTTTGTCTGCTGTTCTATTTCATCTCTTAAGCTTATCTTTCTATTAAACTTTTAATGTAAAGAACTTGCAAAAAGGAAAAAAGAAAAGGAACATCATGCAGACAGATTAGTTTGTTCTTTCTCTGCAGATTAAGTATCTTTTCAACCTTAACCAAGCTTCGAGTTATCATTGTCTGATAACAGAATTTAAAACATTCACATTCATTGTAATGACTGAAATGTTTTTTGTGGCATTATCCTTTTGATTTTCACTCTGTTTCTTTCTTCTTATTATATTATATGGAACAAGAGAGAGGGTAGATTAAGTTGAAAATCTACATATAATGTAATTTAAAGTCATTGAGAAAATGTCTAGCTGTGACCAGCTGGAAAATGACACATCTATAGTAGTTCATTAAATGCTACATACTACTATGTGGCATGAAATCTGTAGCACACTAAAAATGTTGTGCTGTCCTGATGTATAAAGGTGACCTTGCTGACCCTTGCATCTGTGAAGCATGTGCTTTGAGGTGCTTTTGATGGGCTAGTGAAGCTTAGACTGAACCTCATCACACATTTATGACACTGAAGCTTCTTGTGTTATGATTTAAAACTATAAGCATTAGACAATTTTTTTCTTTCTGCTGCTCTACATAGAATTGTAGTTTTCATATTTGCTCATCTACAACTCAATTTTTACTACATTTGGGTGATCATAAATATGTTATCATAAATCCCCAACTAGGACGCCTTTGAGCTGTATTTAAAAAAAAAATAGCTATGAACTGGGACTATTTGGTATAAAATTGGATAAAGAGTCATCCAGAGCTAGTAATTAGATAAAAAATTGCACATATAATGTAAATGAAGAAATCTTCCACAAGCCCTAATCCTGTGAAAATTACCAGAAAAGATGTTAGCATCTTCAGGCTGGGGTTGAAGGTTTATATGTCAGTAAAATTGGAAGAAGCATAACATAGCTGAGAAAAACATCTGTCCTCATCCCCTGAGTGACTGCAAGGATGAGAGGTGTGCCCATAAACACTTCCTGAAAACGGTGTTGTCTATTGAGCAGTCCACTACACCAGTGGTCAGTTTGCATCCTGACCGCTTCTGTGCACTGTGATTATAGTATTTGTTTCATACAGTTCAAAGGAAGACCTACGATTTTAAGTGAGCCTATTAAATATTCCACAAGCAAAAGCAAACGGATGACTAGCAAGTAGCAGATAGATGGTAAAACATCATGAAAATGGTCATCTAAAATATCCAGCAGGGATGACTGAAGTAACCCACTTGAGAGAGCAAACTAAAGGTAACATCATGAAATTGGAGGCCTGTGAATGTCCAGCAAAAAACTTTCTGGGGGAAACTGAGGCGGCTGGAGTCCAGGTTGATCCTCCATCTCTATGGATAAGAATCGCATGGCTGAACTTTTGTTCCTGCTTCAGGTATTTTTATATCTTGGATAAACAATAGTAACTTTTCCTGGAAAAAAGCTAATCTTCTAGCTGTTTTCAAGTAAATTATATTTTCAGTGCCCTTAACTGCTTGTTGTTTTTCCTTCTCCCCTGTCCCCTGAGAAGGACCAGCATGACTGAGAACTTGGAAGACAGTGACATAAACATGCTTGGTCTGAAGTCAGGGACCGACCCTGCTTCCAGAGCCAATAGGATTAGATAGCAGGGACAATTCTCTACTATAATGTACATTGCAGTACTATTTTCACTCTTGGGTGCTGATTGTAATAGTTATGTCAACTTGAGTGGTCCTGCTTCCTCAGTTTTGTGTTGACTGAACCTTATCTTATTTTTAATAGCTTGATGTCAGTGATCTCCTTTCATTACGTCTGACAAATGTAATGCATTTAATCCATTTTCTCCTTCACTGCCTTCTTCCTCTAAAGAGCACAAGATCATTAACAAAATTCTTTGGTAAGGGAATGCAAGACAATTCACCCTAGTTGTCATTTATCCACCTTCTCTGTTCTCTCTGTACTTTTCTTTTTACATATGACATAGCATCCTTAGATTAGCATCTTGCAACTATGTTTCACAGTACAAGAGACTTAAACTACTTTCAGAGATTCTTGGTTTAAGTCATTTCAGCTGCAACCGCACTTGCCATTGGCCATGTCTAGCTCCACAAAATGTTTAAAATACCAAATGCCCACGATGAACTGGACATCACTATCCCATATCTGCAAAGGGAGAAGAGCAGCCTTGTGTGGTGTGATGCTAGATGTCTTGTAAAGTCTGAAACGACCTTTTCTATGTGTATGAAGTAGATATAAAGCCTTCATAAGAAAGGTTCTCAGGACAGGAGCAATGCTATCATCCCAGATTAGATACCATTGTTGTACATTGCTGCAGTAATACTTAAACAAACCTTATTGAATGCCAGCCATACAACAGGCAGTATGCTGGGAGTTCTGGAGAAATACGAAACTTAAAAAAAAACCAATGCTATCATATAATTACATAATAAACAGGTATACATTTAATCATAAAGAAGGGGTGCATTGCACTTGATCAAGAACTCAGATGGAAACTGCAGGTGGCAAGAGAGATAGGACAAAGGAAGACAGCCTGGACATGGAAGGACCTGGCAGACAACAGTGCAGAGGGGTGCAGCTGAGTATGTGCTGTGTATGCTGAAAACCAGTAAGATTTGCACAGTGAAAGATCACTTAGCTTTAATGTTTGTCAAGTATTGCATAGACCCTGTACTCACATTCTCTGAAGGCTTGCACATATGTAGTAGATAAGGCATGAAAGAGTTTTTAATAAGAAGGTGACATGAGCCCTCTGTTTTAGAAAACTAAATGTGCCGATTTGTAGCTATTCTGGATTCTTATGAATGCTCCACAAAGTCAAGATCAACAGCTGGCTATGCAATTGTTATTCCTTATAAATTTTGTAATGTTTTCTGTTAGTCCTGATAAAAGGAAGGAAAATTATATTATATAGGAAATGTATATTATTGGGTAGCTCTGGATTTTTGTTTTCTCGCCTGTGGAATGGATTTTTTTTGGGGGGGTGAGGAGCTACATAACTATTATTGTTGGCTATAGGTGCAGAAGAGTCAACTTAATGTTAACAAGGTATATTTTATAAAAATTATAAAGTATATACTATTTTATTTTTTATCTATTTTTTGTATTCAGAGAAAAACCTAGTGTCAACATGCTTTAAGGATGATCATAAAACATCAGTGCTGTAGTTATTATAAAGAATACTGAGTGAAAAATCTTGTACACCTTTTATTTTAGAGTTATGCATTATAATTTATAAATCAAACTAAAAGTAGATGCATTTTGATGGTTCAAAACTTCATTTTCTATGAGGCCTGATGCCAAATGTGTTAATGGACTGTTTCAGGAATGAAATGCTCAGGTTACTTTAAATTCTCTTATGAAGTATATCTTCATTATGATCTTCACATATTCTATTAGTTTTATTTTTGATCAGAAGAATTGTTGACTATTTAAAATGCTTTTAAAATTCATGTATCTTATGGTTGTGGATTGTGTCTAAAAATGGAGTGCATATGAACAAGTAGTGTTCTGCTCTGTACTTTAATTGCTGTTTATATGCAGTGTGAATTAAGACTAGAACAAGGTGAGGTGAGGGAGGGAAGAAGGAATAAGAAATACAATTAACAGGCTCAGTAGTTTTGGACTATAGCTGCTTTAATTAACAGCTTGGTGGTGGCAAAACAAATGTGCTTTGGGGAAGCTAAGAATAACTATGATCCTGGCATCCTCTTTTTGATAAACTATTTTTTTTTTGACAGAAGAAAATCATAGTCGATGAAATATTTGTGTCAGAAGATGACCAACTTCAATGTTTTTATATATTTTTATTAAAACTATATATATATATATATACACATATATATATGTATATATATTTTTTCATGAGTTATTTGTTTTTATATAAGGAGACATCCAAGAATAGGGTGTGATTGTCAAATGATTGAAAGTCAATACTCATTTAATGTTGTTTAACTCATGACTATGTTCAAGTTTGCTTATGTAGTCTATATTTGATTATGTTTCTAATAATTGCTATTACAGCTAACCACATGAGTGACATCTCTATCTATATATTTTACATACATGTAATTTTCTTTTCTGGATGAAGATTCAGTATAACTATATGTCAAATGTTACACATTTTTCAGGTTCTTGCTACATATTGTCAAATTGTTCTTTTGTTCTCTCTTTGAGTTTTGCCTATGTGTTCTACTATTAAAAGCAATACCTAATTTTTAAAATATTATTTATATGAATGTATGTATGTGCCTTAGTATATGTATGTATACCATGCGTATGCAGAAAAGAGCATAAGATCCCCTAGAACTAGAGTTACAGGGCATTGTGAGTTACCTGATGTTATTGTTGTGAACTGAATCCAGATCCTCTGGAAGATCAGCAAATGCTATTGACTATTGAACCATGGTTCCAGTCCAACACCACTCACTTTAAAACATATACATACACATATGGTATACATGTAAGTTTGTGTTTTGTGTAGAATCAAATTATATAACTGAATTCTCTAGAAAACATACTGTTTTATTTTTTGCAAAGTTAAATAGTTCCAGTAATACACCTATTCTTTAAGGAAGTGTTTCTATCCTTATTATGCAGAGTAGATTTTTTTTTCATCAAAAAGAAAATTCTCTGGATGATTTAATAAGGTGGGCGGGCTTTTGCCCTTCGTGTGCATGTGTGGATATCTAACAGTAACAACCAAATCCCTGGCTTTTAAGGACTTCAAGAAATGGAATAAAATGAAGCTTTAGCTTGTATGAAATTTGCAGGAGCTGATTTGTCCTAGCCATGTATCAAGTGACAAGTGATAAATTAAACACAGTATTGTTCCCATCTTGCCTTCTGCCTTTGAAGTTGGAAAAGATTGAATTGAAAGGGAATTTCCTTTCTATAATGACACAATTCATTCATCTGTCTCACTCACTCTTCTGTGGTTTGCATACATTTCTGATCACAAGTGAGGGATTAAAATTTGAATCATGATCCCCAGTTGCTTGTTTGACTGTAAAAGAAGTCATCCTTCTTCTCCTTTTACCTTTGTTATCAATCTCCTGTTCCCTCCACTTTGTTCCTAGAGGAATCAAACTCTTGAGCAGCTATAGCTTTGCTGCTCCTGATGTTGCCCTAAATGGTCTTGGTGTGCACACAGCTGTCCATTTGATTCTGAGTGAGTGTCTCTGTCATTTCTACCCCTTGTCCTATTCTCTAAAGTCTGCTCTTTTCTCTGCAACCTCAGCTCTGCCTATGCTAATTCCCCAACCCTTGTAGCACAAAAACCAGCATCACCTTGACATCTGCCTTCCTACCTCACCATTGCGTTCTCCTCTGATAGCTTCACTGCAGTTATTTTACCTTATTAAAAATGACTGATACATTGACTCTACCACCTTCCCAAGCTCCTTCAGGTCTCTCCTGCCTTTCCTTTCCTCCTGACAGCTAGAGTTCTGTGGTGTGCCATTACAGCTCTTGATTCTTAGGGAATAAATGTGATTAGAGAAATAAGCTCACAGGGAAATCTTGAAATCATAATGACCTAAAGATCTCCAAAGGGAAATCCTACCATAAACCATACAACTGGAGTCCTCACACATCAAAGTTATACCTTTCCAACTACTTTGTGAATGACCTGAAATAATACTAATGAAGCAAAGTGACAAAAGCCTTACACCAAGGAACAAACACATGCCTTTGTTAGCACCACAACCAAGAACTTATTTCTTTGAATGGATTTTTACTATTAGTTAGCTACCTTATAACATTTGTGAATATGATCCATGAAAGAAAAATTTTTACCGTATTTCAGGACTGTAATCGACCTATTCCACTTAACCAAAATTATTATTGCCACCTTTTAACACTGAGTGCTACACTTACACTTTTGTGGCAGCAGAATATGAAAAAACAAAACAAAATAAGACAAAACAAATGGAATTGGTAATCCCGTTTGGATTCCTTGATTTTACAAGTGCTAGCTTGTGACTTCAGCACATTGTTTGTGTGACTTCTCTAAAATGATTGGTGTGTCCTTCTGTATTGTGGAGTTAGTGATGCAGATCAGAGTAGATCATTTTGAGAATCAACTGGAGTACATTCATTTGTTTATTAGTAGTCTGGGGAGCTCCACAGGAGCTCAGCCTGCCACCACCTGCATACTTCACATTGAGAACTACTTTTGATGTGTAAATTATGATGACTTGAAATTGGGTGCTCCATAGCATCTAGTTAAGCACGAAAGAATATAGGTTTTAAATTTGAAAAAGAATTTGATAGTCTTATTCCTTCTTCCAAGATCTAAGTGATGAATTATGGATAAAATAACTGTATTATTGGTTATATAGTGTGCATATATTTTCGTTATTGCATAAATAAATAACTGTATAAATATTTTGTTGAATCTAAATAACTTCTATGTGGGAATGAAGGCTGCTTGTTGTTCTTGGCTTCCCATCCCTTCACAAAAGCATCTTCCAATCTTTTAAAATTTCAAATATAATAGTGTTTCTGGAGAAATATAGAGGGAGGAATGCCCAAAGAAGGAGTTGATTTGGAAATGTTTATTTAATCTCCAAGAAAACATGTGCAAAATATCAAGAAATTTTGTTATTTTTAAATCTGGAATCATTTTGGAAGATCTGCTTTGAAAATAAAGCTCCTAACAGTGAGGAACTGGCTTACCCTGCTATCCTGTTTCAAGGAAAACAGAGGAGAGTTCTTGGAAGAAATACAATCCATCTCCTTCTTCCCCAGCCTCAGGGAGAGTCCTGCTTAGGGTGCAAGCTATAATTAGCTCAGTTGCTGCTTTTTACCCCAATTGTTTCTCCTTTGCTTTTCACTTTTGTTTTTATTATTCCCTCTTCACTAATTTTTGGTGGTGTTGTTTTCAAAAAGCACTTCACATCATCCCTCATTTATAAATTTCCTCTTCTTAACTTACAGTCAGAAACAGGGAAATTGCTTATACCATTCAGCTGGACTGCATTTACCAGCACTAACATGAGTCAAGATACCTATATCTAGAAAACTTATACATTTAATATTTTATTGCTTTTAAATTTTTATTAACTTTAAAATTTTATGCTTTAAACATTTAAAAATTGTTACATTCACATTTTTGCTACATTTGAGTAGATTTTTAAATTTTTTTATTATTATTTTTTATTTTCAAATTTTATTTACATTTCAAATGTTTCAAATCTCCCCTTTGGAACCTCCTCATTCCCTCCACCTTCCCCCTGCCAGTATGGGGATATTCTCCAACCCACCCTCCCACCCACCCACCCACTCTCGTCTTTCCTCCTTGTCATTCTCCTATACTGGGGGATCTAACACCCTCAGGCCCAAGGGCCTCTCCTCGCCCTGACGGATAACAAGACCCTCCTCTGCCACATATGTGGCCAGCCCCATGGGTCCCTCCATGTGTATTCTTTGGTTGGTGATCCAGTCTCTGGGAGTATCCAGGGGTAAGGCCAGTTGCCACTGTTGCTACCTCCCTGGGGCTGCACACTCCCTCAGCTCCTTCAGTCCTTTCTCCAAGCCCTCCATTTGGGATGTCACACTCAGAACTACTGTTGCTGTGAAGTGACTCTTGGGTATTTCAAACTTTTGGGCTAATAACCTCTTAACAGTGAGTACATACCATGTTCACTCTTTTGTGACTGCGTTACCTCGCTCAGAATGATATTTTCAAGATCCATCCATTTGTCTACGAATTTCATAAAGTCATTGTTTTTAATAGCTGAGTAGTATTCCATTGTGTAAATGTACCACATTTTCTGTATCCATTCCTCTGTGGAGGGACATCTGGGTTGTTTCCAGCTTCTGGCTATTATAAATATGGCTGCTATGAACATAGTGGAACATGTGTCTTTATTACATGTTGGAGCATCTTCTGGGTATATGCCCAGGAGTGGAATATTAAGCTGACTTTTAATATTAATATTCAACTGGTTTGTGTGATTATTAGAGTGAGAATTCTTAAGCAAGTCCTATTTTCTATAATTTCAGAATTCTTGGTGATAATTTAGAATATAATTTTATTGGGATAGTATAATTTTTATAGCCACTAATTATTTTTATTTATGTTTTTATATCTTAATTCTCTACATTGGTTTAACTAAAATATCTCTGCTGAAACTAAGCTATATTATTCAGTTTACAGGTTGCTTAAGGATTTTTACTAGGAACCCTTACTGTGAAGATGCTAAACTAATTTGTTTTGAAGTTTTTTTTGTAGCCTAAGTCCATGCATAAAAATGTAATAAAGAAGGAGTCTGAGGATTAGAAGAGTATTTGGTGGGGGATTTTGGGCTTCCTAGAAAGTCCTGGAATCTCACCCTAAGTATGTTCTCCATGCTACAAAATTGGCCCTAGATTTGGAGATGAAAAATTATGTAAATTTATTGGATTGATACATGAAGAATAAAAAGTCTTCCAATAAGAAGCAGAAGACCAGATGGCTTTATTATTGAATTCCATCGAACATTTAATGAAGAACTTCTGTACATTCTTCTAAAGAACTATGAACCTTCCAAGTACTTACCATGTGGTCAAATTTATAAAAGAGTAATATCCACCAAATGAGATTTATCCCACTTTAGGCAAGGATGGTTTAACATGCTCAAGTAAGTAAGTGTGCTACATTACCACATGATCACAATAAATACTGCAAAAGCATTTTATACAATTCAATATCTCTTCATGATTAAATGGCATCTTAGTTATAGAATATATATACCTAAAGATATTAAGAGCTGTATATAAAATATATAAGCCAATAACTAATGAAAGTCAATAATATTATACCTCTTATATAGTGCCCTGTTAAAACACACATAATAGTAATAATAACATAAGAATAATAATAGAATTACTACTAAATAAATGAAATTGGTTGCAGATACTATTAAATCATTGAGGAGTGGTGTGCTGATAAATTGTAGAGAATTTCTCAAGGAAGGCAGGTGTGTGTGTGTGTGTGTGTGTGTGTGTTGTGTTTTTCTCTCTCTCTTTTTTAAAAATTCTGGTTTATTTACTTTGTTTGCCTGTTCTTGTGGAGAGAGAGAGAGAGAGTCATATGGAGTTGGGGAGGATCTGGGAGGAGTTGGGGAAAGGGAAATTATGACCAAAATACACTGTATGAATTTTTTTCAATAAAAATATATAACAAATGGTACATATGCTGAAAATTCTGGATCATGGGCAGCATTTTAACAAACAGAAATGGAGTACAGTTTATAGGCATGCAAATGCAAATTTTATTTCCCTGTAGCAATTGTCATCTTGAATGCTTCCTGCTGAATAATTTCATCCTTTCTAACTCTTTCTGAATTCTGACTGATGGTTCAACTCAGTGTTCTCTCCAAGCACACTGACTCAAATTGGCTTTTCTCAGCTTCTGACTGAATTGCTCTGCTTGGCCTCAAACAAACTCTAGCAATCTGTTCTAATCCTCTGGCTCCTTCTCATTCTCTGGCTCCTTCTGTCTTCACAAGCATGTATGTATCGCTATCTTTCTATATCTCTATTATCTATCTATCTATCTATCTATCTATCATCTATCTAGGTCTCTCTGTTTCTGTCTCTTTCTTTCTGCACTGTTCTCTTAAATCACTGACTCAACCTGACTGACTAGAATGAAGAGATCTGCATGTTTCTGTCCCCTAAGTGCTGAGATTAAAGATATGCATCACCATTCATGGACCTAAGTTTTTCTTTACCTGAAACTTGCTCTATTACCTGGCTGGCCTTGAACTCAGTGATCTGTTTGCCTCTGTCTTCTGGAATTAGAGGTGTGTCTGTATTCTGGTCAGATTACCCAGACCTAAAAGGTCTTTCAATGTCATCTCTTGCCAGAATAGCCATGTTGCTGGATTAAAATTAGCAAGAGCAAAGCTGCACATATGGAGAAGCAATGGACATTTTCTTTACTAGACCTGCTTATTTGGCTGTTCGTGTGGTGTAGAAGAGGGATACAAGGCTGGAAAAACAAGTTGTTACCACAGTGTAGATAGCATAAAGTATTAAACTGAGCTGTCTAAATTCCATTTGTGGCAATAGTTTTTGAGCAGCCATGCAAGGTGGTCAGAGTAGGTGGGAGGGAAGCAGAGCCACAAGCTATGTGTCAGGAGGCAGTAACTGAGTGAATTCTGACAAGAGGCAGGCTTATTCAAGCTCTATGTGTAGTATACGGTGACGGCAATAAAAAGAAGGTGGGGACAGATGTGAGAGGTACTGTGCATGAGGAAATGACAAGATTTGGCTCACATGGGGAACAACACAGGGGAGGGTCTTGGGATGATTTGAGTCAGGGCAATGAGAAGGGGTAGGGCCCCGGCTATCATTGGAGTGCAAACAGGGCTGTGTGCTGAATAAAGATGTCAAAAAGACACTAAAGTTGACATTGTACCAGTCACTAGGAATGAGAAGGATAGTGAATAGGAGAATTCCACAAGTGAGCGTATCTTACTTTTAGACAAGGATGGCATGATTGGAAATTGATATTTTCAGTTAAAAAGGAACAAAAATTGTTCAAATATGAAAAGGCCATCATCATCATTTGTAGAATATTCTTTAAAGTCCTGTGTGACTCCTGTGTTTCAATTAAATCACTGACACTTTCCCCATTTCACTTTTCTCAGCTACAAAAGTAAGAAAGCCATACAGGTTTTGTGTCCATTTTCCAAATTTGTGTTAAAGGTTTTGCCTTAGTCAGCTACACAGACATGTAGGTGTGCTGTTCTTATGTTGATGGAATTCTAGAAAAGATATCCAGATGGTATGGGAGGGTGTTGTTCATGTGCTTAGCTTTCACTGCCTTCCTATACTGTATCAGACATATTTCTTCAAACTACTAGATGATCCTTCAGGTAACACCATGAAATTAAATTACTTCTATTTCTCAGATAAGAGAAATCAAGGCTCAGAGCTGTAAGACATTGTCAAGGCCTTTCACAGCTTCCAGGCTTCCAGAGATTCGACTTGATTGGAGTGGGAAGGGAATGACAGAAAAGACGGACAGATAGAAAGTTTGGTTTGGATTGATTGTGCATTTTGATGAAGACACTGTAGCACCCCGAAGCTGAGAATGTTTATTGTGCACAATAGAAAAGAGAGGTGGGGTTATTTAATGTATCTGAACAAGGGGGCAGGGTTGATGGGGCATGGATCAAGGACATAGGCTTGGTTATCCCAGTAGGAGCAGTCTCTGTAGGGGATCAATCTTCAAGTGGTAAAGGGTGTGGCTATGGTAGACATTTTCTGCACTCACTGTCAACTATTCATACTTGGATCAGGAGGGAAATCTTTGCCATTTTCCTGAGCCTATCCAGGAGAAGGCTTTGCCTTTTATCATGAATAAGTGGCTTTGGGGTTCTTGACAGGGCTCTGCCCATGACATCAGGACACATTCATTCCAGACTTGATTCTCAGAGCTTTCACCGCTCCCTACAAAACACCATTTATGAGGTTCCCCATCAGACTATGTTGCTCTGCACTGAACAAATCCGTATATATGTTTTCTGCCAGCCTTACTTTTGATACTTCATTTGTGTGAATATGGTCTCTGTGTGGCTTTCATGTCCACTTATAAGGCTCACATGGCTTTTGCTTCTGTACATGCCAATGATGTCACTCAGGGACTGTACAGGGGATAACAAGGCATGGAGGAAAGCACTAGCTTTAGATTTTGTCCACATTTTTGCTTTATACAGAACATTTTCCTTTGCAAGCTGTGAGAGCTTGGCAAAGTCGCTTGCTCCTGCAAACCCCTTTTCTCATCTGTAAACATTGAGTTGTAGCAGAGAGAATGGCAAGCAGATAAGATGTGTACAGTGACTCAACATCAGTTATTCAGGCTCCCTTTCCTGTTAGGCACAGGACAGGTGGTGTAGGGAACCCACTGTACTGTTAGGGCCTCTAATATTTGAGTCCAAGTTGATTTCACCATCAGAAGGACAAAGGAAGGTTAGAGGTTGAATAAAATATGTAATGTTACATTAATATCTACATTTTTTTTAGAATAATAGAATTGTAAGGTATAATTTAATTTCCAATGCTTTTTGTTTATGTTGTTTGTTGAAACTGGAAGAAGGAACCTGAAGATGCCTCTGGCCTTTGGGAGTCATCTCAGGTCTGGGAATCACTCTTTCCTCAGACCCCTTCCATCTTCTGTAGTGCATGAGCCATAAGGCTCTCCTAATAAATTCTGTTGGTTTATTCATTAGCTAGCTAATTTCTAGCTTATATCAATTATAATAAAATTAGAATGGACCTTTATGTGCACTCACCCATGGGGGTGTTCCCAGTACCCCCTTCCTAAATCCT
This sequence comes from Rhynchomys soricoides, assembly GCA_019843965.1. Lineage (NCBI taxonomy): Eukaryota > Metazoa > Chordata > Mammalia > Rodentia > Muridae > Rhynchomys > Rhynchomys soricoides. Next base: position 11,618,313 of record JADRCH010000019.1, on the reverse strand, counting down.
CTTCTGGTTAATGTCTTCTGTAACACATCTATCTCCCCTACTCTGCTAGCAAACCTTCCTAAGAATATGGCCTTATCACTGAGAATTAGTAAAACACAATGGTAATTACAGAGCCATTCATAAAAAAAATGAGGGAGTTAAATTGTCAGAACTATGTACTGCTGGCTGTAAGCTAATTGATATTTATAAATGTGCCTTATAACTAAGATTTCACCAAAAACTTCTAGAGATCTAAAATCAAACTTGGCATTTATCCTACATGCCTACCTCTTCTTTATGGGCTTTACATACATTTGACATTCTTTTTATCAACCGAATTATTCCTTAGACGTCAAAAACTTACATTAGTTTGTCAAGGCTTTTTTCGCCTCCTCTTTAAACCGATTGAATTAACAGGGGGTCTATAAAAATAGCCAAGGTCCTTTGATTTCTTTGTGTATGCATCCCTGTATAATAAGGATTCAAAGTCTCACTAACACACTGGGAATACCTTGCAAGGATAAGAAATGAGCCTTAATTCTTCGATACCAAAGAGAGACCACATTGCTTAATTACACATAAGAGACAATATAGATACCCCTGGGGCTCAGGAATCTAGCTGGATGGATGGAGCAGAACAATAATAAATTATTAGAGAATTAGCTGCTGATTAGCTTATGCCATGTAGTTATGCTTTAGTTTGTGAGCAAGACTTTGTTTATTCATTTATTTTGTCTTTCACATTTTCTGACTTATACCTTCCACAACCCTGAGGAGTTTTACATTTTACTAGCTTGTGATGTGTAGAAAACAGAGGTCCTAGAGCAAGTGTCCTAGAAGCTACTTTCTCAAGTATTCATAGTTGTCAAGGGTTTGGACAACTGCAGATGATGGTACCAATTACACCAAAGAAGGTGGGATATGGAGAGGCAACTTTCTAAGCCTGGTTGTGAATAGTAGCCCATGGGAGTGCTGGCTCCTAGTACAGGTTACTCAGTGTGTCTTTGAATGAGAAACTGGTTGTAGCTGTAGAGAATCAACATATGTTCACAGAGAATGGCAGTTTAGAATCTTGGCATAGTCTGATATTTAGAATCTCATGTTTATTAAATGGGTTCTTCCAGAATGGTCTGAATTCTTAATTATAAAGGAAGAATGGATGATAAGGAAAATGGGTAATTATTGCCTGGATGGGAAGTCTTGCAGAATGACCTCACTTCAGTAATAACAATGATGATATCTTTTGTAGGCTGGGCATTTTTTTAATGCTGTCATAGGTCTTGGGTTTTTTTTTTTTCCCTGTTTGTCTTTTGTTTTTGTTTTGCTTTTGTTTTTTTTAGATGCTCAGAAGTCCCCTTAGACAGTGTTACAGTCACTAGTATGTATAGATGAGGATTGAGTTTTAACGACCTATGTGACTTGGACAAGATCTCACAGTTACTGGCAGGGCAAAAAAAAATCTAGAATTTCTTGTTTAAACATTCTAATTCTTTCTGTCTCCCTTGCTTCATCTTAACTCTTCAGTTCAAACAGTGCTAACCACAGGTAGACCTTTATGGCAGTTGGAAGCTAATCAAGTATAATTTTTACTGGTACTCTTCAGGCCCTTGAACCTTGAGACATCTTAGTCACCTTCAATAACTCTTTGCTGTAGATTCCCCTTACTTGGGTGCTATATGTAGCCCCTCCCACATTTCCAAATTAGCTCTGGAAATGTTTGAATCTCTAATGTGTGAAATTATCAACTCAAGCTATTTTATAACAGCACAGCAGGAAGTGCTGTTTCTCTTTCCTGAAAGTTCTCACTCCTTAGAGATCCAGAAGTCCTGATGTTTCCCAAATCAAGTGAGAATGTTCCTACTTTCAGTTGTCTGAAGAGAAGGAAGCTGGTGGTTCTTCTTTGTTTTTTTTTTTTTTTTTTGTTGTTGTTGTTGTTTTTTGCTTGTTTGTGTGTGTGTGTGTGTGTCGCACAATGTTGCTATGGTAGATTTGTCTTGTATAGCTCTCTAAGGAGTAATAATATTTGTCTTCTATTACTTAATGGTAATCTCATGAGTGTCAGCTAATAGAAAGACACCAAGTTGGTTGCCCTGATCACAGCTAGACTCATCCAGTAGAATAAGGGATCTTAGCAAATGCTATCTGTCGTAATGGTCTAAGCATGCCTACCTTTCCATTTGTGGAGGAAGTGGATCTCGTGCTTTAGATTCACATGACTCAGATATCTTCAAGATGCCAGGAAAACTGGTACCTTTGCCTCCGTATGTGGAAAGATAGGTGTCATTTTGAAAGACTCTTTCATTGAGCATTCCCTTGACTTATGTCTGAATGGGCTTTTGTTACATTTATGCTTACATAATGCATATACATCTTGCAATTATGCTTCTTACAAGATGCACACTATAGCTATGACACATATCAGTGTGTCTTATGGAAGATAGAAGCTTATGGTTTGTATTTGTTATGTACTCTGGAACTGGAGTAGCAGATAGGTGGGAGCCATCATGTAAATGCTGAGAAATAAACCTGGGTCTTCTGGAAGAATAGCAAGTTCTCTTAACTCCTGAGCTATCACATCAGTTCTATCTTCTGATGAAGCTTCTGTCATACTGGCATAAAACCTGCTACAATGTCTTAACTTGATCATCTGCAAAATCCTACTTCCTCATGAGGTCCCATTCATATAATGGCTAGGGATTTAATATTTTATGAACAAAAAAATTTCAACCCATAACAGGATGAAATCCCTCAGGATAACTTAGATTCCTGACTCCTAGTACTGCAGGATTTGGATTATGTTCTAATACCTCTTGAAACATAATATTTCCTTAAGAATGTGTTGGGTTATTATTAGTTTAACACTTTCTGACTTCTCTTAGGACTTTTTGTAACATTAAAAAAAAACTCAACTAAATCGACCCATTGCCTTACTATAATTAGTTTTTAAGATTTAATCTGATACTTCTTAAAATATTTTTTTCTATTTAAATGTTGTCAGTTTTTTTGAAGAAAAGTAAGCAGGAAAATCATATATAAAATATTATATGGAATATTCTCAGTTATAATTATACTACATATGTTTAAATATATATTTTGTATAGCCATATTTACCATAGATGTTATAATGAAAAATACATTCATTGTTGCAAGGCTGCTCTTGTATCTATAAGTGTCTTAGTCAGGATTTTTATTTCTGCACAAACATCATGACCAAGATGCAAGTTGGGGAGGAAAGGGTTTATTCAGCTTACACTCCATGCTGCCGTTCATCATCAGAGGAAGTCAGGACTGGAACTCAAGCAGGTCAAGGAGCAGGAGCTGATGCAGAGGCCATGGAGGAATGCTGCTTACTGGCTTTCTTGCTTCTCCTGGCTTGCTCAGCCTGCTTTCTTGTAGAACCAAAGACTACCAGCTCACAGATGGTACCACCTGGATCTCTCATAGAGGCATTTTCTCAACTGAAGCTCCTTTCTCTGTGATAACTCCAGCTTGTGTCAAGTTGACACATAAAACTAGCCAGTACAATAAGTAAGTTTTAAGCTCAGAAAAATAACTCATGTAGAAGTAATTTTGGAGTTGTAAAGCAGATTAGGTTCAAATTAAGCATGGCCTAAAATAATACTGTGCTATTTCTTAAACTTAAACAAATGAACATAACTGTTATTATCTTTTCAATATTCATTTAATAAGAATAATGTGGTAATTTGACTTTTGAGTAAGAAAAATAAGTGCAGTATGTCTCAACTGTATCCTTGCTCTGTGTTATTAGACAAGGGTCCTGTGTGCTAAGCTCAGTTTTCTCCTATGTAGTGCAGAGACAGGGCTACCATATTTATCACAGGACTTTGGAAAATTTTGTTGTAAGAAAAATACATTCAGAATACTTACAACAGTCCCTGGCATTTGGTGAGCAGATCATAAACATCAACTGTATTGCCCCTGTCAATTAAATTAATTAGTTCCATTAAAATCGTAGCTACTATTTTTACTCTCATTAAATTAAAACCCCAAGCCTAAAGAGCAGGAGTTGCTATGATTCTATGCTGTAGCAATTAGGAATATAGGTGGCAATAAATTATAATTATCATATGTTGGAGATTATCAGCCTAATGGGTCCATTATTCTGATTCAGTCTGTATAAATAATAATTTTAATTGAATTATAACCTATAGAGAAATTCTCAAGATTAAAAGGTATTTGTGTGTTTTTTTGTCACTTGTATTGTTACTGTTTGCCTCTTTAGCATCAAAGATGCCTTTTATTTCTCAAAAGTTTTTAAAATTTATTTAATCAAAGTAGCTTTGTTTTACAATGCTATATCCAATTATTTTTAAAATCTATTTTAACTTAAAAACTCAAAAAGATATTCTCTGTTATATGAATAATACATACTCACATGAAATAATAGATGAGCATCGTTAAACAGAATTTTGACCAATCAGACCTCTCCACAAAATCAGTGTTTGCCTTGTGAGGTGGTACACCTTAATGCCCTCTTCTGTTAGATTGAACCCTTCCCTTTAAGGGTGTGGACACTCTTAATGGAACTGATCCCAAACCTAAAGCTATCAGGCCATGCGCCCATGTAGCTATCTATCTCCCTGGGACAGAGAGTTAAAATGCCATCTTTGCTGTAGGCCTCTATTCATGAGCCTAACCACTAACCTGACTTTTCCATGTGGTTTATCATATTTGCTATGCTGAACTAAATTATGTGGTATAAAACTTCCTCTACTCCCTAAAAGCTTATAAAAGTCTAATATTTCCCTTTGTTCTGGGAAGTTGATGAGATCTTTTGATGGATGGCTCCAGGGAGTTCTCAGAATACTCCAAGCTGAGTCTCTGAAGCGGCCTCTCTCTTCTCCCCTACTCTCTATCTCCTCCCATGTTACCCTCCCCCTACTTTCTGTATTTCTCACCTTTAAGCTGCTTTCCAGGCTATAACTGGAAACCTCTCCTTCCCTTTTGAGATCCACAGAATGTCTGCCTCTCTAATAAATCCATTACCATCTATTTTCTCTGTTCTCTGTACTCTGAGGTCCTATCATGGTCTTGAGGCATTTCTCCCTATCAGCATCAGAGTAATTGTGTGTCAGCCTTCTTCCCAGACCAGTTTCTGTTTTTATTATTATATTATTATTATTATTATTATTATTATTATTACTCTTTCACACTTTTGACTTTTATACTTTATTTTGATAATTTGATCTTCATCTAAATTGATACTTTCTTGTACTTGGTTAGGATTTGATTTCAATGATGCATTGGGAAGAAAAGACAGGCAGCAAGGACAAGCAACAAAATAAAGGCACTATGTCTACTGCCCAGCATCCCTTTCACATAGGGATGCTACCCAATAGGACTATTAAACTAGCCTCATTTTTAAAGCAAACAAACAAACAAGAGAGAACAAAAGAAATTTAATCCAAGATATATTATTTTCAAAGAGAAATGAACAAGCAAGGAAGCATCTAGAACATTTCCTAACTTCTCAGACATGATAACTCTCATTCTTTAGGATGTACCCTTTGCTCATTGGCTCTCCTCTTTCCAACTTTACCTCATCTCTCTTCCATTCCACAGACAAATGTCTCTTCCAATTGCACACTATTAAAGACTTAAGATGAAGATCTGCAATTCTCCCATTTGGGTATCAGAATGCAAAAGGCTTTAAGAGTCAAAATATCTACACAACAAAAATGAAGATTTTTTTTACTGATATTGTTTTTTATATTCATATGAATATTTGTGTGTTTGACAAAAAAACAAAACAAAACAAAAAAAAAGATGAGTATTCCTGGTTACAGAACATACCTGTAGACTCCATTCTGGGAGTTGGGTGTTGGGTGGTTTCTGGCCTATGCTCTGGTTCATCAAAAAAAAAAAGAAGAAAAGCTGCCTTCTAAAACTCTGATGCTCTGAGTATCTTGAATAGGAGTTGAGTGCCTATGTTAGCATAAGACAGGAATGTGGACAACTGTGTGGGAGCAGTTTTGTCTCAACCACACTGTTAGTTTATAAACTCTAACTTTGTTTAGACTCAAACGTTTATGAGTAGGTGCCTCTGTAAGTCACCCCAGCCTGGTTCTTTCTTTCATTCACTTCTCACTCTCTCTTGCTGGTATATTTCTCAAATTGCTTGACTTAATGATTTTGTTGTCTTAAAGAAAAAAAAAAATAGAGATTCCATCACTGGAGAGACAGCTTGTAGTTAATAGCACTTGGAATTCTTGCAGAGGACCAGAGTTTGGTTCTTAGCAGACACATTGGGCTGTTCACTATAGCCTGTAATTCTAGCTCCAGGGTATTTGATGTCATTTTCTGCCCTGTCCATGTCATTTGCACACACCCAAACGCATGCACATAAATATACATGTAAATAAATCATAAATCTTAAAAAATATTTTAGAAAGAAGAGTACCCTATTTCCATAATTTCTTCCTCAGATAATATAGAATTCCTTTGCAATCACAGCACACAGTAAGCATGCTAGAATGAACCTTTATCAGAACAACCTTAGAAATAGTAGCTGTTGGTGGGAGCAATGGATTTATGAATTCTTGCTTATTCTTGGATTGAGAGGACTTATAAAGGAGAAAAATGGAAAGAAAAGAGAGAGCAGAAGCTGTGGACAGAAGAAAGATATTTCTCTTTCCATAGTGGACATCAAGTTATTTTTAATTTTTGTTGTTAAATTAAGCTATAAAATACTTACCCATGATATAAAATGTCCTTCCCCTATAACCTCTGGACGGCTCTACTTTTATTTCCCTATTGGCCCCTCTAAATTCCACATTAATCTACGATGCTATTTACTTAATAAGAGGAACTTTTATAAAAATGGATGAGGGGATGGCTTAGCCAGTAAAATGTTTGCCTTACAAGAATTCACCTGAGGGGGTGTTTATGAGGGGATGGGGGAGGATTTAGACTTGGTCATACATGCTTGTAATCATAGCACTGGGGAGGCTGAGATAGGTGGATTCCTGGGGCTCACTGGCCAGTCGGCTTAACCTACCAGGTGAGCTCCAGGCTGGAAAGAAATCATATCTCAAAAGGAAAAGGTAGATTGTGCCTCTTGACATTTACATGCAACCCTGTGTATCTGCATATATGTGAACATTAACATCTGCATGTATATGTACACACAGAGAGAGGGACTGAGGGACGGAAAGAGAATGATTCTTCTTCTAAGATGGCCTTACAATATTGAGCATAAAAATTTAGACCTCAGAGAAAAGGTTATCATAGATCCTTATCTCAGTATCTCAGTACCATTTACATTTTGTGGCCAAGTACCTGCATGCTGTAGAGAGGCATTCCCATCCCATGTCTCTATCAGAAAAGTGCTCCCTAATCCATATATTTTTACAAAATGTTTCTATAGATGAGATCAGACTTTTACTGGGGGGCAAAATTACTCCTTCTTCTACATTGAGGAGGTAACTATTATAATATTCTTTATACAATGAATTTAAAACATCAAAGAAAGAAATTTAAGAAAACACAAGAAGGTGGAAAGGTTCCCCAGTGTTATGGGTTTGAAACAGACCAAAGACAATCCTGAGTGATAAGAATATTGCTGGAGGTTTCATAATACTGAGTTTCAAGTCATACTTAAAGCCATTTTAAAAATAAAAGTGTACTGCTATCATGAAAATAGATACATAGGATCATGGAAGAGACTAGAGAACCCAAACATAAGTCTGTGTAATCATGGCTACCTGATTTGACAAAAACAAAAACACACAAAAGGCAACTTCATCCACAAATGTTGATGGGGAAATCTGGATATCTACACGTAGAAAATTAAACCCAATTTCTAACTCATTCTGCACAAAGAAAGTCTCAAATGGACCAAAGTCATCCAAGGGTAGACCTGAAACTACTGGAGGATAAAGCAGGGTGTTCACTTTGTGATATATGCACCCTTGAAGTCTTTCTTACCAGTCACTCAGGAAATAAAGTCCTCAAATGACAAGTGGGAGCTCATGAAATGAAAAGTTTCTGTTCAACAACAAGAAAACAAACCAAACATTTATAAAGATAACAGACAGCCTACAGAATAGGAGAAAGTCTTGGCCAGCTGTGCATCCAGCAGGAGATTAGGATCTAGAATATACAAAGGCTTTAATAAACTAAACTAACAACATAAATGGAATTTTTAAAAAGTGAAGTCTGGGGATCTGGGTAGAGTTCTCAGAAGAAGAAACACATAGCTAATAAATACTTTTGTAAACAGGTCAGCATCCTTAGCCATCAGAAAAATGCATGCTAAAAACTACTTTATGATTGTATCTCATGCCAGCTAGAACGGTTATTGTGAAGAAAACAAAAGACTATAAATGTTGTCAAAGATGTGGGGGAACAGGACCCTTATGTAAACTGTAAACTGGGCCACCCCAATGGAAAACAGTGTGGTGGCTCCTCGAAAAGCTAAAGATAGATCTGCCATATGCCCCAGCTCTCCTGCTCCTGGGCATGAACCCAAAGTACTCAGTACCACCTCCTAACAGAGATACCTGCACTCCCATGTCGTTGCTGCTCTATTCACCACAATGAAGAAGTAGAATTAACATAGCTACCCATCAAATGATGACTAGGCAATGAAAATGCTCATGTACAATAGAATTTTACTCAGCAGGAAAGAAGACAGAGTTCAAAGGAAAATGGATCAACCTGGAAAATGCCATACTGTGTTAGGTAACCCACAGGCAGAAAGAAAATTAGTGCATGTCTCATTTCAGTGGAGATTCCAGCTATGGAAGAGAGCAAGAAAGAGCTGAGGTGTTAATGTTCCACAAAATGATGTCTTCTGGACATGTCAAGGCTGTTGTCCTCATGAATTCACTACAGCTGTGGTTGTCTGATCACAGACAAACTTTCCTCACAATTTGGCCCATCATTACTTCATCATGGTTGATGGCAAGATCCCATTGGTCTCTTATCCAGAGTAACTATAGACAGTTAACGCTAGTCATGATAGAGCTGTTAGTTTCTTCAGTAGTATAGCCATAGACACGTTGCCCTTGCTCCACATATGTTCAGGTAACTAATTAAGTCAATGGACTATACACACAATGAAGATGGGAAAGAAGGAGGACCAGGGCTCGTGGAAAGGAAGGATTCTGGTGGGAGATAGGGGTGGAGGAAAGAGTGACGAACAGGGGAGTAAAATGACTAAAATTCATTATACATGAAACTGTCAATACAAATTTGGAAATCAAACTTTAACAGTAGCTGTTAGTTACAGATAAATTGCAGGGAATCTGTTTTCAAAATAAATGGCCTATCTTGCCAGTATTTGTTTTATTGTTATTTGTTTGTTTCCCAAATTAGACTCTCTTAATTTGAAGTTGGGAGCACAACTTTTGGATTTAATTATAGGAAAAGGCTGTGTAATGGTGCTTTAAAGGAGAAGACAATGCTGTAAAACCCCACAGTTGATGTAGGTTTCAGGATAACTCAAACAAGGAAGGGAGAGTAAGAGGTGCCTTACCACTCACTGAAAGGGCTTAAGGTCTTGAGGACTTTTGCTGGTTAATTCCATGTGATAAATCTCTGAGTTGGAGGAGAATCTCTCCATTGTAGAAAAAGAAGCTCATTTTTGTTTAATAATCCACATGACCATGTTATCTTCAAGTGTTGATGATCACAGACAGATTATTTGTGACCACGATGTCTGTCTCCACATAAATTCTTCATCCTCGCTGGATTCACAAATATAAACACAAGGTTTTCTGAGACATATAATGGGACTTTCTTAAGGACCACCAGCTCCTGAACAACCACTCTGAAGCTTATATTTATTTATGAATGCCTCTGCCTTATAGCTAGGCTTGTTTCCAAATAGCTCAGATAACTTAAAAACCCATTTATTCCAATCTAAGTTCTGCCCTGTAGCTCATTAGTTACCAGGCCTGCTTCTTCCTTCATATCTCCCTAGCAACAAATTCACTTGCGCTTGACTCTTTTCCAGGAAGTCCCACCTTCTACTTCCTGCCTTTGCCATAGGCCATCAGCTTTTTAATAAACCAATCAGAAGGTGAGAGAAAGTATGTGTTTATAAAATATGATATATCCATATGAATAACAATACCAAAGTCCAGAATGGGACTCAAGACTCTGTTAGTATAGAAATCAGCATTTGAACAATATATAGACAATCTTTGCACAGTACCCGATATTATCCCAACAGACACTGGTACTCTTCAAATGCATAAGTATTTTCTTTGACAAATAATGACAGCTTCATTATGTTTGATTATTGCAGGAAGTAGGTTGCAGTGTACACCAGAGTCTCTGGAATTCTGAAATCCTGTGTTTTGTTTTGCTGTGTTTAGTTTTATTTTTGTCCTATTCACTGAGAAGTTTCCCCATCCTTTCACCCTAAAACAGTAACATGTATTCTTGGAGGCAGCAAAAGGAAGAATCCTGATTTCTTATATCCCCTGTGCACTCTCTGTCTGTCTGTCTCTCTCTTTGTGTGTGTATGTTTGTGTGATATAGAAGTATTGCTCATCAATATTCAATATTCAGTGTTATTGCTGACTGAAAAGTATTTATTCCTGTAATTTTGTTGTTTTGGGTATATTCCTCAGTTCTCTTTTGTTTAGCAACTGTCTTAGTCTTGTTGCCATTGTTGTTTTGTCTTTAGTTTGCTTGTTTGTTTTTCTCTCTGTATTCTTTTGAGTATGCTTATCTTTTCTGTCCAAAGTATTCTTTTCAATATCTGCAGAGCTGACTTGGTGGTTGTCATTAATTCTTTAGCTTGATTTTGTAATGGACAGCTTTTTCTGTGTCTTTCAATTATTATAGATTGGCCAAATTTATCAGTGGTAGTTGTGACTTTGATGATTTAAAATACATCTGTCGAAAGTTCTTTGAGCATTTAAAGTTTTCCATTAAGAAGTCAACAGTTATTTTGATGAAACTGCCTAACAGAATGTGGCCTTTTTTCTTGCAACTTTTAGTAGATTTTTCTTGTTCTGTACACTTTACAAGTTTTAAATAAGGTGGCGGAGGTGTTCTGGGTTTGTTTACTTTGTGTTCTTGTACATGTCCTGTGTCTAGAAGAACATACTTTCTCTGGATTTGGAAAGTTTTCTTCAATGGTTCTGTTGAAAACGTTCTCTGGTTATGTTTTTATTTGTTGTTTATTTGTGTTTTTGCTGTGAAGTTCTCCTCCATCTTGTATGTCCATAGATAGCAAATTTTACCTTTTCATGGTGTCCTGTAGATTTTGCACGTTTCTTTTATATGCTTTAAAAAATTATAATTAGTCTTGACCATTCCTTTGCCTTGTCTTCCAGAATTAAAGTTTTTTCCTAGACATGATCCATCCTGTTAGTGAGGGTTTTGATTTTTTTTTTATTTGAAATATTGTATGTTTTCATTTCATCATTTCATTTTGGTTTTTTTTTGTCAATATTTCCAACTTTGTTGTATTCTATTTCATATCCTGCACTGACTTCCTGATTTCATCCATCTGCTTGTTCGTGTTCTCTTGAGGTATATTCATATCTTCTTTGAGTTGCTGATAGCTCTTCATTTGAATTGGATGTGTGAAATTTCATCTAGGTCATTTTTGTTAAGTGTCATTACTATGAGGTCAGTGATTTTGTAGGAGAGAAGTGTCTTGGTTTCTTGTTTTTCTGACGCTTTTGTGTGTGCTCTCCAATCTCTAATGGGAAGGCTGAGTTGTGGCCAGAACACAGGCATGCGCTCTAACCTCAAATGTCAGAGGCAGGCACTAAAAGATTGAAAATATAATTCAGGTTTTACTTTTTTGATTTTTTTTCTTTTTTGAGATATGGCCATCTCATCTAACATGAACTGTCTGTACTGTGTTCGCTCTAAATGTCGATGTTAATACATAGAGTAGGGTGGTGATTTTTATTTTATTTTCCAAGTAAATACAATGTAATTTTCTATTTTATTTCCCTTAATAAATAAAATATTTTTCCCTGCTAAGTTACTATTTGTTATACTGTGAATGCTGCTGGTAATTTTCCATTTCTACCTGGGGCTGCTTCTTCACCAGCAGATGAGATTTTTTCCCTTAGGACAGCAATTGTGTTAGAATAAACTCTGAATAGTTATTCTTTGAATGTTGGGAAGAAAATATCTTTTATTTGTGAGTTATTACAGTGTTTATTCATTGTGGATTTTGTATTTGGGTCAAAATACATATTTTAGTTTTTCTATTACTTATTTTAAATTATTTGGATAATAGAGAATGACATATTTTAAATCACTAAGCCTTCCATTATTTGAGGGTTTCTTTTTCTTTTTTTCAAGCTAGTATGTATGAAAACGTATATCTAGGATAATTATAATAATGAAAGTTGAGTTGAGTATAGTGCTTTGAAAATACTAAAAGTAGGCAGATTTAAGTGTTATTTGTGATTGCCAGAGTTTACAGTCAGCTTGGTTTGTAATCTAAGCAGCAATAATAATAACAACCTACAATGAATTCTTAGAATGTTTTTAATATTAACAATCCTTTTAGACATTTCAGAAAGAACCTGGATAGAGTGGCGTTGCTTCTAGATTAACATACTTGGAATTCATGTTTTCAGAAGATTAAGCATAACCTATAGGTGTAAATGTGTTTGTAGTGCTGGTCTTCTGAAATTCAATCCCTTCCAATCTACTATCAGTAAGAACATGGACAAACCACATAGCCATTTTGTGGTTCTTCTCATGAATGTAAGATATCTTTAATAACAGTCTTTAAATTTGATGACTAAGTGTAATAACATAAGCAAAATAGTAACACAATATCACACATACTAAAACAAACAAATAAACAAAACCCAAAAATTAGCAGTCATTTCTTGTACCAGTTTACTAAAAATACAATTAAAAAAGTTTTTCCAGAGAGGGTCTAACTGTGTAGCCCAGGCTAGCTTCATTTTTCTTACCCATGTCCCTCAACCACTGGAGTTCTAGTGTTTCAGGTGTGCTCCACTGTACCTGAGAACTATGCTGTCCTTTAAGTTGCTCCATCCTGGAAGGATCATTATGTGCAAAGGTCATCCATGCTCTGAGTAGCATTGGGAGAAAGAGAAGTTATAATTTGTCTAATTATTACAACTCATAAAACAGAAACTTCAAGGTGTATAAGTAAATATTGTGTTTTATAAAAATAAAAAGAGGGGGACAAAGGAACAGCCTGGGATGGGAGCTTTCTGATTTACACCTGTGGTCTGTGCCATGCAGCTCCATACCCAAATAGTGCAGGGAAAGAGCTACCTTTCCAGGAGTGTGATCAAGCCTGTGATCAGGGGAAAGGCCAGCACCTCTGCTCAAAGAGACCCACCCAGAACCCTCAGGACACAGAGACTAAGGAGTGGCCTTCTGGTTTCCTTCTGAGACTAGGGAGTTAATTCCTTGACACAGGGCTCCATACTCAGTGCCAGGAGAGAGCTGGTCTCCCAGGAGTACCAACACACCTTTGACCACAGAAGGTCCACAACTTCTGTTCAAATTCCTCAATCAAGAGGAACCCTCTCAGAGCCATCAGGACACAAGAACCAAAGAACAGCTGGGGACAGCATTCTTCTGGTTTTTCTCTGCACCCAAGAGCTGATCCTTTACCACAGCTCTCCAAACCCAAATTCCTCTCAGAGAGAGCTGGTCTCCAAGGACTACTGATGAAAAGGCCTGCAGGAGGGACAAGCCACAGTCAGAGAGAGCAAGACCAATTAACACCAGAGATAACCAGATGTCAAAAGGCAAGGACAAGAATATTAAGAACAGAAACCAAGGCAACTTGGCATCATCGGAACCCAGGTCTTGCACCACAGCAAGCCCTGGGTACCCCAACTCACCAGAAAAGGAAGACTCAGATTTAAAATTACTTCTCATGATTATGATAGAAAACTTTAAGAAGGAAATAAATAAATCCCTCAAAGAAATGCAGGTGAACACAGGTAAACAACTAGAAGCCCTTAAAGAGGAAATACAAGAAAACACAATCAAACAGGCAAAGGAAATGAACAAAACCATACAGGATCTAAAAATGGAAATAGAAACAATAAAGAAATCACAAAGGGAGACAACCCTGTAGATAGAAACCCTAGGAAAGAGATTAGGAGTCAGAGATGCAAGCATCACCAACAGAATACAAGAGATAGAAGAGAGAATATCAGGTGCAGAAGATACTATAGAAAACATTGACACAACAGTCAAAGAAAATGCAAAATGCAAAAAGCTCCTAACCCAAAACACCCAGGAAATTCAGGACACAATGAGAAGACCAAACCTAAGGATAATAGGTATAGAAGAGAATGAAGATTCCCAACTTAAAGGACCAGTATATATCTTCAACAAAATTATAGAAGAAAACTTCCCTAACCTAAAGAAAGAGATGAACATAAACATTCAAGAAGCCTACAGAACTCCAAATAGACTGGACCAGAAAAGAAATCCCTCCTGTCATATAATAGTCAAAACACCAAATGCACAAAACAAGGAAAGAATATTAAAAGCAGTAAGGGAAAAAGACCAAGTAACATATAAAGGCAGACCTATCAGAATTACACCAGACTTCTCACCAGAGATTATGAAGGCTAGAAGATCCTGGACAGATTTCATACAGACCCTAATAGAACACAAGTGCCAGCCCAGGCTGCTAGAGCCAGCCAAACCCTCAATTACCATAGATGGTGAAACAAAGATATTCCATGACACAACCAAATTTACACAATATCTTTCCACAAACCCAGCACTACAAAGGATAAGAGTTGGAAAACGCCAACACAAGGAGGGAAACTACACCCTAGAAAAAGCAAGAAAGTAATCTTTCAACAAACCTAAAAGAAGATCGCCACACAAACATAAAAATAACATCAAAAAATAACAAGAAGCAGCAATCCCTATTCCTTAATATATCTTAACATCAATGGGCTCAATTCCCCAATAAAAAGACACAGACTAACAGACTGGATACATGAACAGGACCCAGCATTTTGCTGCATACAGGAAACGCACCTCAGGGTTAAAGACAAACACTACCTCAGAGTAAAGGGCTAGAAAACAATTTTCCAGACAAATGGTCCCAAGAAACAGGCAGGAGAAGCCATTCTAATAAAAATGAAAATTGATTTTCAGATAAAATCAACTTTCAGCCAAAAGTCATCAAAAAAGATAAGGAAGGACACTTCATCCTCATCAAAGGAAAAATCTACCAAGAACTCTTAATTCTGAACATCTGTGCTCCAAATGCAAGGGCACCCACATACATAAAAGAAACTTTACTAAATCTCAAAGCACACATTGCACCTCACACAATAATAGTGAGAGACTTCATCAACCCACTCTCAGTAATGGACAGATCTTCGAAACACAAACTAAACAGAGACACTGTGAAACTAACAGACGTTATGAACCAAATGGATTTAACAGATATGTGTGGAACATTTCATCCTAAATCAAAAGAATATACCTTTTTCTCAGCACATCATGGTACTGTCTCAAAAACTGACAATATAATTGGTCACAAAACAAATCTCAACAGATATAAGAAGATTGTAATAATCCCACGCCTCCTATCAGATCACTATGGATTAAGGCTGGTCTTCAATGGCAACAAAAACAACAGAAAGTCCACATACACATGGAAGCTGAACAAAGCACAACTCAATGATAACTTGGTCAAGGAAGAAATAAAGAAATTAAAGACTTCTTAGAATGTAATAAAAATGAAATACAACATACCCAAACTTATAGGGCACTATGAAAGCAGTGCTAATAGGAAAACTCATAGCTATGAGTGCCTCCAAAAATTAACTGGAGACAGCATACACTAGCTGCTTAACAGCACATCTGAAAGCTCTGGAACAAAAATAAGTTAATACTCCCAAGAGGAGTAGAAGGTCAGAAATAATCAAACTCAGGGCTGAAATCAACTAAGTAAAAACAAAAAGAACTATACAAAGAATCAACAACACCAGGAGCTGGTTCTTTGAGAAAATCAACAAGAAGGATAAACCCTTAGCCAGACTAACCAGAGGGTACAGAGACTGTATCCAAATTAACAAAATCAGAAATGAAATAGGAGATATAACAACAGATTCTGAGGAAATTAAAAAATCATCAGATCCTACCACAAAGGCCTATACTCAAAAAAATTGGAAAATCTGGATGAAATGGACAATTTTCTAGAAAGATACCAAAGTTATGTCAGGATCAGATAAACCATCTAAACAGTCCCATAACCTCTAAAGAAATAGAAGCAGTCATTAAAAGTCTCCCTACTAAAAAAAGCCCAGGACAATATGGGTTCAGTGCAGAATTCTATCAGACCTTCAAAGCAAATCGAATACCAATACTCTTCAAACTATTCCACATAATAGAAACAGAAGGAACACTACCTAACTTATTCTATGGCACCACAGTTACACTGATACCAAAACCTCACAAAGACCCAATAAAGAAAGAAAACTTCAGACCAATTTCCTTTATGAATATTGATGTAAAAATATTCAATAAACTTTTTACAAACCAAATCCAAGAATACATCAAAACAATCATTCATCATGATCAAATAGGCTTCATCCCAGGAATGCAGGGATGGTTCAATACCCAGAAATCTATCAAATGTAATCCACTACATAAACAAACTCAAAGGAAAAAACCACATTGTCATTTCATGAGATGTTGATAAAGCATTTGACAAAATTCAACATCCCTTCATGACAAAAGTCTTGGAAAGATCAGGAATTCAAGGCCCGTACCTAAACATAGTAAAAGCAATATACAGCAAACTAGTAGCCACCATCAAACTAAATGTGGAGAAACTTGAAGCATTCCCACTAAAATTAGGGGCTAGACAAGGCTGTCAATTCTCTCCCTATCTATTCAATATAGTACTTGAAATTCTAGCTAGAGCAATTAGACAACAAAATGAGGTCAAAGGGATACAAATTGGAAAGGAAGAAATCAAAATATCACTATTTGCAGATGATATGATCGTATACTTAAGTGACCTGAAAAACTCAACCAGAGAACTGTTACAGCTGATAAACAACTTTATCAAAGTGGCCGGATATAAAATTAACTCAAACAAATCAGTAGCCTTCCTATACTTGAAGGATTAAATAGGCTGAGAAAGAAATTAGGGAAATGACACCCTTCACAATAGTCACAAACGATATAAAGTATCTTGGTGGGACTCTAACTAAACAAGTGAAAGATCTGTATGACAAGAACTTCAAGTCTCTGAAAAAAGAAATAGAAGACCTCAGAAGATGGAAAAACATCCCATGTTCATGGATTGGCAGGATTAATATAGTAAAAATGGCCATCTCCTGAAAGCAATCTACAGATTCAATGCAATCCCCATCAAAATCCCAACTCAATTCTTCATAGACTTAGAAAGAGCAATTCTCAAATTCATTTGGAATAGCAAAAAACCCAGGATAGCAAAAACTATTCTCAACAACAAAAGAACTTCTGTGGGAATCAGCATCCCTGACCTCAAGGTGTACTACAGAGCAGTAGTGATAAAAACTGCATGGTATTGGTACAGTGACAGGCAGGTAGATCAATGGAATAGAATTGAAGACCAAGTGATGAACCCACACACCTACAGTCGCTTGATCTTTGACAAAGTAGATAAAACCATCCAGTGGAAACAAGACAGCATTTTCAACAAATGGTGCTGGTTCAACTGGTGATCTATAAGCAGAAGAATGCAAATTGATCCATTCCTATCTCCCTGTACATAGCTCAAGTCCAAGTGGATCAAGGACCTTCACATAAAACCAGATACACTGAATCTAATAGAAGAGAAAGTGGGGAAAAGTCTCAAACACATGGGCACAGGGGAAAAGTTCCTGAACAGAACACCAATGGCTTTTGCTCTAATATCAAGAATCGATGGGACCTCATGAAATTGCAAAGCTTCTGTAAGACAAAGGACACTGTCAATAGGACAAAACGGCAACCAACAGATTGGGAAAAGATCTTTACCAATCCTACATGTGATAGAGGTCTAATTGCCAATATATACAAAGAACTCATAAAGTTAGACTCCAGAGAACCAAATAACCCTATCAAAAAATGGGAAACAGAGCTAAACAGGGAATTCTCAACTGAGGAAACTCAAATAGTTGAGAAGCACCTAAAGAAATATTCAACATCCTTAGTCATCAGGGAAATGCAAATCAAAACAACTATGAGATTTATACCAGTCAGAATGGCTAAGATCAACCCCTCAGGTGACAGCAGATGTTGGGGAGGATGTGGAGAAAGAGGAACATTCCTCCATTGCTGGTGGGATTGCTAGCTGGTACAACTATTCTGGAAATCAGTTTGGGGGACCCTCAGAAAAATGAACATAATACTCCCTGAGGACCCAGCTATTCCACTCCTGGGCATATACCCAGAAGATGCTCCAACATGTAATAAGGACACATGCTCCACTATGTTCATAGCAGCCATATGTATAATAGCCAGAAGCTGGAAACAACCAGATGTCTCTCAACAGAGGAATGGATACAGAAAATGTGGTACATTTACACAGTGGAATACTACTCAGCTATTAGAAACAATGACTTCATGAAATTCGCAGACAAATGGATGGATCTTGAAAATATCCTGAGTGAGGTAACACAGTCACAAAATATGAACACGGTATGTACTCACTAATAAGCGGATATTCGCCCAAAAGTTTGGAACACCCATGATTCATTTCACAGCAACCATTTGGGCTGAGCATGGGGTCCCAGATTGATCAGTTGGAGAAGGGACTGAAGGAACTGAGGGAGTTTGCAGCCCCATGGGGAGGGACCAACCGTGTCAACTGGTCAGGCCCTCAGGTGCTCCCAGAGACTGGACCACCAACCAAAGAATACACATGGAGAGACCTATGGTGCTGACCACATATGTAGCTAAGGAGGGCCTTGTTGGCCATCAGTGGGAGGAGAGCCCCTTGTGCCTGAGGGTGTTAGATGCCCCAGTATAGAGGAATGCCAGGGAGGGAAGATGGGAGTGGGTGGGTGGTTGGGGGAACACCCTCATAGAGGCTGCAGAGGGGGGATGGGATAGGGGGTTTCCAAAAGGGAGACATGGAAAGGGTAAAACATTTGAAATGTAAATAAAGTATTAAATTTTTAAAAAGGGTAAAAATAAAAAGAGAAGAAATATATTTGGCGAATGTGCAGTCAGGTGTGGGGGAAGAGGGTGCCTCTGTGGGCCCATGCTGAGGCATCCCTTCCTACTGAGGGACCAGCCAAAGGAAGGCATAGTACAGAATAGAGTTTATTCAGGGCAGTTGAGAGGGTAGTAGAGACAGAGAAAAGCAGAAAAAAAGTAGAGGAGTAGAGGCCAGCCATGAGCATGTGGGGTGGGGGGAGGGAATGGGGAGAGAGGAGAAGCAGGAAAGAGAGGACAAAGCTAGAGCAAGAAGGGAAGACAGAGGTGGGGGGGAGAAAGCAAGCAACCCGTTTTATAGGGAGTCAGAACACCTGGCTGTTGCCAGGTAACTGTGGGGCGGAGCCTAGACAAAATGCTGACAGTAAAAAATAAGCATTGGACTGCTGAAAAACAAATCAAAACAAGCAAACAAACCAAAAACAAAGAAGCATCTGTAGTTTGTGCCGTCACCAGGGCTAGAATCAGGGCTGGCCAGCTAGGTGCTCTGTGGAGTTGGGCTCACTGGCACATGGAATAATAATAATAATAATAGCCATTGCAGTTTATTCTTAATATTCCATGTGGCATTCTCATCTGAAACATTACCTTCCACCATAAGAGAATCAAAAATGTTGAAACAATGGCAGTGTTATGAGATAGTAAGCCCTTTGGAAATGCATACCTTATTTCATTTCTTGATGTAATATTTTCTCTTTTCATAGCTATCTTTTAAAATGTATGATTTCAAATTACACACTGGATTGTTCAGGTACTGTCTAATCTTTAAATGTAAACAATGGCAATGTTCTTAAAAGACAAGAGTTAGGAGGTATTCTATGGGAAGGGAAGTTGAAATGTGTTCTTTTTTATTCTTGCCTGCCTTAAACATTGCAGTTTTAATCACACTGGCATTTAAACAGACTGGGCTTGTTTGTTAAGCAGTGTGTGATGTTTATAGAGATTTTTAGGTGTAAATTACCTAGCCAGATGTTTAAACACCAAGAGGAAACAAGTTAAATGCCGTCAACATGGTCTCCATTTATCTAGTACTTAATTCTTATTAGTAGTACACAAAAGTCAGATGTTTGATTCCATGTATGTGTGTATATAAATGTGTAAATGTATTTTACACACACACACACCAGTTTAGATAACAAAAATAAAAGATTCAAAAGACAAATTTTGAAACTCACTAACTTTTTAACAGTTGATGACTATTACAGGTAACTCAGAGTTTGGTCACAGATTTCCACTATCTTTTATAACTTGTCCAGATATATAACAGATATAAGAGTGCACTGTAATTTATACGCCGGTTAAAGTACACCGAATGATGGTTTGTCCCTGAAAATACCTGATAGCAAGTGTAGGGTAGACTCGTGGAAAAGTGTACATGTGTAACGCTGACTTAGTTCACCTTCCTAATGGTGCTTCAGCCCAGCTCTTCCATGGTCATCTACACTTGGAGAGCGTGGAAGGCAGGCATGGTTTAATGTTTGAGATACTTTGAGGTAGGGGCCCTTAAAATAATCATGTTGGGAACTACAAGGATCTCTTTATACTCTTATTTGTGATAAATGTCTTAGTTTTCTTAGTAAATATTTAAAAACATTAAAGACCAATTTAAAATTATAGAAAGTTTGGGTTTAAGTAAACAGAGAGAAAATCAGCCAATATGTAGATCAAATTATTTGTGACTTACTATATATCTCTTTATTTTTCTATATTTCCTTTTATTTTTTTTATTTTGCCCATTGTATATTATATGCATCTATAGGGTGGTTTTAAATATACTGAACTATATTATAAAGGATCTAAGTCCCTAAAATTTCCTGAAAAGCTTAACAAAATATTTTTATTGGACTCTTACAGATTACAATACCTAAAATATTGATGTTGCTGTTGCATTTTAATAAAGCATTAAAAGAAACTCTATGGTAGAAATTAAGCACCAGGAATATGTTTTTGTCTTAATTCTAACAATGTAAAGGCTTTAAAGTTGTCTCACTTTTCTCTGTTAGGTGATGTTTGTGATACATGATGCACATGAGAAGTATACGTAGAGCCCGGAGAATCTCTTATGGTCTGTTTTCCCTAGAGATAGCTGAGAGTTTGTCAGAGATTTTTGTGCATGCATTCTTCGTCCTTTGTTTCCCTGTGATAGTGGTGTTCACTGTGAGCAGAGGAGCTTCTCTCTTGGGAAAAAGGAAGGTAGCAGGAACTACTGGGAGACAGGAAGACACTGGCAAGATGAGATGGAGGGAGAGGGAGATTCGACTGGAAAGTCCTAGCTAGCTCTCTGACTTGCAGGTAACATTTGTTGACTATGGTGGTGCAGTGCTTCCACAAAAAGAGAGAATGAGCTACAAGGAAAGAGGAAAGTTCCCTTGCCTGGGCCTCACTTGTTTTCTTGTTGCTTTCTTCTTCTAGCGTGCTATTACTTGATTTTGGATGTTAAGGGTAGGGATCCTTATGTTATTTCAACACAATCAATCGATTCAGCAGACTAGAATCTTAAGAATCTATAAAGAATATTCTGTTTGTACTGCATGAAATAAGAATCCACATTCAGCCACAAGTTGCAAAGTCCCAAACAGATGGCAGGTTTATTTACTTGTGGTTTCACTCGTACATTTACACAATCTCACATTATTCTTAGGCTACCTGAAAATATCAAGTCACATTTCCTTCATAAGATCGAAGGACACTGTTGTTGCTGTTATTATTTTGCCACAGAAATGGGCCAATTTCAAATGACAAACATTTACATAAAGTATGCCTATAAATTGACCTATTGCTCACCCTGTCACTGCAGGTGGGGCAGAGAGGAAATGCTGCTACATGCCTAACCTCGGAGCCTGAGTTGGGATTTCCTTCAAGCTTCATATCTAAAGGGCTGTGGGACCTTAGGACAATTATTTCAGTCTTCTATTCCTTCATATCTTTGTGTATAAAATGATCATATTTATGGTAATTCCCGCATAATGCTGTTATGAGAATTAGTTCATTTAGTCCAAGCACTAGAATGTTGTTTAGGACACACACACACACTCTTCATGATTCAGTGGTTTTCAGCTTTGGTGACACTTTAGAAAGACCTAGGGAGTTTGAGTACACCCGCTGCACACCTCAGAGTAAAATCAGAGTCTTTGGAAGTTGGGGGCCCCTGTTGTGGAGCTTCTCAGTTGATTGTGATGAGCAGCTAGAGTCATTGCTATACAAGTCAGGTGGAATTTTCCTGCTGACAAACTCATAAACGTCCTGAGGGCAGGGAATTGATTCTAATACCCACTTTTCTAAGGCCTCACTTTCCCCTACCCCAGCTGCTTGCAGTTAACCAAGATCTCAGTATATTAATAGAAAATCCCACAAATTAACTTTTCTAAATTTGGAATTGTTATTCTGAATAGCAAGCTAAAATCTCTTTCTACTGGCATTGTTGTGCCTGTAATGTGAATCATTCTATTGTTGGAGTGTCCATGTTACCTACCCTGTAGAGGAAAGTGAGTGAGAAAGTGAGGGAGGTAGGGAGGTAGGGGGGGAGGGAGAGAGAGAGAAAGAGAGAGAGAGAGAGAGAGAATCTCCACATGATATATATTGCTGTAATTATGTTCTAGTATTGCTTATTACTCTTAATACTTAACTGTACCCAATTATATAAACGGATGGCATCCTAGGCACCCACATACAGGAGAAAGCACGTTATCTGTATAGGGTTTGGTACTCTGTGGCTCTACTGCCTATACCCTGTGACTAGGTGAAGACTGCCATACTGTGTCTTTACAGCCTTCTCTCCAGTGAAACAAGCTCAGTGCCTTATTTGTAGCTAATTCTCATTAAATACTATCAATTAAAGAAAACATGTTGATGATTTTTCAGCTGTGTAAAGACCTTGCAGTACCTCAGAGGTGCTAATTTTCAGCACTAATTATTCATTCCCTCATTTATTCATTTATACATGCTACACACCAGAGTCTTGAAGTTAAACACTGACGGCATATATATGATTGGAAAATGCAGTCCTTGTTCTTCATACTTTACAGTTCGGTGAATGATAAAGAGCAGAAACGGATGCATCCCTGACTTTAATGGAAAGGAAATTGCTCGTACTCCAGGGCTGTGTTGGAATCTGTGTTCCCTAGGAAGCAGTCGAAGCTGAGCATGTGGTCCATCTGTTAGGAAATGTTCCTGGGAGCAGTGCCTTTGTGAGGGTAGGAAAACTAAAGGTGTTAAAAAGAAATGTGTCTGAGCAGGGAGAGAGTTCAGGACCCACAGTGATGTTTCAGCAAAGCCCACAAGAAGCTCGGAGGCTGGGATGGCTCTTTTGAGATGCCCTAAATGGGACTGAGGGAGCCGAGGCATTTATTTCTTCATATATTAGTAAGTACTTACATGTGCAGCTGTTCCTGGAAGGCATGACTTCAGTGAGCCATTCATTTTTAACTGAAACGGGCCCAAGGTAAAACTTACAGTACAGCCAATATGGAGTTGCAGGGAGGGTCTCCTGCATTCTTAAGGGAAAATTTGGGTAGAGCATCCCAACGTCATCACATGCAATAAAAAAGATAAAAACAAAACAAAACAACAACAAAAACCAACCAACAATAAATGTTGCCTTTGACCAAAGAAGAAAGAAGCCATACTTATTTAAGGGGAAGAAGAGGGACCATGACCTGGGGATCACTCTCTCTCTAAGGCATCCCATTGAATCTTGATGTTCAGTTCTAGGCAAGATATCACAAGGCTGCTGAGAAGGGGGTAAAGGTAAAGATGGGAAAATGTGAAGTACTGATTAGTTTATATGTGTCTAAGTCTACACAGCTTTGACCTAATATGGCTGCCTTCCAGGAACAGGTAAGACAATACTTGGCAGTGATTTAGAAAGGTGAACAAAGTGCTGATGTGGAGACAGAGATAGGGCAAATCTTAGTATTTGTCAGAGTAAGGAGCAAGCCAGTGACACTGTCCACTGACATCAAGAGGGAACATCTGAGAAAAGCAGAAGGGTAGAGAGCTTCAGAGTGCTGAGGCAGATAGGAGACACAGTTGATAGAGTTGCCACGTATATAACGTGGACTTTGTGACCAGTAGATGAGAGCTGTAGCTTTGGAAAGAATAAGAAGGTCCACAAAGGGCCATGGTTTTGACCTATTAGAAGAGGAAGAAAAAAGGGGGCCAAGGTAGTACAGAGCCTTGGGAGAAAGCACAAAAACTAGATTGGTATCATAAATTTTAATCTGGTGGCCTTCTATTCTGGAGATTTCAGGATACTGTCAGGTCATTTTGTCTTGGTCTTCAAGAAAAACACATGAGAAATTAGAGCAGCCATGTTAGAATACTCTCTTGCATGGTGCCAGACAAGCTATATAATTGATATTTATCCGGGGGGGGGGGGTGAAAGCTCACTACCAGTATTCCTACATTATAGCCATCCCTTTCAAGTCTAGAGCACTTACCTTTCTTTCTCTCGCCTGATAAAAATAGTCTTCTGTACCACACTGTTGGTCCCTTCAATTATATGCCATCTAGACTTGAGGCATCTATAGCTGTCTGATTGAACTCTAATTCTCTTTGAGTGAATTTTAGTGAATAGCATTATTGTGAGCTAGAGGGTTTTCTGAGCACCTCAAAATGATGTTAAGTGTAAGGTCACCCTCAGGGATTCAATTGTGGGAGTGACTATTTTCGTGATCTGAACAAAATGGAAAATTAAGTCATACTTGTAGCTTCTTAACCTTGGAGGGAGGTCCTGGAATCATATAAACACTGCCTTCCATGGGACTCAGCTGCTGGATGTTAAATGTCATAATTTATTTTTCTCCTCTTTCAGGAAAGTGAGATGAGTGAGCTGATCACTCTGTAATTTGTCATTATGAAAGAAGTTTCCCTCCTTCATCTTATTATCTAAGGTCTTTCATTTAAGAACAGCTTAAATGAGGCCAATTTCAAAATGAGCTGTGAGGTAACACCATTACCTCCCAGTCAATCGCTCTGCAGAGTTTCAGAAGTGTGCACAATCTCTCTTTCCATTCTAAAACCTTGGAAGGAGTAATTGAGGCGCAGACACTTTCGATTCTTGATTTTATTGCTTTGCAACGAAATTTCAATTTAGGGTTTATCTGGTTGTGGTCTCCCAATATTTCTCAAAGGAGGATAAATCAAGTTCCTTGGGAAGTTCCATTCATATATCATCCATTACCTGAACTGCCTTGCTTGACATTGCCAATCAGAGCACTAACCTCACTGTGATTAGAACCTTGTCCTGCCTGGCCTCTCTCCTCTGTCTTTGTCCTTCCAAATCCATTACAGTTCTCTGGAGTGGTTTATATTTCATCCCAAGTCATGAGTATGTCTCTCTAAGCAAGTTCCACTTGGAGCAGTGACTCACTGTAACAAGTTACCTTCCACTAACCCTGTATATCAGTGTTGACTGTATAATTGAGGGTTTACTTTTCCCTGTCTTTTGTTTTGAGACAGGATCTTGATAGATAGCCTAGGCTAGCCTCCTACTTGCTGTCTCCTCCTCTGCCTCAGCCTCCCAAATGCTGGATTTACCAGTTTATACCACTGTGTTCAACAGTTTATATTCTTTTGTTTCCTTACAAACAATCCCTGCCTTCTGGATGCTGCCTGTTATTCTGTGTCTGATTTAGGTTTAGGTTTGCAAACCACTCTCCCTTTATTAGCAAAGCAACTAGAACCACCCTCTTACCTTTTCTTCAGTATTATTTTTTAACTCTAAAACTCAGGGAAATCAAACACATTTCATGTATGATGTGCCAAAGATATCCATGAGTATCTGTATTAGAAATTAAATTGATAAAATGTAATTCTCCCCTCTAAAGACTTACCTGACTCAAGTGTTGTCTCACCGTTTTTTTTTTGGAGGGCCTGGTAATATAATCTCATATCTCATTTATTTGCTCATTAATAAAGTCCATATGCTGTGACAATTAGCTAAATCTGAGTTGTGTCTATCACTGAAAGCCAGAGCCCTTCAGTCAAAGCCTCACAATGGAACTGCAGTTAGAGTTCAGTGACAGTGTTTGTCTACCGTGGGAAGGCCCCAAGTTTGATGCTCAGCTTTACATACACAAACATTTTTCAATAGAACTGGACTTCAAAGTCTTAGGGCTAGCTGAAAACAAGAAGTTTCTTCAGTCTCTTCTTCAGTCTCTTTTATTTTAGGCATGGAAGGAAACAGAACAATTAAACAGTGAAGGCTATCTGAATAGGCTAGTAATCAACACTCACCACCCTCCATATCTTGCAAGTGTTTTTATTAATCAGTGTGTTCCGAGTATCCAAACCATGCCTGAGAGGTAGATTGCTCTAAATTTGTGAATGAATGATGAGTAGGCATAAGCAAGATAAAGGGAAGCAAATAGCAATCACCTTCCTCTCAAAACAATGTTCTTGGTTCCACCTAGCATGACCTCACCAGTTTTTGTTTATGTTGCAAGTCACTCTAATCAGTGCTGGGAAAAGACGGCAAGTGTTCAAGTTCCAGACATGTCTCTTCATCAGACTGCTTACCTTATAGCACTTTGCTTTTCCTGCAATAGAATAATAGATGCTTCTCATAGCATTGCTGCAAGGGTTCAGTGAGTCAAATCCTACAGAGCTATGATGCCTAGCACAGAGCTGACATTCAATCGGAATAAGCTGTTCCACTGTGTAGGTAGGTAATGGTATGCAGTAACTCACAGGGTCCCTCCCATGGAAACGAATCTGGATTTAATGACTATTTCTTAAATAATGGGGAATCATGGAGTTTTAAGGCTAGCCTCTAAAGCAGTGGTTCTCAACTTCGTAAGGTTGCAACTCCGTATATAGTTCCTCCTGTGGTACTACTTCATAACTGTGATTTTGTTATTGTGATGAATCATAATCTAAATATCAGATATGCAGGATATCTGATATATTGTCTCTATAGGGCTTGCAACCCTTAGGCTGAGAAAAACTTATATATTAAATATAAATTTACATATTTCTGAGCCACAAAACTTTTAGTCAATCCATGGGTGAAATCTTCCAACTGTGTGATGAACTCATGTACTAAAGAACTGAGAATCTGAAAAAGAAAAGAAATATTACCTGGTTTTGGTACTCATCATCTGCTTGTCATGGTGAAGTTATTCAAACTCTTCAATTGTTGCCATCTTCATTCGTAAATAGAATAAAAGTGCTTCTTGCATTGAATAAAGCATCAATGGCAGGGCATATACATAAAAAGTACCATAATAAATCATACATTTTGAACCAGTGATTATTTAGTAAAAATGTAGGACTTAAAATATTAGGGGCAAATTGTACTTTACTAGGTAAAGATTCTACAGTTTCATTTGCTAGCATTTTTAGAAAGTAACAATGTGGTTTCTAGGTAACCGGTGTTATGAAAGTATCTGGTCTCAGGAGCAATTATCTTTGTTCTTGAAATTTCTAGTAGCTTATTTATGAATACCTTGTTAAAACGATAGCATGATTTCAGAGACATTTCACAATTACTAGGCTATTTCTGTGAGTCTGTGTTTTTTAAAAAAATGTAGAGCAAGAAAGAAAGGAATGAAGGAAAGAAAGAGAGAAAGAAGGAAGGAGGAAAGAAAGGGCCTCCATCTTAGCTTGTGTAATCTCAGGGACAGCAGCCAATAGGGCTTTCATCATTTGAATATTGTAGCAGCCACATGAGTGGAAGGAAACATTACAATTCTGTTCCATCTCATATCATATCTTGTTGGCCATAGCACTTGTGTCTGACCTTGGTTACTTTGAGGTAAGCAGTAGGTGAGTGTGCCATATACTTGGTGATCACTTGGTGAGGGCTCATTATAGTGATTCCCATATACTCTGTGTCTTCTCTATAAACGTGGAAGGATTACACCTCTTTGCCCACTTCAAAAAGTCATAATTATATAGTCTTCACTGGCTACCAAGGCACACACAGACAATATATCACTTCTTTGCTGGGACTTCAAAATCCAGTATGACATTTGGACTGTTCCTTTTATTGAAGTGATCCAAATGCT
The DNA here is from genome assembly GCA_019843965.1 of Rhynchomys soricoides. Taxonomy (NCBI): domain Eukaryota; kingdom Metazoa; phylum Chordata; class Mammalia; order Rodentia; family Muridae; genus Rhynchomys; species Rhynchomys soricoides. The sequence continues at coordinate 11,590,165 of JADRCH010000019.1, read as the reverse complement.
CATGGCCTTGTCTGGGTGTCTGAGTGAAGAAAAATCAAACAGGTCCACCAACCTAAAATGTAGCATTAGCATAGAACAATAGATTTGAATTATGTTCTTGAGTGTTTAACTCTGTCTATAACATATACTAGCATACTCTATTGTGTTCTGAGAAGAAACTCATTAGAATTAATTTGCAAAAGTCAAAAAGTAGTTGTCTATTGTTTACCCACATATATAGTTCCTCAAACTTAAAAAGCTAATGAACTTATTTAGGTATCATAGGGACAAAAACAATTATCTTGAGCCTCAGACTGGTCCTTTTGACTAGTGTTTGTGGCTCTGTTGTAAGAGCAATGTTTGGATGCAAGGAGCAAGAAGCAAGGAGCCTGTATTAATTATAGCTGCAGGGTGAGTTGGGCTATCAGCTTGTTTTCTACCAAAAGCAGAGCATCATCTAGTGATCCATCACAAATTCATCTGTTTTCATGACAGGAGAGAATGTGATGTTCCTTACAGTCTTATCCTTTCCTTTTCCATGGTTTAAATGAATTCATTGTGTACTCAGGTAATTTAAAAGGTACATTCTAGGGGCTGGAGAGATGGCTCTGCAGTTCAGAGCACTTGCTGCTCCTGTTGTGTTCAGTTCCTAGCACCCACATGATAGCTGACAACTCACTGTACCTCTAGTTCCAGGAGATTCATGGCACCAGGATGCATGAAGTGCACATATGTGTGCATGCAGGCAAAATATCCACACACAAATATCCATTCAAAAGGTAGACTCTTAATTCCTTATCTTTCTTCTGTAGAAGTCAATGAAGAACAGGAGATAACATTAGCAAGTGAAGAAAAGAATAGGCGTGTATAGTCCAAGCAGAGGATTTCCACCAGAATCTCTGTTGTTCCTGACAATGAGATTAAGAGTAATGAGCTCACATGTAGATCCTACTCCTGATTGACAATGTGACCTTAGGCAAGGCACTTAATCACATTGCATCTCAGTTTCCTCATCTCAGAAATGAGGATAATAACACTGGCCTAAGTCACAGGGGTGTTGTGTGGATAAACTAATTAATGATTGTAAAGTGCTTTGAAAGTGCAAAGTGTTGTATAATTGTTAGGTGCTTTTATTCAGAAGTGTTATTAGTGTGTTGTATATAATTTTTATTAGGATTTCTTTCTGCTTTGAAGTCAGCCTCCACGTGGACTGTGGCTTTGAGATAAATTTATAGATGTGCTACTTGAGTCCCTGTTTGCCTGGAAAAAAAAAAAATCCCTGGTAGCTAGGACGATCACAAGATTTTTTTTTAAAAGATAGAAAATGATTAGCTATTTTATCAAAATGGAAATGGCTCTAGCTTTAAATCACCAATAAGTTCTTAATGCCCTCATGTAGCTATGTTTCAGTAATGTGAACAGCATGCATTCTTTAAAACTTGAGGCATTTTCTCCTTCAGCATAACATAGGCCATGTTCTTGCTCAGATAACTTGAAATCAGCCATACCAGCTCTCTGCAGTTTTCCCCAGTGTTTGTTTCAAGGATGAAGCTAAGTGATGTATCCTCTGGAGGAGAAAAATTCTGATCTTTGACTGTGATCTGCATTCTGAAAATGTTAAAACCCCAGCCCAAATTACTTTCCATTCATTTTGTGCCTTCTCTGTTGGGAAATGTGCTTCTGTATACATAAAAACAAGGCATTCCCTTGAAGGTCAAGTGTTTACCTTGTTAATAGATGACTACATGGTGTAGCTAGACAACACTTGAAGTAAAATCATCAGTCCAGCCTTGGGAGGATTTCTCATTAGCTTTGGGTGTGTTGACAAAATAACCTACAACTTGACTGGAGTGTGCGTGTAAAATAATTCCTGCTTACCTGGTAGATCTCTGGAAGGTGTGAAAGAAAACAAACCCTTTGAAAAATTATTTCACAATTATAATAAGTTATTTAAGTTGTACTATACTTTTTGGTATTGTAAAATATTTTAAGTTTAATAATGAGTTAACAAGACCTTAGATATATTTTCAGAAGTACCGATATTATAAACTCAAATAATCCCCTTAACTTGTTCCACACATGTTCTGACTTATGATCCTTAACTTCTGAGTTACTTAAGGTCTCAGAGCCTAGGAGGGGAGGAATCATCCACAGAGGTCGACTGGCAAGGCACCATTAGTTTCTCATTTATGGGTTACCTATTATAATGTTCAATGCCCAAAACTTGTGTGGTTGGCCCTGGATAACCAGCTTGGGGTGGTGAGGGAATGAAGGAGACATGCACACACAGGAGTCAGGTGGTTTGTGTGCACCCGGATGGAATGGTATCCACTACTATAACAGCCAGAACCTCAATGTATTCATTATGTCCAGCACAGGGGAGGGGTTGGCAAGTACTGGTATAAAGTCTCTGTCTTTTTTTTTTTTTTTTTTCCCAGTTTTGTCAAATATTTTCTTTTTTAAAAAATTTATTTTTCATATTTTATTTACATTTCAAATGTTTCCCCCTTTCTAGATCTCTGTCTTAGAACAGTCTTAGGCAATAAACATCCAGGAGGAGGAAGCTGTAGTTGTTACATTTAACACAGACAGGTGAATTATTTGTAAACACTTTTATTTACATACACTGTCGACATTTGCCTTTGGACTATGGGAAGGCTTTGTCATCCCACTGAGCCTCACTTGAGGGAAGGCTTTGCCAAATTCCTATGGATATGAGGTCATGCCCATGTCAACAATGCATGTTCACTTTGGACTTCATTCATGCTTTACAATTGTGTTCCAGGCTTCCTTTGAGCCCCACACTAAATAGACACAGGAAGATCAAATTTCACAGTCCACTGATTTACTCTCACCAAGGTGTTTACTTGATGAAGTGACAGTCACCATAGCAGCTGTTGACCACCCACAGGAGCCACAGAAAAGAGTAGTGGCAGAGTCTAGAAGGTTTACCTGCACATTGGTCTTATAGGCATCCTCCCTGTAGTGAATCCTACAACACAAAGAGAAAGAAGTCAATTGGCACTTTCTGAGAAAGTAAGTAGGCCAAGAGATGTTACATATGTGGGCACCTTTGGCCATTTTCTCTGTTATTATTCCATATCTTTTAAATTTAAAAATCTGTATGCATATATGTACATGTACAGCAATCATCTTTTAAGATCACTAGGAATTATGTGCACATTCAAATTATCTATCAATCTATCTATCTATCTATATATATCTTCTTAGATATATACCTCTCAACGAATATATTTACCACAGAATGCTTATGTCTAAGTCGCAAAAGTGCTCCTAAGGCTTGGTCTTTTTGTACTACACCAGGGGCTGAAAACTTCCAGAAATACCTGAGCAAACAGAAGTTTTCAGAGAATAATCTATTGTCAAAGGACTCGTATGCTGAAGCTTATCCTTGAGGTTTCATCCTAAGATGTGATTTTTTTTTGTGATGTTCTAAATATTTACAAGAAAAACTTATAATCCATCTATTCTCCAAAATGTGTTTACTTCATACAGGGGTAACCACTATTACATAGTGCCAAAGAAAATGGCAATGGAAGAGTCTGGGAGTTCACTTTGATATTGGTCTGAGGGGCATAATTTGTACGGTGAGTGCTTTATGTGGCACCCAGGTCCTCCTTTCAGAACTGACAATCTGTTCTCCGGCTTCCTGGGAGAGCTGTCTGTGGATGACTTAGCCCATTGACTTGGCTGCTAATCAGGGTCTCATACCTGCCTCCTGGTGTTGTGTCAAATATAAAAAAGCAACCCACACCAACACTGGTTAGGCACTGGTTTTTATAACCAGCGGCCTCGGTCTGTCTCCAGCCTGACAGACAGGATGAGACCGCATCTTTTCCTGTTAGCCAAAGCCTGTCGCACCAACGCTGGCTCTGCCTCTCCAGAGCCCTGAAACAGCTCTCTCCTCCCTACGGCTGGCTGCCAACATTCCCAAATTTCCACGGCTAGTTGGGGTGAGCTTCTCGAAAATACATGCTCTGCCACCATACCTTTCTCTGGAACCCAGTAGAGTTGCCACATGAAGGAAAACACCACAAAATCTTAGTTTAGAATCAACAGGTAGCATAATCACTGGGTGCAAAACCTAGCATCCTAATTTTGTAAACTAATCTATGTTAAAAATCCTCCAGTGGCGAATCCGCCATTTAAACCCATAGCCGCTGCCTACCTACATTATGCCTTCATGCTCTCTGCCATTCAAAAGGGTCATTCCTTTCTCCTGTTTCCCACTTCCTGACCGGAAGTCCTGCCTACTCCTTGCTCAGTGATTGGTTTCTTGTAATGTTTATTCATTAGGGGAAAATTCCACCACATACTAGGGCTATCTTACATTAGTAACTGGTCAATATTGACAGTGAATTCTACCGCTCTGACTTCTATGGTATGACAACTCTTTGGGACTAATACATCGCCAGATCTCCCCTTAGGACCGGAATGAATTTGCTATTACAACTGAAATACAGATTAATTAATTAAACAAACAAATCATCAGAGCAATGTGTAAAGTCATTCTCCTACCACCATGGCCAAGCCAGTGTTACACCTACTATGGAAGGAATTCTGAAGGTTCTCCAGGAGCTGGGAGAATTTCAGTGGGTCTGAATCAAGTGTCCAGAACATAAAGTGAGATAAGAGAGTTCATCAACCCAAGAGGAATCACTCAAGATTTAAAATTTAACACACTGGCTAAGGCTTTGGGAAACAATGTTAACATATTGCTAGAATGGTTCTTGGAAGCCTGGAAAAAAGTTACTGCCAACCCTATAAAAATAGACATGCCAGCATTGCCATGCAAGACAGTATATGAAGGAACTGAAAGCTTCAGAGATGTTATCTTAGTCCACAAAAGCCTGGAAGATCAGCCAAACAGCCATGTTCTACAGTATGACCCAGAGCCTATGACATAATTAAAACATTAGTGAACAGAACATCATTCTCCCTGAGAAGCCCAGTGGTAGTTAGTTCCTGAGCTATATTCTTTAGCAGAAGCATCGTGATGGAGATTGCTGTGACATCTGCACATACCACAAAACAACCTTTCAGCAGATGACTGAGAACTACTATAGCCTCAATCCAGCTTCACAGAGTTTCCAGCCAGTGATCTAGACAGTTCATTCCTTTCCATCCTTCTCAGCAAAGAGGAAGAAAACATTTCACATTTCCATGGAGGAAACAACAGTACAAGTTTAGTCTTGTCCCAAAGCAACTCTTGATCTCTTAAGGGAAATAGGCTGTCTGGCTGTTGTGCCAAATATCACATGGTGTCAGAAAGTTGATCTGACTGATTATCAATGGGTGACAAGCTTTGATAAGACTTGTGAAATCCCAAAGATTGGAAGTAAGCCCTTTTAGAAAGTTTAGAGCCTTTGATCAGTGAAGATTTTAAATGTGAAGCGTGTTCTGCGTTCTACTCTGAGTAAAAGGAAAACCATTGCAACTCACACTTCCCACCACCAAGGCCGATGCACAAGGTGTGGCAGGCTTCCCTGACTCTAGAGGTAGAACATCTAACTCTTAGCACAATTGCAACTACACACATGATGTGTATGAGTGATTTCCCTACGTGTATGCCAGTGCCTGCAGAAACCTGACACATCAGAGATCACCTCAAACTGGAGTTCCAGATGGTTGTGAGCTACCATGTAGCTACTAGGAAGCATACCCTAGTCCTCTGGAAGAACAGCCAGTGCTCTTAACTGTTCAGCCATCTCTCCGTTTCTAGTTCTAAACTTTTAAAACTCAAAGCCACTCAGTAGGCTTAGAATGGAGGCTGAATATTAATTCCATACCTTGGTGAAGGCATCCCTGTTACCAAAGTCATATTATCTGGCAGATCTGTGGGGAAATTGTAAAACAGACCCACAGGATGAAGGTGTCAACACTGTGCTGTCAGAAAGTAATGATTATACATCTCTTGGGGAAAATCTGTCTGGTTTGTTCTGCTGAGTGTTGTAATTATGGAATGTCTTACCCTGAAATATCAAGTTAGCAAGTAACCAATGCTGGCCACTTGGTCTATGCGTACAACAGACCACACGTCTGGGGAATAGAAGTGGTATATCTGGGTTTAGTACAACTAAGACCACATCCTGGGATCACAGCTACCTGCTTCAGGTGCCATTGCTTGTCCTGCAGACGTCCCTCTAGGAAATTATCCAGGAAAATAGATGATATAGAAGCTCTAGAGGATCTGTTTCCAGACACTGAGTACTTACCATTGAAGTAAGAGGATTTGGATGGACAGAGGAATGATCTGAAATGCAGGCTGTGTGTGTCATTTAGCTACTCCCTGTAGGAATGAGACATCTGTGACCTCAGCTGTTACAAGTGTTGGCTTCTGATGATTCAAAACTAATTCCCTCAAGTAGAATTTACCTCTCTTGAAAGTGCCTGTCTGTGTTAGCTTTCCATCACTATTACAAAATACCCAAGATAGTTAACTTCTGAAAAGAAAAGATTTATTTGGATGGAGAGTTTCTTAGCTGCCAGTCCATGATGGGACGAACCTGTTGTCAAGCCTCTGAGGCATTTTCAGCTGGCAATAGAGGTGAGCTTGACACAATTCAAACTGTTGCTTCATTTCCAGAACAAAAGAAAAAAAAAATGGAACAAGAGAGCAGGGTTCCATAATTGTCTCCCAGGCTAGGCATTCAATGACATTAGAATCTTTCGCTGGGCCCCACCTTCCAAAGTTTCCAGCACTTTCTAGTTACACCACCCTGGGAACAAGCCTTTAATCCATGAACCTTTCAAGGACATTTCTTATCTAAACCAAAATGTTATCTCACCAAGATCGTGGCCTCTCTGCAGCAGTATAAAAGGCCAGCTTCATTGCTTTGATGGAGACCAATTCTGAATGGTCATTTCAAGTTCAGAGGTTACAAATGAAGCAGTTGAGGTGTTTGATTGGATTGCATTGTAGCAGAGGATCTCTTGTTTGTCACAGCTCCTCTTACTTCCTTACAGGCATCATTCTTAAGAATGTGTTTAAATAAACCACCTGAGTCTGGTTTTGGTGGAACAAAACTTAGGCCCTCCTGGTCTACATTAAAGAGCAGTTTAATAAAAAAAAAAAAAAAAAAACAGTAATATAAAATTGTTACTGTTAGCACTCCTTAAAACATTCTCATGCCTCTATCTTCTCATGTGATATTTCAGCTATGCACTTTGCATGTACACACATATGCTCACATACATTTAAATATAAACCCTTCACTACACCTGGCCACCACACAGGCAAAAAGCAAAGAAGATAACATGTCTTATATTTATTCTATGTGATACAGTAGAATACTTGCTGTGTCAGGCGTTCTGGATTCAAGGGGCAAAATAATGCTAGATGGCTGGCCTTAAGACCTGATTGGAAGAGGGAGAGTGGAACACACTAATGGACAAAATACATCAAGATTCATTGATCACAATATTGGAATTCAGAACATTGTGCAAAATTGCACAAAGAAATCTGTATGGCATTATCAAAGACATGCTTGTTCTGAGCCTCAGGATTAGCAAAAATTATTTAGTTAAAGAATCAAATTGCTACCGGTTGGACTAGCATGAGGGAGGAAAAACAAAACAAAACAAACCAGGTTTCAAGAGTGTTTTTAAGACCCAGGCCAAGGAATATGGTAAGGGGTAGTATGAGGTACAGCAGACTGCTGACATCCACTGAATAACTTCAGGCAGGGGAGCAACATGGTGAGATTTTCATTTTGGAATTATTGCTGTACGTCCAGCAGTGCCTAGAGACTATATTTGAAGTGAATACCAGCAGGGGCGCCATGCCTCGGTCTAGCTGCGGAATGATGGCTTGACTGATGTAGTCGCAGGAGTCATGAAGAAAATAAAATAAGGGACTCTTGAGATTTCAAGGCTATTGAATTGGATGTGGAAATTTAGAGGTTAAAGGTCCCCCCAGGTATCTATATCTGTTTGGGCTGGAAACAGAAGTGCAGGTTACTGGAATACGTGATGGAGTCAGAGCAATGATCTTACTATTTGTATGTTTATGGGAGATTCTGTTGAAATTTTTTGAGAGAGTCTAAAACAATTGAGTATGTGGTAGAGACTAGAGATGATCCTATTTCAGGAGCAGAGGAAGAGGGGGAAGATGATAGAGGCAAAGGCAATTGTAGCTGCAAAGTCACAAGAGCTATCTGTGGTCAGGGCCCTCTCTGTAGGAACCTGGAATTATGAGATAGTATCTACAATGATCTGTCTGGGATAACTCAGGCACATTCCTTAATCTTTTCCCATCAGTCTAGTTGGAAATCTCTTTGGAGTTTTGCATCTCTCTGTTTCTATTTAGTTGTACATGGCAGAGTTTCACACATCAGCTATCATATCATCATGGCAAGATGAGCCTTCATGGTATCTATGCTGTATGCTTCACTGCCCCCGGAAAACAGGAATTACCAACTGCAGCTTACCTGAGGCAGGTGTCCCAAAGGCCATGCCTGCATGTCAGTGGACATGGAAACAAACAAACAAATGAACCAGTGGTGTCTATTGCAAAACAGTGCAATATACAGAATATTTAGGATATATTTGTTCTGCACTCCAGGCTAGTTGAAGAGGATATAAAGTTGGATGTGCTGATTCACAACTATAATCTTGGCACTTGGGTAGCGAAAGCTGGAAAATCAGAAGTTCAAGGAAAGAAAGAAAATACATGTAATTATCTTTACTCTTTGAAGAATGTGCTACTCCATTAAATTAATCAAGTGTGGTCCAAACCAAAACATGTGGTTTATTTTAAAAATTAGTTCACTTGTTTACTTTAATTGATAAACTATCAATGATATATTTATGACATAAAATATGTTGTTTATTTATGAGAATTTGTTGCCACCCTCCTTCTCTGGACCATAATTCTTCTTTTAAATATTAAAAACTAGATGATCAGCTTCTTAACAACCTGAAGCACTTTTTTACTACCTCAACCACTTATTGGGATGTTCAAGAATCTTTAAACCCCAAGGAACTGGAATAAATGGGTAGCAAATGTGTAGGCTGTTTCAGTTGCACGAGGTGGGGGAAGCTGTAGGCCAGGTGACTTTCTTCTTCCCACCCTGACTCCTGCTCCAGGGTTTCTGGCAGAGGTGAGGGGTGAGGCACACTTCCATACCAAACTGTGAAATAGCTGTAGAGTTTGGGATTTCCTCCTCTTATCTGTCTTTAACTTTTACTCCAGGAGGATCCTAATCCATGTTGTCATCCGTAAAGCACTAAGATTAGTCCCCACAACCAAAGTGACAGACATGCTCAGCCATTCATGCATGCTAAGCTTTGTGTGCGTACATACTGGTTTATGACTCATGACTGTGTCTTAAGATAATTTTGTTGTTGTCATCTCCCTGCCCACAACCCCGATGGATGAGAGAACAGTAAAGAGGAGAGTAGTAAAATGTGCCTGGGGTCTGAGGGCTGCAGAGTAGCAGGACCGGGCTGGAATTCTATAGTTTGATTCTTGAGGCTGTGAGTTTTGGTGTGCTACAGAACTCAAGCAGGGAATTTGGGCAAGAATATGAAGGAAGTACAGAAGGAAAATTCTCTTCACAGGTGGCCGAGGATAAAAGAGCCCAAGAGCATCTGTATTGATTTCTGTAACTCAGACAGCAAGAGCACAGAATGAGAATTTTCCTCAGCTTAAACTTGTTGTGAAATGGAGGAAGATAAATTTAACTATCCAAACTTGTTTGAGACTTCAAGAAGTAGGCCTTGGAGCTTTTTAAAAAAATCAAGTGAAGTGAATTAAAATTAGGAATTGTTTTCTGAAAATTCATGTAACTCTTAGCAATGATTTAAGCCTTCCAAACAACATAAATTATATATGCAAATTGCTTCTAATTATAATGCCTCTCCCTCTAGATCACTGAACTCTTACACAATAGGATTTTAATTGATTCATATCAGCCTACATGCCTAGTGTTTGAGTAGAAATATGCTCATTGTCAAGAAAATACATTTATTTAGCCATTTATAGGCATTTCAAGAAGATAGGCTCTATGGCCTTACACCTTAAAAGTTTTCGGATTTAATTTTCTGTTTGTGCTGTTTCTCTTTGTGGCACATACATGTAAGTGTGCCAGTGTGTGCACTCAACATACATGCATGCAGAGGCCAGAGGAGGCTGTCTAGTGCTTTTCTTTGTCATCCTGAGCCTTTCTGCCTTGAGACAGAGCCTGTCACTGAATCAGAAGCCTGTCACTTCAGCTAGAGAAGCTGGCCAATGAGCTCCCGGGATCCTGTTTTCTCTCCCTATTGCTTGGGTTAAAGGTACAGCAGAGGAATATAGCTTTCTAATGTGGGTGCTAGGGATTCAGGGGCATAGTCTCAGAACTATGTAGCAAGTTCTCTTACCCCCTAAGCTATCTATCCAGCCAAAAGAGCTTTTAAATGTTGTTATCTGCTTAGAAACTATTTCATATTATCCCGTCACCATGGAACCTATTTGGAACATCTTTTCAAGGAGATAGATGATTGGTACTTTATTTGGATATCACTTTTCAGAATTTATTATTTTTATTTTATGTGTTTTGCCTGTATGATTGTCTGTGAGTATGTAATACTTCCTGAAACTGGAGTTACAAACAGTTTTGAGCTGCCTTGTGGGTGCTGAGAATTGAATCTGGGTCCTTTGGAAAGACAGCCAGTGCTCTTAATCACTGCTCCCCTTCTCTCTCTATCTTCTCTCTGTCTGCCCTGCTCTGTTTCAGGACAGGGATTCTCTGTGTAGCCTTGGCTATCCTGGAACTCACTCTTAGACCAGGCTGGCCTCAAGTTCATAGATTTGCCTGCCTCCCAAGAGTTGGGACATTAAAGCCTCCACCCCCCAGCTGAATCTAATGCTTTTAAACACTTCCCCCTGAGTATAGATTTTTGAAACATTTTCTCATTAAGACTACAATTCACCTAGAGAACCAGATTTGTGGATATTTGGACTTTCTAGTGTCTCTACAGCTGAAATTTGTCTGACATCCTAACCCATTTGGAGTTGTCAGCACATTTCTGCTTGTGTTTGCTGTCGTTTGAATGTCCCTTCCAAAACTCATGCTGAAATTTAACTGTAGTTGCGACAGCACTCAGAACAGAAGCTCTTAAGAGATGGTTTGGTCATGATGACTCTGCCATCAGAATTAGACTGAGGCTTTTAAACAGTGAGTGGTTTCCGACAGAAAAGACAAGTTCATCCTTGAATCTCTGCATGTCATATTCAATCGCAGCTCCTCTGTGATGTCGTGATGACTATGAATGCCCATGCCAGGTGCCAGCATCAGGCTCTGATGCTGGGTTGCTGGCCTACAGAACTAGGAGCCAAATACATTTCTATTATTTATAATTGCTGTGTCAGTGATCAGTGATATTCTACTATGGAACCAGAAAACAAAATAAGAAAATCTTCTATAATATTTTTATTGTGTTATAAAATAATTTTGTTCTTTTTCTTTTTTTAAATGAAATTCCTAAGAGGCCACTCTTTTGCATTGAGCTTCTATTGTAGGCCCAACTAAGTGAGACTGAACTAGAAAGAAGTTCCTGTTCAAATACTCGCGAGGGAAACTTCACATCAAAATGGGATAATTTATACTTTTCAATTTTGATATTTTATTTATTTTTATTTTATGTGTGGGTACCTGAATATATGTCTCTGCACCACATATATACAGTCCCCATGGAGGCCAGAATCAGGTGTCAGATCCCCTTGGACTGGAGTTATAGATGGTGCCTGTGAGCTGTCATGTAGGTTCTGGGACTGGTACCTGGGTTTTCTGAAAGAACAACCAGTGCTCCTAACCTCTGAACCATCTTTTCAGCCTGCAATGAGACACTTCAAATCAAACAGAAATGTACACATAGCCACAATCCCATGAGATTAATAGCAGTTAACCAGAAGACGCTCAGTTTGTTGGAATCTGTGTGACAAGGATGAAGAAGGTTAACTCTGTTTTAACCCTATGAGGAAAACAAGTTTGAAGTGACCACTTTGTTCTCTGCCCTTATCTCTCCCTCCCCATCTCTCCCTTCCCATCTCTCCCTCTCCATCTCTCCCTCCCCAGCTCTCCCTCCCCAGCTCTCCCTCCCCAGCTCTCCCTCCCCAGCTCTCCCACCCTATCTCTCCCTTCCCTTCTCCAGCTCCCTCAGTGCTTCCCCTCTCCTTTCCTGGAGATCAAACACATATAAACCAGGCCTTTGCTCTGAGCTACATCCTAAGCTCTTCAGTTTTCTTTATACGTGTTCCTGTTTGCACTTTCTTCTGTTCTTTGCCTGTAAAACAAGAATCTTCTTCCAGTCTTAGCAGACCACTCACTTTGTTTATATGAGAAGTTCTATTCTGCAGTCACGTGAAACCCACTTAGAGTTTTTAATCTGGTAATTGCCAAAATGATCTCTAATAGTTTTGTAATTTTGTCTTCTGTCAGGAGTCTTCATGGACTTGCCCTGGACAGTCCCTGGGATCTTAGAACCTCAGCACAGACAGTGCAACAGTGAGCTGCTAGCAAGAGCTCAGATAAGGGCCATCTTTAGAAGCAATTGTTTGAATTCTCAAAAACTCTTAAATCTAATATTTATTTTTCTCGAATGGCCTTGTAATTTACAAACCATCTTTCCCTGAGATTTAAAAGGCCTTGTGATTGCTTCTCATGATGGTTGATATGAATGGATATAAGGAATAGTGATAAGATTATTAGGCTGAATGAAGCTCACAGGGTAAACGAAACAGGCCACACTGTACTGACAATGCTGCTCCTGTCTTTAAGAACACTGCTCCAAGTCTGATTTGGCAAGGAAGAAGTATAACCCAAGTGATGTGTTTTCTCATAAAGGTTTGGTATTGTCATATAATTAGTTATATGTATTTATCAGAGTTAATAATATTTATCAGAGTTAAATGCTAGGAAAATAAATATTAAGAAATATAACATGAAAATGTTTTCTTCATGGACTTCAGGTTATAGCATTATGGGATAAGGTAAAAGCAGATGCATAAAATAGGACAGATATAACAGTCTACAGGACAGTGTCCATTGTATGTGTAATTCATTTGAAAACAAAAGAACATGTAGAGTGGAAAAGTAGAGCAAAGAAGTAAGCAAGTCGGAGGGGTCAAGGATACCACAAGAAGATTCAGAGTCAGCTAACCTGGGCACATGGAGGCTCACAGAGACTGAACCACCCACCAAAGAGCATTGACCTAGACCCTCTACACTTTTGTAGGAGATGAGCAGCTTGGTCTTCATGTGAGTCACATAACACATGGAGCAGAGGCTGTCTCAGTCTCTGTTCCTTGCCATTGGATCCCCTTTCCCCTACCTGGACTGCTAGGTTGGACCTGTGTGGGAGAGATTGTTCTTAGTCCTGATGGGTGTCCCAGGTATCAAATGGGAGCTCCCATTCTTTGAGGAGTAGTGGGGGAGGGTTAATTGAGGGATGAATTTGTAAGAGCGAGACTCCGAAGAGAGGAGGGAGGGGGCCTCAACTGGGATGTAAACTGGATAAATAAATAAATAAAAATATTCTGGAGATCATGAAAACAAGACAGCTAGAGAGTACTCTACCATTTTTTCTTGGGTTTCTCACCACTAGTCCTCCTTTCTACATCTGTTGTCTTTACTTTGAAGATGTACCTACTTTATTCTATGTGTACTCATGCTTTGTCTGCATGTGTGTACATATATACAAAACAGCTGTTGCCCCCAGAGATCAGAAGAAGGCATCAAATCCTGTGCAGCAGGAGTTACAGGTGATAATGAACCATCATGTAGGTGCAGGTAAGGGAATCTGGCTCCCTTGCAAGAGAACTAGTGTATTTACCCATGGAGCTAGCCCTTAGATCTGTTGTCTGTATGCTATGATTAGTTGTATCTCAAAGCTAAACATTTATGGCAGATTTGTGCTATCCCTTATTGGAGAGAAAGAAGCCCTGATACTGAGATGTATCTTTGGAAGTGTAAACAAAATTACCTACTATAGAGGACACTATAACTAGAATGTTCTCTTAAGAGAAAATGTTAATTAATATATAACAAAGCAGGAAGTTCTTTGACTTGTTGAAAGTTATGATTCTGCTTATTGCTATTTAGGCATATTTATTTGTATTTATTTGATAGGATTCTATTTGTGGTTATGTTAGTTTCCTAGGGTGATTGTGATAAATCATCACAGATTCAGTGTTTAAATAATAAAAATGCATTTTCTCATTCTGGATGCCAGACATATCAAATCCCCAGGCCTAGGCCAGAAGTGGATAGAGATCTTCTGTATTCCTCCCGAAGACCCCACAGGAATCGCTCTGCTCCCTCTTTCAACTTCTGGTGGCTACTGCATTCCTGGTTTTGTGACTGCATCCCTCTCCTCCCTGTATCCATACCACAGAGGTTTTCCCTTCATAATATTCCCTCTTTGGCTCATAGGATAGGAGGACATTAGCGATTACATAACGGAAGTTTCTACGTCGCAACATTTGTAATCACAGTGGCTAATATCCTGTTTTTCATATCAACTTTGATGGGGATTCTTTGGAGGGCATTTTTCAGCTTACAAAAGTAATATTTATATTTATTATTTCAAGAATATTTGAGGACCCTGAAGGGGATAGGAACTCCAAAGGAAGACCAATAGAATCGACTAACCTGGACCCTTAGGGCTTTCAGAGACTAAACCACTAAGCAAAGCCCATACACAGGCTGGACCTAGGCCTCCCCACCCACACATATATAGCAGATGTACAACTTGGTCCTTATGTGGGTCCCAAACAACTGTATTGGGGATATCCCAAAAGCTGTTGCCTGTCCATGGAATATGTTCTTGTAGCTGGACTGCCTTGTCTGGTCTCAGTTGGAAAGGATGTGCCTAGCCCTGCAGAGACTTGATTTACCAGGGTGGGGGGCTACCCAGGGGGCCACCATCTGTTCAGAGGCGGAGAGGAGGGGGAAATGGAGGGAGGCAGTGAACAGTATATAAAGTGATTAAATTAAAACAAAATTTGAAGCCATTTCACTGCAATACTGTAAATCCCTATTTAAACTCCATCTTTCTTCAGCCTGTACTGCATTTAAAGGTACCCTCTACCTCTCTACTTAGATAGCCTACTTTTATATAGACTATACCGAAATGAACATGCAATTGAATTCATCGGTGGAAGCCTCTAACCAGAAACTCCTCTTGGTTCTTTTCTTCAGTGATATAATCAGCATCTTAGATTCTGAATTTGGGAAACTCTAATTTCTGGAATTTATAGCAAGGCATGTGTGGTTACTGAAGCAAAATATTCACCTCGTGGCCAAAGCACGGAATACAGAGAAAAGGAGATGAGTATCCCACATCCTCTTAGTGGCCATGCCCCTAGGAACCTACAAACTCACACTGGGACCCATTCTTCATGGTTCTACAACTTTCTAGTAGCGCAAACTAAAGACCAAGCCTTTAACATGTAGGCCTTTGAGGAAACCTTCCAGATACAAATCACAGTACTATCGAAACCCTACTTAATTGAAAGACTGGAGTATCATTATATAATAGTTTCCTAATTAACTGCCTCAGGTCCAGTTTTCCTTAGTCCATCTCATTTTAACCTAGCAAGCTATTTTTAAAACACTACCTTGGGCACTGAATTTTTCTGGATAGAAGTATTGTTTGGCTCCTTGTTTCATAGGACATTAAGTATGAATCCCTAAGCCTGCTTCAGCCTGCTTGTATATACATATGAATATATAAATATGTATATGTAATATATATGTACATGTGTATGTGCACTCACATATACCCCATATATTTTTTAAACTTCATTTGTAATACCTTCTTTACCTAACCCTTTGTCTCTAGGGAACTTTCTCTTCAGAGCCCCCCTACATGTGCTGCTCTCCTTTGATTTTTAAGCCTTAGTCTCCCTTTCTATCCGCTGATATGCTTGTGGCCAACATATTCTTCAAAAGTCAACTCATACTTTAATGTACTGATCCAAACTGTAGGCTGAAATAGATAGGTTACCTTACATACTCCTAAGTTACATCTGCTACATGGCCAGCCTAAGTGTCTCCTACCTCCTTCTA
This sequence comes from Rhynchomys soricoides, assembly GCA_019843965.1. Lineage (NCBI taxonomy): Eukaryota > Metazoa > Chordata > Mammalia > Rodentia > Muridae > Rhynchomys > Rhynchomys soricoides. Next base: position 11,574,113 of record JADRCH010000019.1, on the reverse strand, counting down.
TCCCACGTCTTATCAATAAACAAGATATCTTTGTGGAAGATAGCCTGTGATGGACAGGGATCATATCTTGTCTATCTTTATATTGCTTTTCTTTGTTTATCACAGAGCAGATATTTAATAAATATTTTTTTTCATTTCACATTGACGGATATATTCTCCTTTTCCAGAGGAGCTTCATATCACATATTGTTCAGGGGCCTTGTGGATATTTTTCTTGCCTAACATTTGGCCAAAATGTTGGCTCTTCCTTTTTTGTTTTTTTAAACCCTTCCAACTATAATTTCAAATCTCCTTTCCTTTACAGTCCTATCAATAAAATCATTCAGAGAATTTGGGAAAACCAGAGCTTTATGAACATGCCTTATATAGTTTGCCTGTAAGACCACAGAGATGAAGCAATGATATAGTTACAGCATGGTCTCAGGTTTTCAGCCTTGAAGGCGTTTTACTTTAAAGACATCTATATTAGGCACAGCAATGTAAGCAAGAATTAGGCCTAATTTTCTCCTTTCTTTAATAAGAAATGCTGTGATCACTGAGACTAACAGCTATGTACAAGAAGCCATGGTCTTGAGGTCTAGTTATTTCAAAAAGGAGAATTAAAAGTTTTGACTCTTGTCCACCACGAAGTTCAGTACCTTTTACTTTCTTATGACCTAAAGAGAAACTTTTTCCTTAGGTTTTCTCCCCCATTAGTACTCTAGAGTGGATGTTTCAATCAACAATACCCTGATGAATATGTAGTGGGTGCAAGGAACATCTAAGATATAGAAGTGCAGATAACGTGGACTCTTCCTTCCAGAAGATGTGCATTTATACTTGAGTGTTAGTTACATTTTCTTTATTAACGGAAACACATACAGGGGCTCTCTAGTAGCTCTGAGTCTTCCAGGGAATTGCCTTCTTTTTCCCTGGGCTGCCATCCCCCTTAACCACACTTTAGGCAGTATGTTGCTTCATAATGTAAGAGCTGATGGAACCAGATTTATACTTGGCTAAGTCACTAAAATGGTCTGGGAGGTCATTCAGTGTGCAAAGTACTTGCCACATAAACCTGATGGCTTGAGTTCTTATTACTAGACTGTTGTAAAAGCTGGAGAGGGCAGTGAATCTAGTAGTCTGTAATCCCAGCATGCCCTGGTTTGGCAATGGGTGTAGAGATAAGACTCTGTAGAAGATCATGGGCTAGCTAGTCAGTGATGAGACCCTGTCCAAAATAAGGTGGAAAGGTAAGCACCAGTGTCTGAAGGTTGTCCTCTGGCCTTAACACACACACATGACACACATGTCTGTTGGAAGCACATACTCATACATCACACACACACACACACACACACACACACACACACACACCAGCAAAATGTCGCCAAATTTACCAAATCAGCAACAATCCTACCCATGTTCATGGAGGAAAAATCTTATTGTTTATTGTTAAATTTTCTGTGCTCATAAACACTATACTATCAGAGTAACACCCAGAAATAAAAGGTCTCCCTTTGCAATGGAAACAAAGGGCAAAGTGCTAACATAAAACTGAATATTGTGCCAGTAACTGAGTAGTATTTACTAATAAAGCATAACAATTACTTTCTGCCTGTCAGGTGCATCACTTAGAAAGACATAATACCTCATATCAATCTTTGGATCAATTCATTATTTTGAGCAATATTTTATTCATGTATATAACTTCCTTTCAATATCATAGTACTGATTTATAATGAAGTTTGAGGCACAGACATGAGATAAATGGTGAGTGTTAAGCTTTGGACATGAGAAGATGAGAACAAAGTCCAGAGTGTAAGGTCTATGTTGGAATAAAAACGATAAAGATGTAATGACAAATGGTGATAAATGTCGGGTTTTCCATTGACATAAGAGATTTTACAGAACACAAAAATTCAAGAATATGTTTCTAAGCCAAAATTATCTTATGTTCAAGGGAAAGATGGAACCTGATTTATATATGTTTTGCTTTACCAAATTTATTAATTTTTAAAAATAGTGCTCAGTTTATCTTCAAAGTTTACTTATTTTCATGTTTACTTGGTGAGATGCTGTTGCTTATTACAGTGCACAAAGCTGTTACTTAGAAAAGCTTCATGGAAACAGATGCTTCCAGTGTGATGATTAGTGAACAAGAGTTCAAACCCATTTCCTTTTTCATGGCAGAGTTAGTCTGAGAAGTTTTGGAGTGACATTGATGTGGTGGGAAGTAGAGTTTCTTTTTTCTCTGTCAGTTCACCTGTAAAATTGAAAGGAAATGAATCTCTAAATACCTGTTTGTCCTCTTTACTATTTTCAGAGAGTAGATAATTACTGTGCCCCGGAGCTTCACGTGTTGTTCCCCCTGCTCAGTTCTCCTTCCTACCCTCCTACCCTCTAAGGGCAACCTAATGATGCTCTTGTATACACCCTCCAGTATACCTCCAAATAAAGTGAGAATGTGATTTGGGCCGGAGATGTTTGGAACATGATAGTGCAGCGGAAATGCAGTAAAAAGGTAAAGGATAGGAAAGACTGTTGGTTTGTATGGAATCCAGCTGATCAGAATTCACCGAGAAGTCATCTGTGCTATTTCTTCCTTCTGGCTGACTCTCCTTTCAGCTATCATCCATTCCTTTTTCCTCCCTCACTTCATCTCCATTTTCAATCCTTCCTTTTCACCCCCTCCCCTTTTCCATTTTCTCCCCCCCCCCCCCCCCTCCCTTTCCCCCCCCCCCCTTTTCCCTTTCCCCCCCCCCCCCCCAATTTATCAAAGGTTCTGTAGCCTTTGCACTTACAACACTGGCTGCAGGTCGTACTTTTGAGGCTGGAAGAGACACATAGGTAATATTGAGATGAGTGGATGTGATCATGGAAAGCTAAGTGGGGCCCTGCAGAAGGGAGGAGACCGTATATAGACTGGATGCCCGGGTCTTACTCTTACTGTAGCCTACATCTGGTCTCAGAGTATTCTACAAGAAAACAAACAAACAAACAAACATCCCAGAGGATGGCAATAAAAGGCACCTACCTTTTCACGGTGTTTTTCTTGAAGCTGCGCTTGGTAGGGGCATGCATGTAATCTGAGGTTAAAGGAGCACCAGGAAGAAAGATTGCAAATTGAAGGGTTTAGCTAGATCCTGTCAGGAAAAAAAAGCCAGTAAACGACCACAGTAACTATCACAGAATGATAACCATCAGGTACAGTAGTAGCACACGCACCTTGGAGGTAACCAGCAGCAATCTCTTTGGACTTAAGACCCACTGACCAAGAGGGAATTCATACCTGATTCAGAAAACCTAGTCAACAATCCAGGGCTAGTGAAATTGTAGATCTTTGAGGAGAACCTACTGCCACTTCACTAAGCCAGCAAAATTCTAACTACATTCTAAATATTTGTCCTTATGCGTACAGGTAAGTGTGATCCTTACTGTTCATCAAAGAAACACCTTTTTGCAATAGATAAGGTCCTGCCAATCAAAATTCAAAGTTGTGGAGCCTTATCCCAGTGAATATATTCACCACACATATCCTTCCACAACTAAGGCTTAGGGATCATTGCAGAAGAGGTAGTGGAAAAACTGTAAGAGGTAGGAGATCAGGGGATTTTCTCTGAGACGGTATCTCCTAGTACTGTCAGAAATTACACCCATAAAGTCTCATGAACATGATTGGCTAAATATGATCTGAACAAAAATGATACAGGTAGACATGCCAGAGTGAAAAAGAAAGTCCATGAGGCTTCAACCTTACACAAAGAGCTATAAGAAAGTAGAGAACATTCAGAGTTAGAAGTAGTACTCTCTCTCTCTCTCTCTCTCTCTCTCTCTCTCTCTCTCTCTCTCTTTCTCGCACGCGCATGTGCACACATAGCCCTGAGTTCTGTTTTCTCCCTCAGGGTGTTCAGACACCGATGCACACCAGGCTGGATAGATAAAGCAGAGCCTGAAATAGGTGGGGTCTGCAGTATTCTGGTCTGGCTGGAAAGTTGGGGATGGGTTGGGATGGGAGTGGGGGTCACTTCTCCAAGGATTTTAGTGTTACAGCTCTTTAGACAACAGTGAAACAGCTCTCTTAGACGATCTTCAGTGACACAGCTTGTATATGTACACTTTATTCAGGGTAGGCAAGGGCTGTTTATATATGAATCTTGGGGAGTGGGAAGGAGTTTTCAAGGCGAATGTAAATCATTGGCTGGAGTGTAAAATACTGGGGATGTCTTATTTGCATGGAGAGGCATTCTGTGAATCCCAGGTACTTCCTGGGCAGTTTCTTACTGGGAAAAAAAAAGTTGAACTTGTAGGCTTACCAAGGATTATGACCTTCCTCAGGTAGAGGGTGTGGGTGTAGGGCTTCCCAGATAAAGTTAGGTGGAGAAGATGAAATTCTGCTGGAAAGGGTACTCCTTCATTTTGCACTGAGCTCAGAGGAACTATCCAGACATGGCAGACTGTGACCTTAAATAGCAGTGTTGTCATCCCCCTGCTCTGACACATATATACACACACTAAGATGCAACACAAACATGAGTGGAGATTAAGCTATGACAGGAACCTTGTAAAGTTATGCTGCAGAGAAATGAGCCAAGGAGACTTTCCATAATCAACAAATAAGATGAGATTTGTTATCTAAATCCACCTATTATTCAAAGGAAAGGCAAGGATGGATGGCAAAAGGATGGATGATGTGTGAGCAGGCGTCAGAGGAAGATCTGAAACCTGTGAATTAACTGTACTTACAGCTGCCTTTTATTCTCGAGGGATTAATTTATCATACCGTGTGTGTCCAAGCCAACCCTACTGGAGAACTTGGGTTTCTCCAGCCATTGCATTATAATGGAGGCTATCCACCTTCTAGAAGAGTTCTTCAAAGCTTTGTTAGTATTCTGGCTAATCACCACGATATGTAAGTCTGGGGTAAGCTGTTTTCCATAACTGGATCACCAATTGGGTGTCCTTAAAGTACCTGATTGGCATTTGCATTGACATGAAGGGTAGAAGTAGAATATCACAGTGGACAGTACAGGAACAATGTCTGCTGTGTGTGTTGTCCCCGCTTGGCTCCATATCTCTATGTCTTCACTGCCCTGAAGGATTAATTATCCTCCATGTGCTTTTACATTTATAGACTTCTTCATAATGATTGGCTAGTTCTGTGTCGCACATTAAGCTACAGAAATAACCTTTGTCATTTCTGATGTCCCTGTGGTTGCTGTCACATTACATCCATTTTTAGATGTTCCTCAAACCCACTGAAGTGAAGTGTAGATTTCTGACAGTGTGAAAAAATCCGTTTCTAGTTTTTTCTTTGGAGAAAGAGAAATTTGCTGTCTTCTTTGACAGCTGGACAGGGAGAGATTGCAATCTCATTTCCTTCTCAGTATTCTCTGGCAAAATCATGAATAAGCAGCATTTTAGTTGGGTGACTTCCAAAAAAATGTTTCCTGTCAAACTCCTATCAGGATTTTGAAAATCAGGGAACAACTTTTTCCAGTTGTGATTTTCTGTTATTTAATTTTTGAAGTCTGAATTATGATTCTTTTGCTCTCTAGGAGCTGTGTTGTGCTCCTTATAATCCAAAGCAAGAGGTAAAAAGCATTTCATTTCTTAGTGTTGATGAGACACTAAGTATCTAACAGTGGAATTCTCTGATGGGAATTATTGTAGCTAGTAGTTTAAATATTATTATATTTTAAATTCAGTCTATCAGAAGTAAACTTTCATGGATCATTTCAGGGTTCCATGTGATCTTTAAAGGACTATTGTACAAGTAGAAAATGGAACATTGCTTTTGTCTGGTAAACTTTTGTAATCATCACTTTCCCCCATCTTCATCCTAAAATTGTTAGGAAAGAAGCTATTAGATATTTCTGATTTTCTCCTAATCAAGAGAATGAGATGAAAATTTAAAAACATCAATCATCTTTGGGAAGATTACTTCATGGATAATAGTCATATTCTCCAAGCCTGAGGGCCTGGATTTGAATTACCACCACCCACATAAAAGCTAGGTATAGCTACATATGCCTGTAACTTCAGCACAGTAGAGAATAGGCAGATCTGGAGAAATTTCTGTCCAGCCTACTGAAACAGGAAACAAGGTCTTTCTGGTTCAGTAATAGACCCTGACTCAAAGCAATAAGGCAGAGACCCATAGGGAAAACACCCGTGTGGCACGTGCATAAACACACACACACACACACACACACACACACACACACATGAAACCACGAAACATCTTCAATAATTTTACACTGCATTCTATTCCAATTTAAGTCTTTCAGTGTTTCTTATTGGGCATCTATGACATTCATTCTATAGAGAATTCACCACAGTGAGTGAGAGAATAGAAGACCCCCTTGGCCATTCAGCTAATCTCTTATAGCATGTACTGGGGATAAAAATAAATAACCAATATAACACCCATGGCATTCTACTTATTTGGTTTTTGTAAGAATTAAGTGTGCAAACAAATATCAAGCTCTTCAGTAAACAATACAGAAGAGGCATTATGTTATTTGTGGGCATATTTATTTCAAAGTTCACATTTTGATACATGGCCCCTGAGTATTATATCTTTAATAGCATTCATAGTTTTGAACTAATGATAACTTGACTAATTCTGAAGTGTTAGTAGGTATAGGGTTTATATGGCAGCAGTGTCTAAGGTGGCTGTGTCCATTTTGTTTCCTCTCATACATGAGCTTAAAATTGTTTTCAATAGAGTTCATCTCTTAAAGGAAATAACATGCCAGTAAGATCTAGGCATCTTATGCTTGAAATGACTGTTTATTCATTCTTTGTCCAGAATATGTTCTGAAATGTTTGTTACTATTTTTTTCCAATTATTTTAGAAGGTTTTGATAGAACTAATTCCTATGGTTAGGGATATTCCACTACCCAATACTCCCCTATGACCTGTGGCCAAGCAAGACTTTCACATTTGCAGTCAGGTTACACCCACTCGGTTCTGTGAGGCTTTCTCCACCATCCTCCTTCCCTCAGACTCAGGTAACAGAACAGTTATCATTAGCTAAGGGCCTAAAGTCTTGTCTAATTTTCTCCCAGTGTCTTTTAGTCGTCAGCAACCGTACACCATCCAGAGTAGGATTTACAGAGCTATCACTTAAATTCCTCCTTGATTTAGGTTCTTAAGCTTCAGGATCGGCTAAGAGCTAGGAATGATGAGTCAAACCCACAGAGCATTGCTCAAAGGTAGTTCAAGCCACTCAAATTAGGGAAGTAATTTCTGTAGTCTCAGGGTAGGCGGTGCTGTTTATCAGTGTGCTGAGCAAAAACTATCAGTGAGATCATAAATTGTTCTCAATATCACTCTTCCTTTCCTTTAAGCTCACCTTCAGATGAAAGTATGTACTCAATATTTTGTGTGCTTGTTTTTAAATTATTTGTTACCTCCAGACTGCCTATGAACTTCTATTCAGAATATTTTAAGTGAAAGCAATAACACTTTTCAAATGTCTTAAGAAATCACTGTTAGGAAAATCTGCCTATAATGGTTTCAAGATAAAGTTGTGGATTAGTGGTGTGTTTTCCCATTAGCATATTAAATGAGATCTGACAGCAGGCCCAGATATTACGGTCATCTCCAAGTTGTATTAGTAATTCATCACATTCAGGGATACCCATAACAATCAGAATCATATAGGAAACTCTGATTTCTGTCATTGACACTTCATTTTTTCCCCCACATTCACATATGAAGGGGACAGAAAGCTTCAGGAACTAGTGCGAATATGGACATTTCCATATAAAAGTGTGTGGACCATAAATCCTCAAGATTTTCAGAGATATATAAATTTTGTTTCCCAGCCCGGATGATCTCAGAGTTTGCTGTGAGAGGTAAACCTGTCCTCAGGTCAGAGAGGCAAAGAGTCCTAAGAGGTGAGAAGAGGACAGAGAGAAACTAAAGCAAAGACAGGGCATTAAAGGGGGATGGGGTGGGCAAATGGCTAAGTCAGAAAAGGTGCTTACCATGAAGCCCAGTGACCTGAGCTCAGTATCCAGGCTCCATGATGGGATGGAAAGAACACATTCCCACATGGCGTCCCCTGTTGCACACACATACTGTAGTATGCATGTGACCCCACCCCACCTAACTAAATTACTGTAATAAAAAGGGTTTTGTTTATGAGAAAAAGGCCAATAGACTGATTAAAGTGTTGTATTCTGATGGTTTCACTTTTGTTGTTATTATACCATGGAGATTTGAGCTGAGAGCCCTCAGTCACAGTAGGCAAATACTTATTTTAGTGTTACTTCACAGCGATGACTAGTTTCATTTAAAACGGCATTTCAACTTCTGGAAATTATTTTAAAGTTCCTTCATGCTAAGATTAAATACAAAGGAAAAGCTCTTTAAAAACAACAAAGCCTGTTGTCTATAAGCTTCATTTTTAATTTAGTGAGCATTAAATGCATTAAGTATTCCTACAAAATATAAATAAGATATGAATTACATACCAGTCTGGTGAATTTGTCATAGTAGATGAATGAAGGAATAGTATATCCTAATCGTTCTTTTCATTCTCTGATACTTCTTTTTGCCACCCACAAATATTTGTATCCTATAAATTATAATGAAATTATTTTCTTCATCTAGCTTACAAATATAAAATATGAGGAGCAGACTCGTCATCATACAACTAATGTAAACTGATGACTTGCTTTCTTCGCACATTAATTTGGTTGAAAAGGACTCAAATGGAAAATGTTTTTATTTTGCTAAGATTCTACATGGACTTTGATGGCCCATTCCCTTGCCACAACTGATGTCACATAGCTACTGTAGCTCTGTGTTTATGATGTCTACAGCATTACCATAATGTAGCATTTTGGTTTGTAGGAGAAATTTTGAGAGAAAATTATTTGCTTGAATCAGAATGGAAACCACTGTCAGTACTGGTTGCATTTGAAGGATTCCTTTAGGCATACTTCGTACCTGGGATGGATTGAAATAGAACACAGAGGAGATAGAATTAATGGAGAAACAGCACTTTTCTGTAATTATTTGAATGTCACAACTCAGGAGATTCAAGGTAGATAAAACTTCGTGTGTAGAAACCAAATGTGCAGAAATGGATTGTCGTGGTTCCAGATGAGCTGATAATACATATTCTCTGGCACATTTTTATTAGAAATCTCTTGCAAAACTATTCTATATTATGTAAATATACAATCACAGCCTTAAAATCTCTAGCAACTTTTAGTTTCCCCTTGATGAATTACAATGCAATTTTCTAGCCTACTAATTTTACTAAGGAAGCTAATGAGTGGAGCAGAAGTCTAATCAGCTGCCAATCAGAATTCCTTGAAGCACAGAATGTCAAATATTGAAGCAATTTTTAAAACTCATAAAAGCACTTATGTTCAATGATATGCCATAAAATCTGTAATGGAAATCTAACATTGATGAAGCTACCTTATTTCTCAAGTGTTTGCTCCTAACAAACAGCTTTCATGTTTACCCAAATCTTTCATTAGCATTCAAGTCAGCCACTACGGTGGTACTATGGTGGTACTATGTTATCCACAGCAATGACACACAGCTCCATGAAAACTTATGTGTGAATCATTACTTTTGTAGTCCCTTCCTCAGGTCTCTTGAAACAACCTGTAGGGACCATGGAACTTCCATTCTTCACACCGCATCCCTGTTTGCAAGGTGCAGTTCTTCCATGTATAAGCATTTGTCTCCTCATCTACCTTCATCAATTGAGAGAGAGGGAGTGTTTCTACACATTTGAGAATGTGCTATTGACCTTCCTGCTAAACCGTCAATTAATCATGTTACCATGCTGGTATTCCTTGTGTATGATAGTAATACAGTGATCAGTATTTTTCTTCTCAGATAAGTCTGGGGGAATTTTAGCTAACTTACTATCTCCCACAGAGGCCTTGGCTATATTGCCAACAGCTACTAATTTCGGAGGAATTATTTGACCTGCCATGAGTTTTCTGAAAACCAAAACCAAAACCCCCTACATGTGTTTGTGTGAGAAAAGCATGCTGCCTGACCCCTGGAGTTCCCGGAGCACAGATTCAGGTTTCAGATTCAGTTAGCAAGTTGGTTTGTTTGGATTTCTGTCTCAGCAGATGAGGCTTTTCACTGACAGCACAGAGGATAAAGGAATCTCCCATGATTCTGCCTATACATGTCTTTGGGTACATGCATGAAAGATTTCTCATTCACTTTACATAATGATAGAGGAAGAAATGTACTGGTTTTTTTTCCCCTGGAGAATGCACTGAGCAAATGCACATATAAGATATGTGAAAATATCTGACTGCACTGTGAATATGAAGGTGTTGTCAGAGACAACACTATCTCAGCCTCAGTGTTTGTCTCAACGCTGAATTCTGAGTTAAGAATCCATAGAGTGAAGGTCAACTAAGATCCAAATGCATCCCTTGCTGCTTGTCATGCATCCCTTGCTGCTTATCACCCATTTGTGTTTTCTGGCACACTCAGATGATAAGACATCTTTCACAAGCGATAACAAGCTTCCCTATTCGTAGAACACACGTTCCTGCCAGACCACTTCCTGAATCAGACAACCTGAGATTATCTTTGCCCAACAAACTTCTACATATCCTAACCAGATATGGAAAAACAAATGTACTTCAACAGTACTCAGATGTACTGCAAATACACGGTGGTGGTGGGTGTGGTTGATAAAGAACTTGGCTAAGGCTTGTGTAGTGTTAGAAATGGATACATCCCAGGGAGGAGATACTCACTGAACAAAGACAACATGAATATCACAACATTTTCTTGATGAAGCATGACTGATCCCACATAGTCAAAAGCAAATGTAAATACCAACATTTATATTAAAAACCAGATAAACTGGGTTAGTTACAGAAGTTACAGAATAGTACATTATAGAACTCGAAGGGGGAAATATTCCCATGCCAATATAAATCTACCTTACAGTGGATATAATCAGAAACTCTTTATTGAATTGGAACAAATTCTGTAAGTCACTTTTGATCTAAGAAGTGTAATTAAACGAAGAAGTATGTGAATGTTTAAGCAACAGAAGCAAGCAGCCTGGTGTGTGGAGAAAGCAGTTCTTTTCCTATATTGACTCATCTCAACATAATGCCTCTTACATTCAGAGCACAGCTTCCCCCCCCCCCCAGTTGGGTTTTCATCAACAATGAAGCAAAGCCATGCATATTACTCGTCAGCTCATTTACTTGAATATATTATAAATATTCACAGTCAGCTCTAAAGATATAATTTTTGCAGCTTTTGAGGGAGGCTACCAATACATGGAACTGAGCATAGGGTCTCATTCACACTAGGGAAGTCGATACTCAAGGTGTCTGAAACTTGGCCACAGCCCTGGTGGAGAGGATAGGCAAGATCCAACCCAAAAGGTAATTTGCTTCACCTGTGAAGGAGATCTACTTTCTAAGTCCAGCAAGCCAAGTTTAAGGCAGGATGGTAATTCTACTAGGGACAGTGATACCAACAAAAAGCATGTTGCAGTGGAATAGGGGTATTGTCAGAGTGTTGGTCAAGTGTTAGAAGCTAGCATCTAGCTTCTGTAAAATACATTGGTCCAGAGAGGTTTGTCATGAATATGCAGCCTGTCTGGTTAGGAAACAAAGCATAAACCAGCACCCTTGTGAACATGGTCTTCTAATCATAACCAACAGACTGGGAAAAGATCTTTACCAATCCTATGTCCAATAGAGGGCTAATATCCAATATATACAAAGAACTCAAGAAGTTAGACTCCAGAGATCCAAATAACCCTATCAAAAAATGGGGAATAGAGCTAAACAGGGAATTCTCAACTGAGGAAACTCGAATAGCTGAGAAGCACCTAAAGAAATGTTCAACATCCTTAGTCATCAGGGAAATGCAAATCAAAACAACCCTGAGATTACACCTCACACCAGTCAGAATGGCTATGATCAAAAACTCAGGTGACAGCAGATGTTGGTGAGGATGTGGAGAAAGAGGAACACTTCTCCATTGCTGTTGGGATTGCAAGCTGATACAACCTCTCTGGAAATCAGTTTGGCAGACCCTCAGAAAAATGAACATAATACTACCTGAAGACCCAGATATTCCACTCCTGGACATATACTCAGAAGATGCTCCAACATATAATAAAGATACATGCTCCACTATGTTCATAGTGGCCATATTTATAATAGCCAGAAACTGGAAACAACCCAGATGTCCCTCAACAGAGGAATGGATACAGAAAATGTGGTACATTTACACAATGGAATACTACTCAGCTATTAAAAACAATGACTTCATGAAATTCACAGGCAACTGGATGGAACTTGAAAATATCATCCTGAGTGAGGTAATGCAGTCACAAAAGAATGAACACAGCATGTACTCACTGATAAGTGGTTATTAGCCCCAAAGTTCAGAATACCCAAGAGTCACTTCACAGCAACCATTGGGCTGAGCGTGAGGTCCCAGATGGAGGAGTTGGAGAAGGGATTGAAGGAGCTGAGGGAGTTTCCAGCCCCATGGAGGGAGTAACATTGTCCACTGGCCTGACCTCCCCATGGTCCCGGAGACTGGATCACCAACCAAAGAATACACATGGAGGGACCCATGGTGCTGGCCACATATTTGGCAAAGGGGGGTTTTGTTAGCCATCAGGGCAGGAGAGGCCCTTGGGCCTGAGGGTGTTAGATGCCCCAGTTAGGAGAATGCCAAGGAGAGAAGATGAGAGTGGGTGGGTGGGGGAATACCCCTATAGAGGCAGGGGGGGGGCGGAAGCAATAGGGAGGTTCCAAAATCCTTAGCTTTAACCCAAGATTTCAGCCACTCCCTCTTTTGCCTCTTTTGCAGCTGTACGCAATTCTGTCTCAGCTGCACATGGTCATGGGTGGTAGAGCACATGAACAGTAGAAGCTTAAAGGAGGGAGAAACTATTCATGCAGCTACAAGCATGTGTTCGTCTATACCAATGTAAAACTTTTTGAAGATTGGATGTTTAGGGCTCACTCACATTTCTGTCAGAATCTCCTCATTCCTGCTTCTATAAGTAATCTTAATTAAACTCTTTGATACACCAAGGAAGATTTGGTGCAATTATTATCTTAGTCTGTTGCTGGGACCTTATTTAGGGAGAAAAAACATTTGTTCATCTCTCCAGGAGAAACTCATGCAACAACCCTTAAAACTTCAGCATGTGGCATCTCATACATAAGGAAGATTGGTCCCCAGTGATTCACAGTCTGTGTGTGGCTGGGCCTTCAGGATGAATAGCCTCAGTTCTTATCTATAGAAATAGGTGAGGCAGGCACAGACAGTTTCTTTCTGTAGTATAACTAGAGACTAAAGTCTTAAGGGGAACCTGTGGAAGGAAGAAGTAGAAGAGGAAATTTTATTACTTCCTTACAGAAACTGGGTATAACACTTTCTGTAACCATCCAAGTGGGTTTGCTCTACATATTTTCATGTCTGAGGTTGGATAGGAGCTTATCTCTGTTGTGTTTATAAAAAGATAAAGGGATAGACAGGGAATATGTTTGGTGGATGTGCAGTCAGGTATGGGAAGAGGATGCCTCTGTGGTCCCATGCTGAGGCATCCCTTCCCCCTGAGGGACCAGCCAGACAAAGGTATAGTATAGAATAGAGTTTATTTAGGGTATGGGGAGGGGAGTTAAGTGGGTAGTAGAGACAGAGAAAGGTGGGGGGGGGAGTAGAGGCCAGCCATGAGCACATGGAGAGAGAGGTCAGAGAGGAATGGGGAGAGAGGGAGGAAGGAGCTAGAGGACAGAGAGAGAAGGAGCAAGAAGGTAAGAGCAAAAGAGATCAGAGGGGGCGAGCAGCCCCTTTTATAGTGAGTCAGGCATACTTGGCCATTGCCAGGTAACTGTGGAATGGAGCTTAGACAAAATGCTAACAGTCTCCCCACGCTGAAGCCTGTGAAATGAGTTTGACTGAGCTCTTTTGAAAAGTCTGAAGTGTCAAAGACCTTGGACTCATTGCCAAGTAAATTCCAGACCTGAGATAGCTGTGGAATAGCTGCCATTATCAAAGTCCTATTTCCTTCATGTAGTTATTGATATCTTGATATCTTGATTTGCACCCTTACCCTTGACATGGAATAACATCTTGAGTAATTGCATCTTTGCCCCATCCTTGCCTCATATTGGCTTTTGCAAAATAATGATGATGATCAGATTTTATGGTATAATCGGTTCTCCGCCACCAGAAGGCAGGAACACTCAACACTCAGCAATCACATTTTTTTTTTTATTTTTTACAGCTTCAAAATCCAAGTGGAACTGCCTCTTTTTGCCTTAGAGTTGCCCATGTATGTTGACAGAAGACAGGTCTAAGTTCTTCAATGCTAACACAATCCTGATGGAGAGTAGGGGTGTTTTTCTTTTCATTCTTTTTTTAATAAAGATTTATTTATTTTATTTATATGAGTACACTGTAGCTGTCTTCAGACACACACCAGAAGTGTGCATCAGATCCCATTACAGATGGTTGTGAACCACCATGTGGTTGCTGGGAATTGAACTCAGGACCTCTGGAAGAGCAGTTGGTGCTCTTTACTGCTGAACCAACATCTTTCCAGCCCAATCCTTTTGTCATTCTATATATGCTTCTTCCCTACCAAGTGGTGGGATTTTTTTTTTTTTTAAAGGGCAGGTTCAGTATTCCGTTGTTCAAAAATTTGTTACTGTTATATCTCCTACTATGCACCAAAATTGAGTGTTTAGTATATTTGCCAGAAGGATATCCTTGAGAGAAAGACTGAAAGGAAAAGTGAGGTAATGTCATTTGGGCTAGGATAACTATTCATAACTAGAAAACAAAAGAAAACTGGGTAGGTAAGACCTAGACAATATTATCAGACAGAGCTGATACCTCACCTCACACAGAAGGCATTAACATCAGTGGAACAGAGTGTGATGGACATGAGAGTTTCTATAACATTTCATAGGATGAGAGACCAATGGGGCTTCAGGAGGGATTGTCTTTCAGCTTGGAAACTACAGAGAAAATGCTGCAGAGCAGGCTTCTTTATGGCAGTGCCACTCACTCCTGTGTTATAAATCTAGGATATGGGGATAGCAACTCAGCATACAAACTGCATGGTCTGAAAAGTGGAAAGGGGAAAACATTTGGAATGTAAATAAAGTAAATATCTAATCCAAAAAAAAAGAAAAAAAAAGAAAACGAAAGAAAAGAAAGAAAAAGAAAAGTTGTCTTTAAAAAATTCCTCTTATGGGAAAACATAAATAAATAAATAAATAAATAAATAAATAAATAAATAAATATTTTTTTAAAAGGGCTAAGAGTCCAAAAGACAAAATTCTAAGGAAGGGATTTTGCATGCTAAGAGAATCTGATTATCAGGACTCATATAGGAGGTCAGATGAGAAGCCAGGGATGTTTGACAAGAACAAGTTTTCCAGCTCTTGGTGATCAAAGATGAAACCAACAAAGGACTTACAGGATTCTTGACAGAAGGAGCTGGTTAAATGGTCAGAAAGACAGCAGAAATGTTTGATCATTTGTCTCCAAAGCTCAGTCCTAAACCATATGGCTGTATTGGAATAAAACTAATAAATACAATTATATACCAAGAAGTGGAATACAAGCCAGTCATATCACTGCATGTCCAGCTCTATATCACGATGTGCTCTGGTTTTCCATCCCCATCTGGTCCATTTCTGCAATGCTTGTGGTACCCATTTCAGTATGGGCTCCAGCAGACTTCATGCACATTCAACACTCCAGCACTTTACCAAACCATGTCCTATACTGGATTTCCATGTTGATGTTGTTGATGCTTCCTGTGAACTCTAGCTGAAGAAGTGTCTCAATTTTTTAACCAAGTTCTATATTTATTCACAAAATAATTGTGAATTTATGAACACTTTCCTCAGTGTGATCAATCCCACTAGAGTAAAAGCCCTAGGAACTGTCTGGTGACACCAGAGATATAAAGGCAGAATAGAGAGATACCTAACCAGAGTATGTCAGCCCATTACTGCTTCTGAAACATGGTTTTCCCCATCTTACGTTCCTGTTAATGTTTATTTTAGCTCTTTGTAAAAGCTTAGAGGACTGTTGAAGACCTCCTATCAGAAATGTCTCTCCTCACCTGAATTGATTAACCTGTAGTGACTTGTAGTGTTCTAGATATAACAATTTTACATCTTTCAAAATTGCAGTGGGAACTAATTTTGCCATAATATTTCATTTCAAATGACAGCTATGTGACATTTCTTCAAGATAGTGTAGATACTATATACATTGTTCTTCATTGCAAATATATCACTTATATCTCTAGACTTGTACATTTTTTACTTTAATTTTCCTTTTTGAATTGGGGAAATCAGGATAAGCTTTATTGAGCCTTGCATTTAAAAAATCAGACCATAATTTACAATAATAAGTGAACAATTTGGAAAATGAGAAGAAATAAGCAGTTTTTCCCTTGAGCATGATATGTGAGCTGTTGGCTTTTTAGCAAACAGATGTATTTTATGTGCCACTGGAGGCCATGATCCATTCAGAACCCCAGTGTGAAAGTCTTTTAAAGCTGGAGATCTTCATCAAAATAACTATAGGTTCTCCCAATTTTATGATTTAGGATAATGGTTTTCTCCTGCATGTTTGTCTTTGGAAATTCTATATGGCTGCCTCTAAACTTATATAAGAAAGCTGACATATGAGACATTAGCATGCTGAAGTCCTCATTTTTTTCTACAATGGCCAAAGAAATCATTATACGAATTGGGAAAATTAATATGTTATTGTGTACTTGTGGTTCATTTCTTATTGGTATTACAGGACTAAGGTTGGGACCCAAACTCTCTGGGATCTCTAGTTTTGTTCTGTCAGTTGTTAGTTCTATATACCCTTGGTTATGCTCTAGAAGTCTCAAGATGTGACAACGTGAAAAGAATCTGATGTTGTCATACCTTGGAGGTACTCATATTTGCCAGAGAGTCCTAGAAGGATTGCTCTAAAGTTGTCTGAAGAAGTTGCTTCCTTAGTAGTAAATTCTCTATCTTTTTCACTCCAGCTCTCATTTCTCCCTGCTTGCCTGCTTTACTTTCAGAAAATGTATTTTGACCTTACCATCTATTTGTAGAAAGCATTTAGCAGCAATCCTGGCACTCTATAGGTGACTTGTTCTTTTTGTTGCTATCACAGGATACTTGGCAGAGAAAGTTGCTCTAGGAGATGCTTGGTTTGGCTCATAGTTTCAGGTGGTACAGTCCGTCATAGTGGGGAAGATAGGCTGACTGGAGTAGGTTGGTGTAATAGCCACAAGTCTCTAAGAGAACAGGACTGATGGAATATATGTATTGAAGGATTTTTTTAGATTGGCTTACAGGCCCAACAGTGGGAAGTCCAAGAATCTAGTAGTTGCCCATTCAATGATGTTGATTGTCTCTGTAGTCTCAATCTTATACTGAAGATGTAGAGGATTTCTAAAGAGCTGTTGGTCTTCAGTCTTGTAGTCCCAAAATGTTGATTCTAATGTTGGTGAAGAACTGCCACAGCATTGAGATAGATGAACTTGTCAGCAAGAGTGAGGGCAAGCAGGTAAAAGTCAAACCTTACTTCCATGCCTTTTGATCTGGCTGTCACTGGAAAGTGCTGCCCACATTTAGGATGGATCTTTGTACTTTAAATGATCAGATCAAGAAAATCCTCCACAGATGGGTCCAGCAACTTGTGGTTTAAATGATTTCACATGCTGTCAGGTCAACAGCCCAAGATTAGCCATCACAGTTGGTCAGTGATGGTGGGAGTGTACAGCAGCAGTTTCTCTCCTGGTACTGATCAGAGTATGGAGATTTGAAACAGAGAGCTTATCTTGAGATCTATCTTGTAGTTATGTCAACCAGGTAGACTCTAGATTTCAGAGATTTTACAACCTCCCAAGGCAGCACTAACATTTGGGGAGCAAGTGCTAATGTGAGCTTGTGGGGACAGTCCGGATTTAAGTCACAACAAGCAAAGAATTCATTACTACTCCCATGAATGTATTTAGTGTGTGACATTACACTGGGCTGGAATTTTGAAAATCACTTTCATTTCTGTCACATCTATGGACCTTCATTTTTCATCCCTTTCTTTAGTGTTTTAAAATAATCTTTGTAAACTGGTTTCCTACTTGAATAATAAGAATATGTTCACTAGGAGAAGTTAGGCATTTGATAATTTTCCTTGCTTTTAAAATAAAAATCTATGACACTTACCTTGGTTTGGCAGCTCACCTGAAACATAGTAAAGGTTGAATTTGATGTGTATAGGTAAGAAAAAAAGGTCAATTCTTGACAGCACTGTGAGACACAAGAGTGCCCCTTTCTCTCCAAAGTCTCCTTTCCCCATTTTAGTGGACATTGAGTATTGCTAGCATGTTATGATAAATTAACCATAATGCCTTTGGAGGCCAAGTGTCTCAGACAAAAAACAACAGTAACATCTTAGGAGAAATGGAAAGCATTCCATTCACACCTGTAACTCATTTATTTGGAGCAAAGGTTAGATTTCACAGAAAGCAATTGCTAGGAAGGATTGAGTTCATTCAGAGACAGTGATTTTTAAAAAAAAAAAAAATTATAAAACTGTTGAATATTTTCTCTGACCGTATTTGCCCTCTGCAGTACTTAAAACTGTTGGCCCTCGATGACTTCATTGCTCCTTTCTTTGGAGACTAAGATGAGGTATTTATTACAATATTTCAAAATTGGACTAGAAGGGAAGATGTCTCCATCTGTTATGTCTCTCTGTTCTGAAAGAGAGTGCCACTTTTTCAGTGAATTGACATTTGAGAGGTTCCCGGGATCTCTTTGTACCACAAAGCTTGTGTGCAGGCCAGTCTGGATTCTGTGTGTGTTTTGAGAGTATGCTCATGTATGTTCACATTTGGGCTATTTCTTCTGTAGTTTTTCTGTTAAGTTTATACACAAGTCTAAGGGACTTATTGAATGGTGGATGACAAATCATGTTTGACTCAGTTTGTATATTAAATTGATGTGACTCTCCCAGTGTGATTCAATATATATTAGTCCAATTAATATGACTAAGCCATAAAAACAAATCAATCCTTAGCTTATTTTTCTTGGTTCCCATTCCTAGTAGTTGTGGGACTCAAACCCAGGGCCATGAAGATATGAGCCACACCAGCAGTCCTGAAGATCATTTTTTTTTTTAACTTTCTACACATATTTTAATAATCTTTTTCTGACTTGCTTGTTTTCCCATTCTTAATGAAACTGCTTTTATGTGTGTAAACCCTGAGAGGTTTATGAAAGGTAGCTATATTGTCAAAAAAAAATATATATATATATATATTGTGCCTAAGATAGAAATTAGCTGCTCTGATTAATCAATAATACTCTATGGACCAACTTTTTATTCAAAAGGATTACTGAATATTTTAGCTATGGGCTAATTATTACTCTATGAAACGAAAGAAACCAACCCAAATCTGAAAGCTTGATAATCTTTTTTTTTTTCTGTTTTCTTAGAAGTCATTTGTCACTTCAGTTTATTACACTTGGGCTGATTCTCTCCCCGTGGAAATAAAGTTAGAAGGATCATTAGAGTCCCTGCCTCCTCCGAATAATAAAATTAAGGTTCAGAACAGCTGGAGTGTATGCAAAGCCCCCTAGAGTCATCCAGCTAACAAGCAAGCCTGGAAGTGGAGCTCCCTTCTCCAGGAGCCAATGTGTTTCTCTTTGGGCCACCTTTTCCACCAAGCATTGTGTGGCCTCCCAAGAGCTCCTCACAGTGTCTGCTGTAGTGGGATCCTGCAGGGTGCAGTGGAGGAGGTACCCAGAATTCCAGAGCTTTCTGTTCTCCACCTCACTAGGAGGAAACTGAGTCTAGAGAGTTGAACTGGCAAAGAGATTCACTCATAATGCTTTAACATTAGTCTTACCTTCAAAATGCTGGGGTCCAAACCTGCTTTCCAAGCACAATTTAAAATGTCTCCTCATTCAAGCTTGAGAGAGAAGGCTTGACACCACATCACATAGCCGTTCCTTTCTACTAGGTACCAATAGAAGAGTCCTAGTTCATTTACGCTTGCCTTTTTCTCTGTGACATAGGTTAGCTGGTTTATTTATATATCCCTGCTGAAATCGGCAATGTGTGCTGGCTGAACTATAGCTCATGAAAAAAAATCCATATTTTATTCTAATGTCTTCAGCAGCCCTTTACTGGCATTATGATTAAAATAAGTGTCTCAGGATTGTTACTGGGGAAATGCCCAGCCAGTGAATTTGGCTGCAGCTCAGTGATTGTTCCAGTTGATGTGAGAGGTGTCATTACCATGGGATTATACTGTTGTCATCAATTTCTTTTCCAGTGCTCCTTGTAAGGAATAGAAGTTTTCTTCTTGAAAATTGCCTTTCTTTTTTCTCCTTTATTTTGGGTATAGTGTTCTCTGTTCTCTGTATGGTCTCTTGCTTTCTGTGTCTCCTGGACCATATGTAAGGGGGGGGGGTTGCACAAAGTATCTTTTCTGTTCTTGGCTTCCCTCTTTCCTCACATGGCCACTACATACAGCCATCTCAATGTCTGTGCAATTCCACACGTTCTACCACGTGCCCATGCCCATGCAAGGGCGTGTCTCACAAATGAAGGATATGCACTATTCCTGTTGTACCTTTATGCTTTATGTTTTCCAAAACACAACCATTATGAATTTTTCTGCCAATGCCCTTTGGTGCACAAATATAGTTTTGTATAAGTTGATTCAAACTCATCTAAAAATACAGACTAATAAGTCTCAGTGCATCAAAAAACGATGCAAGTTAGCATCCACTTCTAAGTGTGTCATTACTTATTCATTAATTGAAGTCCTTTAATTTTGTATTCTGCTCCTGGCAATTGTGGCTTATTTGGTACTTGTAAGAGGCACTTTAGACAAGTAAATAAAAATCAGACAGAGGATCTCAGCAACAGCCAGAAAGAAACCAGTGGTTTTCTGTTTTGGTTTAGCACACTGACGCACTGTGGGGCTCTCTATGTTGAAACACCAGCCAGAACTGTAACACAATGTGAGAAAAGGATTACATATCTCTGGGACTTTGGCTTTCTAATTACAAGGGTTTTCTTTGTCCACAAAAACTGCCACCTGTGTGGCTGGAATAAAATAAAACAATTAAATCTTTATCACAAGGGTAAATAGTGTATCTCTTTGGTTTAGCTGTGATAAGAAAACCTTAAACCAGAAAAACATGAAATGGTTTTGAACAACATGAAAATGCTCTTCGAGAGGGCTTTCCTCATTGTTATTAAAAAATTCCCATCATTTGTATTTAGTTCAAGTTCATGAAAGTTCTAGGGAATTATGCGCCCACCCAAGGAAAAAGGATACTCTGCCAATGAGTAAAGCCATTGGCTTGTAGCAACGTGCTTTTGATGGCTAAGTCCCATTGGGAATTGATGTCTTCCTAAATGACTCTGTACCTTGGCAGACTGGGTTTATTTCTTTCTCTTTTCAAGCAAGTATGAACAATGTTTATTTAAGAAGATTGAAGGCTATAAATGTTTGGTAACTGTGATGATACATGTATAGCCATTACAAACTGCCTCTTCGTATTAAAATTGAACAGTATCTTGCTTGCTGCACAAGCCTGAGGACCTGCTTAGATTCCTTTTACTTGTGTAAAACATGAGGCATGGTAGCACACATCTATTGAGTTTTCCTTCTGCTGCATTGGATCTAAGATGGTACTCAGATATCATCAGCCTTGGAGGCAACACCTTCAAACCACAGAGCTATCTTGTTGGCCCTCTACTGACATTTAGAATATTTTTAGTTCTTGAATTTCAGCAGCAGCAGAATTGTATGCAGGGCTTGTCAGAAAGTCTGAAGTACTGGGTTATCTCACAGAGTTTCTGGTTCAGTACCCCCATCCCATACTTACACTTCTAACAAGTTTATATAAGATGCTGTGGCTTCCTGAGACACACTTTGAAAGTCATTGCCTTATCACAAGCAGTCATTTGGGAAAGTTGTGAAAATCTACCACATTTTAAGTAATTATCCCTTAGGTTATGGGAATATTGCTAAGTGTGTACTTAGACTACTGTCTATTCTATGTTTTTCACATTCCCATGAGTTATAATACATATAAGAAGAAAAAATAGCAATGATCATTACAGACAGACACATACCTACTGAACTACTAGATCAGTGATCTTCCCTCTTCTGCACAGCTAGCTTCAGCGCTGTGGGTGCTTCTCACCCATCAGATAGGCCACTTATCCTGTGACTCAGGAGTAGCTTTCACTCCCCCTTGTTCAGCAGACAAAGGCTTGGCTTAGATTCCAGAGCAGTGAATTCCACTGCACCAAGACCTCATATGAAGAATATTGCCTCCCCGGGATCAGCAAATCATTTAATTACCCTTCACACACTTTACAAACATTTGCTGCCCCCCACCATACAATCACAAATGGTTCTGTGTAGACCGTTTTGGAAAGAAGGGTCAAATGGACACATGCTGGGCAGCATGTATGATCAGAAGATATTTTTCTCTTCTTTTGGGACTGAATTCAATTCTGATAAGTGTGCCCTGACTAACACCCCTTAAAATAAAACAAAAGCATACTGCAATAAAATTAAAGGCGCCATCACATTTTCAATAATTTAGCCTGATGTTTCCTTTCCAATATCATCCTTCTAGACACCTCTGCATTGTAATTTTAGCTCAGACATTAAGAAGAAGCTAATTTTTAGAAAAGAGATTTAAAGAATCTTGGGTACTTTTATTTATGATTCTTACCAGCTTATAAGGGT
The DNA here is from genome assembly GCA_019843965.1 of Rhynchomys soricoides. Taxonomy (NCBI): domain Eukaryota; kingdom Metazoa; phylum Chordata; class Mammalia; order Rodentia; family Muridae; genus Rhynchomys; species Rhynchomys soricoides. The sequence goes on along the minus strand of JADRCH010000019.1, from coordinate 11,551,329 downwards.
AAGGGGCTTTGGTTAGAGAACAAAGGTTATAACCTGCTCTGTCTGTTGAGACAGTGACTTTAATTACATTTAATTCCCATTCTCTCTCTGTGTTACTTGATCCACTCATTGGCTTAGAAGCATATTGATAAATACAGCCACGGCTTAACCCTGTGCCCTTCAGCTCTGATGGAGCTGCATCAGGCTTCAGCGAATTGCCACATTTATATGTCAGGCTTCATTACTAGTAAGAAATCTTGAGATCTTTTCTAGGTAGTAGATCTACAATTTGTTTTTCTAGAGAAAAGCCCATATTCTATTAAAAAATATTTTTTTTGTAAAATGTTTTCAAGATGTTGGGTTATATTCAAACCGTAAGTCAAAGCTTAGTGACTTACTCAGTGTATCCCCTCTTCTCACAAGCATACTTCAGACCTGTTTGAAAAATTTTCAGCAATTATTATTGTCAGATACTTGTTTAAGCAAGTATTTATCAAAACATAGTTTATTTTATCAACAAATTTATGAATCTGAGAAATACAAAAAAAGCAGTCGTCTCAGAGCCTTCAAAGGCATTTTGTCCTTATTTCTGTTTTAATAGTTTGCCTTGTAATAATGACACATGACTGCCTATTCTCGCTGATCAGTGTAGCAAAAAGAGGAGGTGCCCAAATCTTGTAACCAGTTGAAAAAACATATTATAAAGTCTAATCAACTATGAGCAATAGCTATTTCCATGAGAGATTCTTTTCCATAAATCATGCAACTCCATGATGCTTGGCATTTAGTATGCTGAATGCATGTTTTTAAATGTGCAGTTTGTCTATGTGGCTATAACAAGATTAATTAAGAAATATCATATGTGAGAAAATATTCATAACAATGAACATACGATGGTAAAATGTAGAGAGGTATTAACAAATTAGAAACATTTGTTGAAGCTGATATGGAAATGACGAAGTTCTTTTTATTGACTCTGAAAATTTTTTGTAGATTTGAAATTATTTTTAAAAATTACATATGAACAATATGTACATATGCATTGATTGCTATAATATTCTCACAGATTTTACATTATGGTAGTTTGATTTATGTGTCATGGCATTCAGTTTTATAATCAACTTGTATAAACTCTTGCTCATTTAATATTTTGAGTAAATAATTTACTTTTGTCTTTGAATAAAGAAAACACTAGAAGAATATGTTTTATGACCATTAAGGACAATACTAATAACTGTTTATTGCTACCAATAGAGTAAATTTTCAATTTGCTATGATTGTTCTGGGTTTCTAATTCTAAGATACCTACTACAATTTTAAGTTATAAAGCAGGAATTTTTTCATAAATTGTTGTTTGTTTAATTTATTGTCAGCCAAGAGAATTTTAATTTCAAAAATTTCCCATCATTTTTCTAAGGACTAGCTCATGGTTTCATAAAAATCACAATATAAAAGAGAAAAAACATTGAGTTTTTTTCCCCCACATATGAATCAAATACCAGGAATCTGGCTCATAAATCAGGAAGAACACAGGAAGATACAACTGGAGTCCTTCCTTGTTCCTGTGTTACAGCCAAAATCCTGACATTCAGGCATATTTACAAGACCCATGTTTCAGTAAACCCACATGTACTTTGTGTGGGCTGAAAAGAATGTGAAATGATTTAACATGGCAACTTTTCCAGAATGCTGGGTGAAGAACATGGTCTCTTTTGAAAGAAAAAAAAAATCTTTGTGTTTATTAGGAAGGATTACTCCCTTTCCTTTTGGTTACACAGGGAATAACATTGGAAAATGTGTCTGAAAGTTGTGTAGATCATGACCAGAATGTTAGTTCTGAGGACAAGACTTGTGTCTCTGTTACATGAAAGATTTCTCATTCTTATTTGGGACTAAGTCCACTTATCATGCCCATAAATTCTCCTCTGTGATGACACCTCCATTCAAGTGTCCATGGGATTAGATTACAATAATGAGGTTAATGTTAATTATAGCACGCACCATTTAATGAGCATCTAGCAGGTACTAAATGCCTACCTATTTGATCTAAGCTAGTCTTCAAAACCGCCTTTAAAGATAAGAATTATCTTTTTAGTGGGAGTGAGAGTATGATATAGAACAAAGCTTCATGACACATAAGCATGGAATTGCCATTGTATGCTAACTTAGAAATTTAATAAGAACAAACAAGGAATGGTCAAGCACACTTATAATCCGAACACTTGCCTAAGGCAGGAGGATCACAGTGAGTTCAAGGCTAGGCAGGGTTATATAGCAAGGCTCTGTCTCAAGACAACATCAGAGAATTATTTGCACTTTATAGATAAGGAAACCAGGCCTCAAAGTTCTAAGTAGTTTTCCTGGCACTAGAAATAGTAATGATGTCCAAAGAACCCACCTATTCTATTTGACTCCAGAACTTGTGCTTTTTTTTTGCTCAAAACCTTCATAAGGTCAAGTGAATAACAAATGGGACCTTAATTAGGAGAAGTCACATGTGGACAGTATCAGGATTTCCAGTAGCAGAGAAGTTCTGCCTAGCCCAGTGGAATAGAGAAGCACAACAACATGTTGGATCTAAGAGAGGAAGTCTGTTGGCTGCCTTAGTTATCACGTCTGGCATGCCATTTTGTTAATGCCTGTATCATTCTATCTCTACCTGCAGTTCTTAGCAGTACTTGGCACATGGCAGGTTCTTTCAGTTCTTGGTTTAGTAAAGAATAACCACAAGATGTAGTACAAAAGTAACTTGTTGAATAGAGCCTTACCGATCTTTGTGACTAGATCAATGGGTTGGAAGGAGGAACGGACTGTGTAAGGCTTCAAGACCACTTTATTTTCCTAAACTTCAGTATGGATGAAGAGAGATGAGGCAGACAAGCTTGCAGAGATTCAGGAAGTGTTTCTTTAAAAACAAAATGTGCCATGCCTTGACTTAACTACAGTGCTTTTTAAATATGTACATCAAAGGAATAAACAAGATTCATAATAGTTGACTTTCTTTTCTATTTCCATCTGGTTCTATATTTTCTCTTTCTAGGCCATGTCTAATTTTCTACTGATCTTATGTCATTTAAGTCTCCTGAATTTTCTTTTGTGTCAAGCTGTTTTTATAATATTTAAATCATATTGGGTTTTTTATACTCTAAAATTAGTATATTGAATATTTTTATGTCTTTCTCAGTAGTCAAACATGTACCCATCTTTTGAATTTTGTTTTCTCACAGAACCCTTTTTCTTTTTTTGAGATGGCATCATCAGATTCCCTAGAATGCCCTAAATGTTATTTAAACAAACAAACATCCAGAAAAACTAACCCAGAGTACTTTTATACAGGGCAAAAGTTAAAGCAAGCTATGAACACTATTTGTCTTTGCTTTTCAGTTTGAGGCCTTAAGACCTGGGAGCCTGCCTAATATATTTTGTTCCTATTGATGATTCAGTGACTTGCCAAAAGGCATTCACAATATGTTGTAGTTTTCCAGAACTTACAATGGGCAAAACCTCAAAAGAACCCTTTTCACAGCACATTATGATGCTTAGAAATTCTTCACTACTAACTAGCAGAGGTGTATTATTGTGTGAAAAATAAAAAATAGTCTTCCTAAACAGATCCAATTTCTGACTTAATTTTTGAAAGCACTCTGAGCCTGGAAGTATACAGAGTTAGGGGCTTTCTCTGTTCCTTGCCGCCTGACACTTGCATAACAAAGCTTAGTGTGAATTGGACTGCTTAGCTCCTCTTTTACCTTCTGAAGTTCTGAGTCACTGAAGAATATTTTAAAACAGCATCTGTGTTTCTAGACTTTGCTTCACTTGTAAACTTAAGAACGTTGTAATGTTTTTATTTTCCCTTTTTAAGCAAAAGGCTACACGGAACTAATCCTGTTTCATCGATGTGTCACGACCGGTCGAGTCTTCTCTTAATATTTCACTTGGTGAGGTGCCCTGTGGCATAGAAGATACTAATTACTCCAGTGCTGTGCAGATGGCAGAGGGATGAAGTGTTTTCTTAGTGGACTCTTTAAACAGTGGAACTGAGAAGGCAAGACTGCTCCTGTTTCACACTGACAGGGATGCTGGATTTAATAGGTTCCCCAGAGCTTCTCATCACATTGTAACTCTTTCTGTGATGGTCAGTTTGGGGTCTGCTTATGTGACCTGAGTTTCAACTTGTTTGAACGCCTGTCAGGCAGCTCAGGAATTAAGGCTACTGGATTGCTTGTGTTGTTTTCATACTGAGAAAACAACAACAATCTTGCCAGGAAGCTTCTGACAGGGACCAGGAAGCTTCTGAAAGAGACTAGGATTGTTCTCTTCACCTGCAAAGCTGAGAGGGAGTGGTACCTGAAGGGATCTACCTGCTTAGAGGCGGGCGTCTGGAATGCCTTATCATATTGTAAATCTGTGTTGTCTTGCCGCACAGTGACAGTGTCTAGATCTTGATGAATTCATTTCCTGCAGTTGAAACGATTGTCATGTCAGGAGTGCTCTCTCCTCTTCTGTTAGCTTACCTCATTGGTTAGCACTCCTGTAGAGCTCGGAATGTCTCCTAAATACCTCCACTCCCATACACACACACACACACACACACACACACACACACACATACACACACAGTGTCTGCTACTGAAAGTAAAGAAACCCTCACATGTCTGGATAAGTCCTGAAGAATTGTATCCAGACTTGCCAGTCCACTCATTAAAATTCCTGCCAAGTGCTGTATTATGCAGGGCTTCCTCGTTTTGGCTGTAAATTACATTGCAAATTTTTCTAGGATGAGGAAGTTTGTACTTTTTTTTATTTCATAAGCCCACATGATAAACACAGCTTTCTTCAAACACCATTTGAGGTGTTGGGTGTGTGCACTGTGTTAAATATAGGGCTCTCTTCTGAAGGAAAGCACACGTGGCTCATTTTACCTTCTCCTCCAAGCATTTCAGATGCAGCAAAAATGGTTCTTCGGGGGTAGGGGTGGGGAGAAAATAGACTTTTTGATGAGTGACAGATGTCTCTCAAGCAGTGCTTTGTTCTCTCCAGAATCTGTTCCAAGAGCCTGAAGAGTCAACAGAATTTTTCTTTATTGACCTAGAGAAGCCACTCTATCGGGCTGCTGCCACCTATTCTGGTCCTCTGTTTTTCTGTATCCTATTGTGCATGGGTCAGTATGTGAATCAAAATCCTCCTATGCAGGAAACTGTGGCAGATAACTGTCTGTGGCAGACAGTCAGCCAGCACTCTGAGGCAGAATCCTCGGGGTCAGAGGCCTGGAGAACAAACGAGCCTATTCGAGGTTGACCTGTAGATGACAAAGAACACGTGCTTCAGACCTGGCTACTGAGACTTGTCCAATGGGAAGGATACCAAAGTTGTGCTCCATTGCTGGGAATGTGCTTATCTTTCGTGGCACCCTTGCAGCAGGTTGCCTTTGAGAGTCTCTGGAGTGGTAGTGGGAGTTCTCTTCTGACATCCAACTAGCACCTGTGTTGGCTTAGGGACATAGAGACTGGATTTTCACTGAATGATGATGATCATCCTTCTATAGATTTCATTCTGCAAACTGATACTTTCTTTCTTTTTTAAACATTTAACTTTTCTGAGAATCTTGTACATGAACACTTTGTTTAAATAATTCATCCTCCTTCCTTACCTAACCTCCTATGTTCTCCCTTGTAAATTTGTGCTCTCTTATTTAATTATTATTACATGTATAGGTATACATGTGTATGTTGCTAATATGTACATATAACCAGGACTGATCATCTGGGATTAGACATTCTATATCCTATGTATGAGAGCCACCCTGAAGGAAGTTAATTCTTTCTCTTCTTGAAATTCCCTTAAAGAGAAACATTTAAGCCTTATAATTTAGAAATAATTTAAGAGAGCATTTGGGAACTCATGAGCCATGAGCACATGGGCACATAGTTACCTACAGAAATTTTATGTGGCACTATTTGGTGTTTTCATACCAGTTTAGATACGTCTTCATTCTTTAAATGTTAAAACTTAATTTGGAATATGATGCTTGCCTTTTCGTTGTAAAGTTTTTCTCCTGATATAATTCCTTGACTATTTACAACTGTATACCAAAAAAACTTACAAGCATGTATACTGGGATGGTTAATGTTACCAATTTGACAGGCTGTACAACCACTTGGGAGATGGGTTCATGAGCATGCTTTGGGAGATTATCTTGATTTGGTTAATTGTGGGCAAGGTCATTCCCTAAAAAGGAGATCCCAGACTGTCTCAAATGAAGGGGAGCTGAGCTATAGCATGCTTTCATCATTCTGCTTCCTGATTAGGGATTCCTTATAATCAGGGGCTTTAAGCTTTGTTCTCCATGGTGGGCTGTGCCCTTGAATTTAGAACTAGAGCAAACATTCTTTTCTTTAAGTTGCTTTTGTCAAAGTATTTTATCACAGCAATGGGAAAAGAAACTAAGACACTGGAACTTCAACTAAAAAAAAGATAAAATGTAATGAGAATTATAAAATCTAAGCTACATTAGACACATTTTTTTTCTACACAAACAAAGTCAAGTTATGAAGTATAGAAAATAAGTAGAAAATAAGTAGTCTTTTGACTCTAAATTAGTCTTTAATAAGTGAAGGCCAACTTTTCTTTTTAATCAGAACAAAATGTCAAAGTGAAAGAATAATTGTATCACTTGGCAGGATAATCCAAATGTTTCCTGCCCCTAAATATATTCTTCATATGAGATGATTCCCTCAGATATATTTTGAGAATAAATAATGGGTAAAGAGAAAATCAGCATTGGGATTGGGCACTAAATGACAAGTTGCTTGCAGGCTTTGCAGAGAAAGGCACTTGTCATCTCTCTCCAGAATCACTGACACTCATTCCCCAGTCATCAGTTATTTTAGCTAGGGGAAGCAGGCTCTGGCTGAAGGCTTGCAAAAGCGGATTTTCCTCTGTGTGTGTGTGTGTGTGTGTGTGTGTGTGTGTTTATATTTCAGGCTTCTACCTTTATACAAACGTATATCCACAGGAAGGTTCTCAGTGTTCTCACTGAGATGAACGTTCGTTCAGAGTATTTTCTTTTCTCTCCTGAAGATTTTTAGATCTGTCACCATCTCACTATAACCATTGGCATTTCCTGGAGCCTATGAGAGTATGAGCCATAGCATGATATGTTTCCTTCCTTGTATCAAGAAAATGAGGAGAAGGGAGTCAATAACACAATTGGTGTTTAAAAGCCAAACCCCTTGGGGACAGCTTGCCTTTCTCCATAGATCTCATTCTCTGATAAAACAAATGAGGTTGTTTTGGAGGTACCTGTTAAGTCTGCCCTACATCATTCCTAGGCTGAACTTGTGTCCCCAGCCACTGGAAAGGTTCTGGTACAAGAAGATGCATTAAGTTGGCTCATTTCTTTCTTCCTTGAAAGAGAAAGGTCTATCTCCCCCTGCCTTCATCTTGACCTATTCTCAATTAAGAAGATTTCCACTACAACACAGCCTGTGCCTTTAACCCTGGCAAAGCCACAGTCAAGTAAGCCTGCAATGACTGCTCTGAGAAGGCAACTAGCATTTCTTCTTTACATAAGGTCCAAATTTCCATTACTGTTTAGACTCTATTAAAACCAGGCTGTGGGTTATGTTGAAGAATTATTCTTTAAAGGAATGTAGTGTTCAGATCTGCCTTTCCATAATTCTTCAAGAACATTCTCTTCTTGGATCAAAAACCTAAGATGCTTTTGAAAAAGAAATGATTTGTGATATTTTTTTCTTTCTTAAATCAGTTGCTATATTAATAACATAATGAAGATGTACTACCAAGCTTCCAAGGGACCCTTCCCAAATACTGCCTTCAGTTTACTAGCATCTGATAGTGTTCCTGTCACCAGTTAGTATAGCCCTGAAACACTTTATCATCTGATGGTCAATTTACTCCTCAGCCAAACTGTTTCTGTACTACCAGGGAATCATGATCCTCATTCACTTCCTTGGGTCCAGTAGCATCATCTACCTCCAGTAAATCTACCCTTGTTGTTGATGGAGGTAGTCCTCCCTGATGAGAGCTGTTGAAATGTACGCAATGAAAGGCTGTCAGACTGCAGCAGTCTTGATTTTTTTTCTAGCTGTACTTTCTGCTTAGTGCTTCAGTCATATGTACCACCTCACCTCCACTCTCCCTCAACAACCTGCTGGGGCTTTCCTCAATCTAGTATTCATCACACAATACTTTATCAATTCTGAATTTTCCAGGACTTAATACTTTTATAGCAACTACAGAGAAGCTTCTCATCCAAGATTCCAAAGGATGTACCTCGAATCATTTTAATCAAATTAAAATATATGCCTACAATTTGGAAATGACACCAGGCTCTGAATTACAGATGGCTTACCTCAGTTAAGATCATGGCTGACATAAAACCTAACCTAACATTTTAGAAGAAAAACATGTTCTGCTTTACATTGAGAAGCAGTTCAGTGTTGGGGTGCCTCCTCTACAGACATCAGTGATTAGGTACCCTAAGCTCTCCTGTAACATTATCATACAGCCTGCAGGCTCATGTTCACTGGGTAGAACCTTGGGATTAGCACCATGTTTTAACCTTTGCAAGGATGTATAGGAATAGCAAATGAAATCATAATATATATTAAATGGATAAATATGAGAAAGCACTCTATTATATATTAGATAAGTATATATTTATAATATATAAGAAATGGAAATATAATTATATATTATATATGTATTTATATGTAATAGAGAGATAAATATGCTTAGAAACCCACCCAAAGCTATCACTTCCACTCACATGAGCCACATATTCTTTTCTTTAAAAGTAACAATGTTAAATCAAGGTGTTAAAGTAAGATATATTTCCACTCCAATTAATATAGGCCTTTGTCAGTAGAGGAATGAGAATTATTAGTACTGAGCACACATTTAGCAGTCTGTGTCATGCTTACATTTTTATCACTTGAGGTTTTTGTTTGTTTTGTTTCAGGAGAGGTTTCACATGGATATGTGAAAGTATGTGTACAAGTTAGGTCTTAAAATAGTGTATTTGCCATGAAGTTATCATCTGATAAATATATCTTGATCATGGTCTGTGTAGAATTTTAATCAACTTTATGTCTTACCCTCAAATCTTACAATGAAATAAGGTTCATTGCTTTCTGTATTTCCCAGAAATTTTAGGATATTGTAAATATTTCAGAGAATATTAGAATGTTAGTCCAATAAGAGAAGCCATGAGTCCCATTTTATTGGTCATCTGCATGCTGATTGGGTCTCAGATTCTAGGAGAAAGAGGCAAATCCTTATTTGTTAAACCTTAGTCCCAGCATGATGGGATCAAAGATGAAGGAGTTAGATATGTTACTCATAACTAAAAACAGTTCCAGGTTCCCAGGAACATGTACATGTCTATTCCATTTTCTTATCATCCCCTTGGACCCAATTCTCATATTCAGATTGACTTGCATGTTTGCAGGACACTCCTAGAAGTTAATTTTTGAGCCAGTACAAAGCAGTCTCAAATAGCTAATCCAAATTCCTCACATCTGTGAAGCTTCAAGATGTAGATCTCCTTGTCACCGTATTATATTTTCTCACAGCTATTTCTTCTCCTCCCTAAAGGGAACACTGATGTTATTCAGTACCTAGCACATAAATCTTTCATGCAGGCTCTGGGTGACCTCTACAGAATCAACTTTTCACCCGATTACTTCAGCTGTATTGTTTTTCTTCCCCCCAAGATTTCAGGGTAGCTATTTGAACTTCTGCCTTTGGTTTTTTTCACTTGAAAGGAAATTATTTATACCATTTTTTGATGACAGTGGGGGAGGGGTGCATATTAATAAAGTATATATGTATAAAAAGTAACCTCAAACGTAATGGCTTAACATAACTATTTATTCAACTCACAATTCTCTGAATTCATGATAGAGTTAAATACTTTTTTTTCCTCTTAGCTTGGCTGGTTCATGGGTTTGGTCTGTTGCCAGAGGAGCTGACTGCTGACTGACTAGGACAGCCCCAGATGGGTCAGCTTATCTCTCTTCCACATGGTCTCTTATCCTTCAGCAGGCTGGCCTGGGATTGCTCACATGGGAGCTGAGCTGGTGTGAAGGTCTCTTGAGGCTTGGGTCTGGAATCCTGCCTTCTTCTCTAGATGCCCAAAGCAAATTACAAGGTCAGCCTAGATTCAAGGGGCGGAGAAAGAGATTCCACATCTTGATGAGGGAGTATTTACTGTAACTTACATTGCAGAGAGCAAGAGCATAGAGAAGGAAATGCTGCAGTTTTTGTTTCTAAGATCTATCAATTAAGATGCTTTGTATGTTATCCATGTATCTAAAAGCTAAGTGCCATACAAATGCTAGATATTTGCACTTCCTTAAACATCCAATTAGGACCCAGTAGTAGACCTGTTGTATAGATGCAGAAGCTCTTATGAAACAGGGGTAGTAGTTGGATGCTAAAGTCCTTTTACTTAACCATCTGGTAACTCCAAGTTTCTTATATTTTGCTTGTGAGCCTAGCCTTTAACGGCTGAGCCATCTCTCCAGCTCAACTCCAAGTTTCTTGACTGTATATTTCTGTATAATTTTTCACCATTTATTATATGCTCATGATTTTTAAAAACATCACCATAATTAATATGGTAAATATGTTTTATAGAAAATTATAAATATTAATAATTGTTTGACTATTTCTTTCTCTCCTCTATATCGATATCTTTCTTTTGACTTCAGAGACCAAAGATCAATGACCTTTTAATGCCCTAGACACTTTATGATTTTTCAGTAACCTTGGATGAAGTGAATCCTGAATCCTACTTGATGTTGAGTGCATTTATTTATTTATTTATTTATTTATTTATTTATTTGTCAGTTAGTTTTTAGTTTTTAAAGACAGGATTTTGTGTATACTTCTGGCTGTCTTAGAACTGACTTTGTAGACCAGGCTAGCCTCAAACTCACAGAGATCTGTGTGCTTCTTCCTCCCAAGTGTTTGGATTAAAGATGCATGCCCCATCCCTAGCTCAAGTGTATTTCCAATCCTAGTTAACACCATGTGATGTGAAGGGCAGAGATGTGAGATTCTTGATTGGGACTTGTGAAAGGATATGGGAGAATGATTCATGAAATGAAAAGAGCATTGTCTGGTTTGAAAGCATCAGGACTCATAGTTTTATCAACCAATGACTACTCACAATACTAAGCACTGGCCCAATGTCTTGCTACTCTCTGGAGATTTATAAAACAAACAAATGAAAAACCTACTGATTCCAGTTCCTACATGACTTGGCATTAATTACCTAACTTCCATGTTCTTATTTATTAAGCTACAGAGCTGAAGAGTAATTTACAATGAAATGGACATGAATACAAAAAGAGGAACTATTACTGCAGTTATTTTTTTCAAAAAGGGCCATCAATTTAAGGTTCTTTGGATGTTTGTCTGGCTATTGCATCAGATAAATATTGTACAGAAGTTAGCTGTCTTGATTTCATTGTGATCAGAAAGTCCTAATAGCAAACCTACTGCACAGGATCCTACTTTAGAAACACTTTACAGTGAATAAATGCATACATGATAGGCTGATGTAGACAACCCTTAGTACATAATTGCTACACACTAAGCAATATTTAAAGTTCTTGTTAGTTCACTTGCAGAATGACTGCCTGTGGTAGTGCATGAGGGGAGGGGCCCTCTCTTACAGATAAAAAAGTTGAAGCAAAACAAGTAAATGCCTCATGCAGGTCCCCTAGCACAACACTGAGGACACAGTGAGTCTGCAAAGAATATGTTTTACTGTGATTGTTACAGAATGTGATTCCCTCATGGTTTCTTGCAGAATGCTGTGTGCTGTGCAAGGCAGGTGTTTAATAAAATTCATGTTGATTTGATTTTAGAAGAACCCTGGTGTACCCTCTTGGGTTTCTAAGAGGCGTAGTCTATATAAGGAGCCTCTTATATTTTCAGGATAATATGATTTGTGTGACTGCTTTTAGATTAAGTTACTGTCTCTTATTTACAAAAGAAGATTAAGCGAGTGTGTGCAAACCTAAGAACTTCAACCCTGTCCCCCTTGCTAAGAGCCATTTAGAAAATTGTCTGTGTAGGATAAGGAAGAGAACTCACAGGAACAATTTTGAAAATAACAGGATTTCACTAAATGCTGCTTTTAGTGTTTATGGAAAAAATATGTAGAACTCTTGATTCTGTTTTTTAGGAGGAAAGAGGGGCTGGCTTTTATATTTACTAGTCCATCGTCCTTCGTGTTAGACACTGTTTTGTTGTTCTTTGTTTTTGTTTTACATTTCTTTAAAATTGACTTGTTCATTTGTTTATCCAGTCTTGTATCCGAAAGGTAATAATAACAAGTGAAAAACAGTTACCTTAAACACAGCTGAAACTTACTTCTCTGTACCACCCTTAGACTGTTATTCTTTAAGCCACAGCCTTAGGAAAACTAAAATGTCCTGCTTAATAAAATGATGTCATCTGAACTTAGCCTTGTCAGATAATTGGGCATATGACATCTTAGAGTATAGACCTTCAAGAATTTAGGCAGCAGCATCAGGATGGTGAGTGACAGCTATGCCAGGTTAGCAGCAAGCCTGGTCTTTAGGAATGCGCTGGGCTGCCATATCCCTGGAGAAGAGCAATCTGTTGCATGATCTCAATGCTATCTTCAGTACCTTCCCAACTAAACCACAGGCAGTTTCTAGAGACTGCACAGCCTTCATTGTGGGCTATGGGTATTCAATGAGTTTCAGATTCAACTAAAGAAAACATAAGCTAGGAGAAAGCCATTAATGAAGACAATCTATTTATTCCAGTCAAAAATGAAATCTGATTACATGAAAGCCTATAGACTACAAATGATCAAAGTGAAGGAGAATTACATTTTGCCAATGCAAGTGAAACTTTTATACAAACTCTCTTCTGGAGCATCCTGTCATCCTCTTCACTTTAGATATTGAAGGTTTGCTGATGATGTTTCTCAGTCCCTTTGGGGTATTCAGGAGAGTGCTGTTGGGGTGCACACCATCACTTAGGGATCCAGGTGCTCTCCACAAAGGTGCAGCACTATCATGGAGCAAGGAAGATGCCTAGGTGCCTGCCACTCTGTAGAAATGCCTGGTCTGTGTAGAATTGTGAGTAGACTTTAGGGCTTGGACATTGAAGTAGTTACTTCATTTTCACTCCTTGAATAGGATCCAATTTCATGAGCCTTCAATACTATAAGGTGCTTGGAGTGTTGTCTAGCTGTGTGCCTAGGAGGAAATCTGAATACTTCTTGTTGGGGACACAGTCTACCAACAGCACTCCTGAGACATTCAGTATATAGTTACTGTATTTACATTTAGAATTTAGCTGCCTTTTCCTGTTTCTCTTATATAACTACACTCCTGTTGCTGTCTGGAAAATCTTGTTCTTCTTTCCTTTATCTTTTAGGCCTTTTTCTTTTTTCTCTTTTTAAAATTTATTTCTTCTCTAAAAATGTTATTTCTTTTATCTTTTTAAGATTATAATTGCATTTCCTCTTCCTCTCTTCCCTTACAACCCCCCCAATACCCCCCTTGCTCTTTTTCAAATCTGTGGCTTCCATTTTCAGCAATTGTTAAATATACATAATGCATACATGCATACATATATACATACACATATGCATACATACACATTCTCTCTTTCTCTCTCTCTTTCTCTCTCTCTCTCTATATATATACACACACACACACACATACACACACATATAAACCTAATAACAAATATGTATATGTGTGTATATATGTACATACATAATTCAGTCTTCCCAGTCTGTATAATGTTACTTGTATGCTTTCAGGGCTGACCATTTGGTATTGGATAACCAGTTGGTGTGCTTGTCCCAGGGAAGACTGTTTCTCCTACTCTCAGCATTCCTGTGTTGCCTGAAGTTCTTTGTGTAGGATTGAGATCTCCTTGGCTTTCCCTTTCCACTTTAACATGTTTAGTGTTGTCCTTGTTCAGCTTGTGGTTAGGCAACCATATTGGTGAACTCTGTGTGTGTGTGTGTGTGTGTGTGTGTGTGTGTGTGTGTGTTATAGTTGGGCTTTAATCCACTGTCTGTCTCAATGCAGATCATCAGCTCTTTCCCAGGGACAGGTAGACACAAGGCCTGCTGCGTTTTCAGCTTTATACTTAGTAAAGCCTGAACAGAGGGCTCTCTACCTTGCTTTGTGAAACCTGAGCCAAGTGGCTGCATTTTCAGCATGTGTTAAGTGTATAACCACAACTGTGTGGCTGGCTGCATGTCCCATTTTGGTTCTTGGCTTCTGTTTGGATTTAAATGGCTTCACAACTACCTCAGAATTATTAAAGTAATGATAATAATAAATCATAATATATGTCTTTAATTTTGGATGTAGTTAAATCCTACCATATTATGTACCTAACAGCATTGGCGATTAATACTGTCAGTGGCATACAAGGGACTAAAAAAGTGTCCTGTTCTTCCTGAGCTGAAGATGAAGAGAAGAAACAAACTCTGCCTCATTCTACAGTGTTTCTGTGCAAGATATAAAGCAACGTAGAGGTGTGATTGTAGTCGGCTAACCTGATCTTATAAGAATGTAAGAATATAGTTTTATGAGAATATACATTTTCTTTTGCAAATGTAAATATTTTAAAATAAATGTATTTTAAAATCCTTTTTCATGTGATATATTTGGATCATATTTTCCCCTCCTCAAACTTCTCCCAGATCCTCCCCACACCCCTACCAACCCAGCTTCATGTTCCCTCTTTCTCCACCTCTCTCTTAAAGCAAATAACCAGAAAGCAAATAATGAAACTAAAAATGAGCCAACATTACAAAAAAAAAAAATACTAAAACAAAATAAACTTTCTCAATAAAACATGATGTCCATTTTGTGTTGGCCAGCTAGCTACTCCTGGGCATGGGTCCTGCCCTGGACTGTGGTTGATGTATCTAGTGACACTTCATTGGAGAATGCTGATTTTCCCATGTCCCAGCAGGAATCAGTTGCAATAGCATCTTGAATAGGGATGGACTTTATGTCTGCCTTCCCTTCTCAGCCCTGGAATTGCGGAGGTCCTGTGCATGAAGTTAGAGCTCCCAGGGCTGCAGGCTCACTTGGTCAAAGGAAAGGACTTTTGAACAATTGGAGGACTACTCTTCAGTCAGGGCTCTATAGGGATCTCTAGGCCCTACCAGAACCTCCAAACAAGCTCTCAAGGTGTCAATATTTTTGTAGAGGAGAGCACAGTTGAAGGAGAACTAGGAAACCGAGAAAGGATTCAGGAAAGATGCCAGGTATCCTGGGAGGAGAAGACTTCACCAAGGGCATGCTGGTGTGGAAGGGATTGGTGAGGCCTCAGGTGAAGGAAATGAATGTTTGATGTTGTGTATTTGGGAATGTAAAGTCAGTCACAGTGAGGAGTTTAGAAACAGCACAATTTGGAAATAGAGCTTTTGAATGTAAGGTAAGGGTAAAAGCAAATGTTATTTCAATAGGAAAGTAATATGATTTTATTTGCATTTTAGAAAAATAAGTCTAGTATCAGAACTGACAATAGATTCAGGAATTTAAAAGTCTCGTAGTGAGTGTTTACGTATTATAGGTATATTCTCCGTTTGTCTTTTGAAATGATGAGTTTTAAGAACAAGGACTGAGGTAGATGCTGCTGCCATTGGCTTTATAACGCACACTAAGTTATGCTGAGAAGACAAACATATCTGATACAACATGAGATCATACTTGAACATGTTAAAGATATTGCACATAGTTACAGCCTCTGTCAGTGACAGGGCCGCTTGTATCAGAACAAACTGTTCCAGTAGTAATGATAAACTTCCTAAGAGACATGTAAAAAATACTATAAAATCAGTATTTAAAATACTATAAAAATCTCTATGTGAAACCTGCCAAGGAGTTTAGATATAAGATATTTAGATATAAACAGTGGTAGGTTTTAAATTTTCAGAAGTGATATGAAAATAACAAGAAAAAACAATCTAGAGCAAAGAAAATGGTTGGGTGGGGTCTAGTGGATTTAACACATCTCGGAACTAAAAGACAATAAAATCAATAAAGGACATGAATAGATACTTTAGATATAGATAAATGATCACTGAGTACTTGGCAATATACTTAACCTCACTAGTCATCAGTAAGACATAAGTTGAGTATTGCTTACAGATATTTGAATGCTAAGAAGATGAGCAGCACTGTATAACCGCAGCTCCCATATACTGTTGAGGGGCAGAAAATGACATAATAGATTGGGAAAGGCATATTTTCTTTATAAAATATATTTAACCTACCCAGAAACTTTATTCATAGGAATTTTTTCAAGGAAGTAAAAACAGCTTCAAAAAGGTTTATATACAATGTATGCTTATCTACAATCACACACACAAAAAAACTTGTGACTAATTCTTGGCCATTCATAGATGAATGAAGAAATTATGATATCTTTAATGGTAGAATATTTTTTGTCAAGAATAAAGTGGAATAAAACCATAGTACATCTGATTTAAAAATTCTGCTGAGAAAAAGACACAAGAACCTCAAACTGAAGTTTGAAATTATGCAACAGCTAAAATGTAGGCATGGCCACTGAAATGCAAACAAGAGCTCCCACTCGCTATGATGGTGAAGGGAAAATTCCAATGGAAAAGACACAGGACAGGATCAGGGTGATAGAAATGTCTCATCCTTATTGGTGTCCCAGTAACATCTGTGCACAGACATTAAAATACACCAAAGCTGCACACTTTATATGCATATGTTTGACATTATGTGCATAAGAAGCTGTAAATAGAATTAATGAAACCAAACATCAATGTAATAATATAGTGTTTCTCATGCAGGATCTCAGGTTAGATTGCCAGGTTTCAAGACCTGAGTTTGGATGGCTCGGAGTATGGGGGCTTTGAGGCACATTGCAAGTCCTTTGTGGCTATAACCTAGTCTAGGCACTCATAAAATGGAGATGATACAATTAGTATCCACTTTAGATGGTTGTCCTTGGTGTAATGTCTGGGACACAGATGCATTCGATGCATTTAAGCAGTAGTCATTATTATTAAATAGCTCGTCAGCTACACTGGCATTACCCTAACTCAATCAGGAATGTGTGTACAACCATGGAGTTTTTAAGAATTAGATGTCTACAAACTGCATTAGGCTACAATCTAAATAACTCAAACATTTGACAGCATATGATTAAGCACTCACAAATCCTATTTTAGTTATCCATTTCAAACAAAGCAACTATTTCTTTGGCAAAAAAAAAAAAGTGTTCCTTTGATGTTATTTCATAGAAGAACTTGTAAAAAAAAATCAAGCACAGAGAAATTAGAATATAATTTTTTTCATAGTAGTCTTCTCTGTATGGTCCTTGTCTCTTAATCTCAACTTTCCAGAGCATACATATGTGTATGTACAAATGTACAAAGAGTATGCATTCAACCATGTATAAAATTGTGACCACACTGTATGTTAGCTGGCCTGTTTTGGGCAACTTGACACATGCTAGAGTCATGTGAGAGAAGAGTTCTCACCTTAGAAAATGTTTCCATAAGATTGAATTATAGGCAAGCCTGTTGGGCATTTTCTTGGTTAACATAGGTCCCAGTCCATTGTGGGTGGAACCATCACCAAGAAGTGATGCTGGTTTGCATAAGAAAGCAAACCAGTAAACATGGTTCCTCCATGGTCTCTGCTTAGCCATCAGTGTTGGACTGTTACCTGGAACTATAAGATGAAATCAATGCTTTTCTCCTCAATTTGCTCTTGGCCATGGCTTTTATCACAGAATTAAAAACCAAACCAAGACAGTTTACATCAGTGTCACTGTATTCTAAACCAGGCATATTCATGTAAAAACCTTATGATAATTCCTTAAATTCCTGCACAGGTATGTAAGGTTGCACCTCTAATACCAATTTCTTATAAAGTGGAGCTTAGCACAGCTTGCGCCTGGTAGAGAGCACAGTGTGGATGTCACTCCGAGTCCTTGAAGGGTGACAGTTGAGAGTAGTCTGGAATACATTCATTTCTTTTATTTATTTATTTATTTATTTATTTATTTATTTTTCATACTTTATTTACATTTCAAATGTTCCCCCCTTTCCAGATCTCTCTTTTGGAACCTCCCCATTCCCTCCCCCTCCCTCTGCCACTATGGAGGTATTCCCCCACCCACCCACCCACCCACTCTCATCTTCCCTCCTTGGGATTCTCCTATACTGGGGGATCTAACACCCTCAGGCCCAAGTGCCTCTGGTCCCCCTGATGTTTAACAAGACCCTCCTCTGCTGCATATGTGGCCAGCACCATGGGTCCCTCCATGTGTGTTCTTTGGTTGGTGATTCAGTCTCCGGGAGTATCGAGGGGTCAGTCCAGTTGCCACTTGTTGCTGCCTCCCTGGGGATGCAAAGTCCCTCATCTCTTTCATTCCCTTCTCCAAGTCCTCCATCTGGGACCTCACACTCAGCCCTACTGTTGCTGAGAAGTGACTCTTGGGTATTTTGAACTTTTGGGCTAATAACCACTTATCAGTGAGTACATACCATGTTCATTCTTTTGTGATTGTGTTACAACAAAATTATAGAAGAATACATTCATTTCTATATGAGGGTCTTTGAGGGCTAGGTTTGTTATCAAACACCACAGATGTATATGTGGCAAAGCAGGTAAGTCTGGATAAGCTTATGCCTTTGAACATGTGTTCAGCTAAGAGTAGTGCCTTGGTGACAGTTTGTGGCAATAGAAGCCAAGTTAGATATTAGACTGGCAGTACCCTCAGCCCTAAAGTCTGTCAAATATCTAGCTTTGTATTGAAAAATAATCAGTTGCATGATGGTATGGACTCCAGGGTGAGGTGGTGTCCACATCTCTAAAGGATACTGTGCTTGCTCTTCCATTTTAGATTACTCTGACCTTGTCTTGGTTCGCAAACTTGAATTTTTCTTTCTGCTTATAAAGCAGTACTTACTCCAAAGTGACTAAGCAGGCCGATTTTCAAGTTCCTAATTCACATGTACATGAGTCTTTAGTCTTCTACTTCAGCATTAACTTCTGATCCAATCACAGAAGGTGATGGTTTTTAATGAAATCAGCATGGTGCTTCTTGCCAGGATGGCTGTATGTAAGGAGCCCAAAGGAGAAGCTCCAGCTCAGGCTGCCTAAGGGCAGAAAGCTGCCTCTTTAGCTAAGCAAGAACAGCTGCCATTGCATCAGGCTTTACTTTGTGGCAAGCAAGCTAGGTACATGGTCCTCCAGGTGCTTATAACAACACATCTGCTCTTGTGCCACCTATGTCTAACCTTGCAAGAACCTGATTGATCATGTTTGCCTTTGTTCCTGTGTGGAACAAAAAGTTGTGTAAAGTTTGCTTCATTTTGGGGAGCCTTGCTTTTCCCATCTTTCTATACTGGGGATGTGCTGAAAAACACACTTAGCAGCTCAGAAGAGACAGCATTTCTTCCTAATACTGTTTTCATCAAGATTGGATGTTGGCAGAGAGTGTGTACACTGGTGAAATTATTTCACCTGTCAGGGTCTCTTCCACCCCAAGGGAACGTTAACGGAAAACCAGCACACTACTTACATTGCTTTTCTACATCTGTTTAACACACACACACACACACACAGACACACACACACACACACACAGACACACAGAGAGAGAGAGAGAGAGAGAGAGAGAGAGAGAGAGAGAGATTCACCAGGAGTTTTCCTACCTGAAGCTATGGTTTGAGGAGGAAGAAATTGAGTTCTTTTTTTCTCATGTCTGTTTATACATTTATTTCCTAAAGGTCAAACATAGGCTAACTTTGTAATCTCTCTCCCCTAGTGGATGGCTGCATTCATAGAGCTGCTGGCCCCTGTTTGTTAGCTGAGTGTCGGAACCTGAATGGCTGTGAGACTGGACATGCAAAAATCACATGTGGCTACGACCTCCCTGCAAAATGTGAGTATGGCATGCCTGAACTTTGTTCAGAATCAGCCGAGAGTGCCAACCTTGCCTTTTTTTTCTTCAAAAGAATATCTAGAAAAGGAGATCGCTGAAATAGAATTTAATTCAATATACTTATAGTCAAATTTAGTGTGTAGGTCCATGTTTATTTGTATGATTAAGTATTGAAAATTTGGTTTTTGTTCAGTTCTTTAACAGTATCTCTGAAATGGAGAAATAAAACCATGAGGAAAGTATAGGTCCCAGTGTTTAAGCACCACCACTGACAGCTTCTGGAAATGATGCCAATTTCTCATTCCTTGTTCGGCTTTCTTGATTGTGGATGTGTTTAGAGCAAAGGAGATCAAAGTGATGTATTGTGTTTTCAGCTGCCATGTAAAGGCTGATTGGCAATTACAGCTCAGGCATCTGTCACCCTGGGCTCTCAGGAGAAGCGAGTGGAATGCAGTTGTCAGTCTGAGAATGTATTTGCTCTTTGACTGTGGAATGGTCAAATTTTCTATTATATTTTAATAGAAAAAAATGCATTGCAATTGACTGACCTTGTTGCTTCAGTGTTTAGCTGACTGAGGTAGGGTAGTATAGAATAAACAGTGAGAGAAGTGATTAAAGGTGCTCCTTTTAAAATTATACAACTTCCAGGGCCTGGGGATGGAGGGAGGGGCTGTGCTACACTATTAAGGTGTGCATTGGCCTGGAAATTGTGACTCCAATTTAATCTCTGTACTTGCTTCTTAGAATACTGCTTGATCTATGAACAAATTTTATGTGAAGGCAAAGCTACTTTTGTTTGTCTTTTATTAGTGAAGAAAGCATAAACTCAGAAGGTACAACATAATTTGTGGAATATTATTGGATTCTGTATGGACAGGGTGTGTAGAAATGAGCTATCCAAGGCTATCTGTGAATGGTGACATAGAGCTTTATTTTAAAGGAAACTTTAAAAAGTGTGTGTGTGTGTGTGTGTGTGTGTGTGTGTGTGTGTTCCCCACGTGTATAGTGGTTTGAGAGGTTTCACTTTGACCCATAGAACTCATGGTCTTGAGTATTAAAGGTGATTTCCTTCTGGGATTATACAGCCCATGTTGACAAATGCGATTCTTTAATCTGTCAAACCTGATGTCACCTGTAAGATGCAGCCGACCTGTACCATCCTGAGAATAATCAGATTCTCATTCTCATACTTATTACTTTAAAACCAAGTAGTAAGTGAGGTGGTCTTTTGAATTCAATGTTTTCTCTGTATGAAAATGGACATCAAAATTCTTCCACTCTGGGCTTTATGAACACAGATGAACTTGGACTCTCTACACATGATCAAGTAAAAATGATGGTTTATGGGTATTATATAAGAAATGTGGAAAGCTTTTTTTCTAACTTACTTGCTATTTGACACACTTGTACAAGATACTCATTGCCATTGATTGCCATTCAATTGATTTCAGAGTTATTGAGAATTTATGTAGTAACAAGTATCAAGGTACAGGGATCAGTATGTCTGTGAATGTGGTAGAAGTTGATCTATTTGAGCTAAAGTGTGGTATGTGGCTTTCAGAAGTATCCTGAAGCAAGTTGATCTTGTGGCCCAAGACTCTAGACTTGGAGAATCAGCCTGTAGGACTCAACACAAAACTCCAGTGAGCCGAAATCGTTACTTCAGTCCTTATATTGTAACTTAAGGAAATGAGTGCCAGCTAGATTTATGTCAACTTAACACAGACTGGAGTCATCTGAGAAGAGGGAACCTCAACAGAGAAATTGTCTTTTTAACGTCAGGCTACAGACAAGCTTGTAGTGTATTTTCTTAGTTAGTGCTTCATGTTGGAATACTCAGCCCATTGTGATGGGGTCACCCCTAGATTGGTGATCACGAATCTTATAAAAAAGCAGGCCGAGGAAGCTACAGGGAGGAAGCAAGTAAGCAGCACTCCTCCATGGCCTCTGTATTATCTCCTGCTTCCAGGTTCCTGACCTAATACTCTTTGATTATGAATTGTTGTATTGAACTGCAAACAAAATAAACCTTTCTTTTTCCTAGTTACTTTTGGTCATGGTGCTTCACCATAGCAGCATTGCCCTTAACTAAGACGGCATATCTAATAAAGAATCATCCAGTGGAATAGAAAATAGCTGTCCAACATGGCAGCCACCTCATAAAAATCAGACATGTGCTGTCAATGAAAGTGTCTTGATATTGGTATGTACTTTAAAAGATTAATGATCGATAGAAAAATGATAAAAGGAATGTGAAATCCAGTAACGATAGCTCACACTTGTATTCCACTTTATACTGTTTCCCAGTACTTTCCCAAAGCCTTATATTTTAAATTATGCTTTATAAACATTGTGTGTGTTCCTGTTCCTTTTACCTATCCCTGAGAGATAGTTTTCTTTCTCATCAATTTGGTCCCTCCATTTCAGAGTCATTAACAATCCACAGATGTGCTTTTATAGTGAGAGAATGAGAAGGGAGCTCATTACATACTGTTTGGGTCATTTCCCCTCCATATTTAATAATTCGGTGACAGTTTGACAGCAGAGACTCGCTCCTATCTGTCCTCTGAGACAGTGGGTTCATCATTATAGAGGTACTAAAGCCAGGCAGCCAGCCACAAGTGATGATATCTTCACGCACCAGCAATTTGTTTTGGAAATGATGTTGTCTGGGTTACAGACAATATTGGTCATTTTGGACTGCTCTCTGCTTTCCTATGCTTCCTAAATTAATTTATCCACGAATGGTTGTATTTGAATTAATTATTCTTGTAGTCTGTGTTCTGTGACTCATCACGATGGGCAGAATGAAAAGCCCCTGGACGTTTACTCTTTCCTTCACCGCCTGAATGTTTGAATGGTTTCTTTTGACACAAAACTAACCAATCACTTTTCTCAAAAGAAGTCATGGGTGGCAAGAATATGGCTGGAATTGCACTGAAAGCTATTTCTTAGGGAGTGTACAAAGGGCTGTTTATGGAATTTCAATCTTGAAGGGATGGTCCCTTCTGTGAGATTAGATTTGTTTTTAGATTTATAATAAAATTCCAGTGTGTATGTCTATATAGAAGCTTTTTCTCCTGAAGGGTGTTTGAATTTCTCTATTGTAGAACTCTGTCCTCCAAGCCTAACAGCCATTACCATTTTAAACAGAGATGTCATGATAAATTCACAACAGGCTTTCAAGATTGATCCTGTTAACTGTTACTTCATAGTAGGGGGTGGAGAGATTCATTAAATGCTCTCATGAGATTCTATCCATTCTCCTACATCTTCTTCCAAGTTGTATAAAATTCTGTCCCAGTTGCACATAGCCTTGGTAGGTTTGAGATCATACAGAGTATAACTACACAGAGCTAACTGAATCACGAAGGCCATCTGTACAGCCTTGGAGGCATCCTGTCATTACCATGTTGCAGTGAGGCTTTTTGGTGATTTCACTGTTTTTGGATTATCTAAGCTTCCGGAGTAAACATCTTTGTCTGTCTTTGTGCTCCATCAGCCAATAGTAGAGTTTTTGTTCATGGCTGCACAAGAACAGTCTGTCCACCACTACCATTGTTATAAAGGAAATATGTGGCACAGTGTCCTAATTTTGTGACTGCTTAATATGAAAGAATGAAGTGTCAAATGAATGATTTTATTCAGGGCTTTTTCATCTGGAGAGTAGTTTATAGTATATTAGCCGTGACTCCTACTTCTCAAACCTTTCATCTTGTGATCCTTTTTGTGTGGTGCTAGTGGGGTCCATGTCTTCTTATTTCAGTTATAGCAGGGCTGTGCATGGTTGACACTTTTCTTGTCTGCTTTGGCCTTCTTCTGTATTTTTCTCATAGGCTGTGTTGCTGATACTCAGTCCTAGACACTACTACCTCCTTGTCTGGAGATAGCTAGACATCTTCATAACTTCTGCTCTTATGTTCTTCACACCCTTGTTAACTGTAACCTCAGGTGTGACCTTAGCTAATATAGTTATCTTAGCTCCTCTGCTTCATTTGTAGTTGTACTGTAGCATGTTAACTTCAAATATAGTATATTATTACTTCTAGTTTTTGGTAATATTTTCCCATAGCAGAATAAAGGTATAGATTTGGGGGTTCAAATCTATTCCTTTGCTTTGTTATATCCATACAGGTCCTAAAAATGCCCAACATATAAAGAAGCTTGAAAGGTATTTCTTGAAAGAATTAATGAAAATAAACTCCAATCCTTTGTCAACTTCTTTTTCTTAAGTAAAGTTAAACATCTGTTAATCTAATTTTCTTTGGCTTCTCACAATGTCCTGCCATATCTTGAACCACTTAAAATGTCTTGAGTGGTATGACTTGCTCCCACCTTCATTCTGTGCATCTTTGTAAGCTTATGATTGTCTAGAAAACTCACTCTTTGATCTTTTCCATTTATATTTCAGACTCAACTTAGATATCACCTCTGTTAGGAATGATGCTCTTATTACTTCAACTACAAGTGACCTTTCCCCACTTAGTGTATTGCATGTTAACACTTTACATGAGGCTTCTTTGTCTTGCCATACATATTTCATAATTGTGGGTATATGGACCTAGAGAGGACAGCCTCATATTTTGTTCCATAGGAGTCCTCTACCTTGATTTTTAAGATAGACTTTCTTATTGGTTGAGACCTTGCTGAGAAGGCCAGGATGGATGGCCAGCGGGTCCCAGGGATACTTTTGTATCCAGTCTTCCAGTGTTGCCCCGTTGCATACCATCACAACTAGCTCTTTTACATGGCTACTTGTCATCAAACTCAGGTCTTGATTGTGTAACAAGCACTTTACTCTCTGAGAAGTCTCCCCAGCCCAATGATGCATCTCTCTTATATGTTATAGGTGCTGGAGAAATATCTGTCAAATAAAGTAATTATTAAAACTGGAAAACTGATACTGAATTGATCAAATCATAGACATAAAATAAAAGTTATGCTAATATTCCTCAAAATTGGGATTAGTGTCAATTATTCATTGTATTTTAAAGCTATTCTAACTTATATGTAGTTCTAAAGTCTCCTAAGAAATTTACTCCTAATAGTCTCTCCTGGAGAAATGAATATAAAGTTTATTTAATTTTCAATATAACCCATGTGTCTATTTTATTTCCTTAGACTACTCCCAAGTATTTTCCAGGGTTGAATAAACTTCAAAGATAAATATAAAAATATTAAATAGATGTGTATAATATTTTGGTATCTTTCATTTTATCTTTTAAGGCATCAAAGAGCAATGTTGGCATCCAACTTCTCACATTACCCTCTTGATTACAGGAATGGCTAGGACGGCATACTATAACATAATTTGTTTGAATGAGTGCTATGAATTAGTATCCATATTCTATTCCTAGGTGCAGAAATAATCTGATGATAGTAGCTTAAAAAGTACTGTTGATAGTAATTAGTACTTCTTTGGTGCCCTTCATCAAGAAATAGTAGCATGTTAACATATAAAGTTGTTGGTCCTTTGAAAATTTATGAAGAAGCAACATGAAAAATAGAGATAATTTATTTTCAACATAAAGAAAAATTCTGGTATAGAGAAATCAAATATGCTGTTCCCAATAACAAGTTAAATCCAGAGTAGAGGCTTGATTATGACCAGGAGTCATGAACTAAATGGAGTATCACTGCCAGTGTGATCTAGTCCTGCTTTTGTAAATAAAGTTTTATTAGAAACCAGCTATGCTGATTTGTTCTTATATTGCTTGTGGCTGCTTTGATGTGACAATTCTGACTAATTCCTATAGGGGTGGTATGAATGGCATGTTTGAATAATGGTAGTTTATTAAGACCTACTCTGTAGCAATCCTTATGTTTTTATAAAGGCATAACTTATCAAAAATATATTTGTTGAATTTTACTAAGTATGTGTAGTTGATCAGAGTTGACAAAGCAGAAAAATACCTGCCTGCTATCTGTTTCCTGGGACTGTCTTTGTGTAGTATGCCTCGAGTAAATGTATCTTTAGGAGGATGATCTGAGAGACTCTTCAAATCTTTCATGTATCTAGACCATCTTGGAAAAAAAATTCTGATGAGAAAAAAATTCTCTGTATTGAACTGGAACTAAGAAGTGAAAAAGTCAAGTTTCCATAGGGAGAGTTAGTTTAAAACACCAGAGTTTGGGCTGTAAATCTCCATACCTTGCCTCTTTCAGTGCAGCTAGCTAATGTGCTGAAAGGGAGCCTTCAGACCTGAGGAAATTCATAATTGACAGTAAGTAATTCAAAAGGTGATTCCGAGTTAGTCCACTGTGGAAAGTGACCTGATTTTGGTCATCCTGAGCTCTCCCAGCAGGTGTTTGATTGTGAAGTGGGCATGCTGGGAAGAGTGTGACTCTGCAGCCTTTGATGGAGACCTGAGGGCTCTCACAAGCCAATTCCATAATTAAATGGCATGTTACTTAAAGAGAAAAAAACAGCTTTTGAAGAACACAAAATCATCACCATCTTTCTTGAAGATGAGGATGCAACTGTTCTTCATGAACACGGTTACTGGTTTATTTCCTTAGGACTTTACCTTCCATTTGAGGCTGTTTTTCCATATCCATGGTTATTTCCTTATATGGTAAGCAGTACATATACTTCATCCCCTTAATGAACTTCACAATGGATGCAGAATTGAGAAATATTTAGATTAGAAGGTCTTGAAATGCAGTTTCAAAGCAAATCATCATGCCTTACTCCAGAAAAACTGAGTTAGAAGCGCTGTGGCTCAGCAAAGTGTGTAATTCTAATGAGTGCTCAAGTATGAGGGCCACTGCCCTACAAGGGAGTAGAATACCAAGTAGCAATCTTACTGTCCCCTCCTGGCTGTGTAACACAGACATCCTTTTGGTTAATAGACTAGGGCTTCCTTGAAAGAGAATTCTGGCATGTTCTTCTTTTCCTCTGTAGCATTTCTATAGTTAGCAATAATGTCTATATTTGCTTAGCTCTTCATTGCTTGTCCTCCCTAACAGTTACAGTTTAAGGAGGGCAGAGTCATAACAGTCTCATTGATCCCCAGGATGTATAGCATCTGGCACAAGAATAGGCTCTTCATGCATATTTTCTGGGAGAATTAGCCATAGCCTGTGCT
The DNA here is from genome assembly GCA_019843965.1 of Rhynchomys soricoides. Classification (NCBI taxonomy): domain Eukaryota; kingdom Metazoa; phylum Chordata; class Mammalia; order Rodentia; family Muridae; genus Rhynchomys; species Rhynchomys soricoides. Next base: position 11,524,285 of record JADRCH010000019.1, on the reverse strand, counting down.
CTTTCTCCCCTCATCACTAGGGTCACTGTTAGAAACCAACACAACCACTCTCAAGATGGAGCTCCACAGTTCAGAAATCTGCAAAACTTGATAAGTTACTGTCCTCAGCATGGCATCACGTTACCCAGCATGCTTCTTTTCATAAAATTTTAATAAGCTTTACTATTATTAGAGAGGGAACAGAAAAAGGATAACATGAGAACATGGATGTGTGCATGCTGTCACTTTGGTGTAGATATTGAAGTAAGAGACCAGCTTTTGAAGGTCGGTTCTCCCCTTCCACAGTGAGGTAAGCAGGAACTGCACTTGAGGCACCAGGCTTGAGCAAAAAGAACTCTTACCTGCTAAACCATTCTGTGGGCCTTGAGCATGCCTCTTGATGAAAGGTGTTAGCAGTAAAAGAAAGTACAAGAAGACAAATATTTTAACATGTTTGGCCACACATTTATCTTTCACCCATGTTCTCCCTTTTTAGACCCACTGGAATAATGTCCTCTTATCAGGCGATTTCATGACCAATCTATTCTATTATTAGTATCTTTTGAAAGTATCTACATTTTGAAAGCAGCCAGTACATTTGTTACTGTATACCAGATATGTGTAGAACAAAGCCTGGACTTCCTTTCATCATTTGCTGCCTTAGCTGGCCTTCAGAGGACCCTGTCTATACCTTCTTTTTTCCCCCTATATGATCAATAGGAAATAACAGTGTAAATCAATTCCAAGTAATAATGTAAATGTGCTCTTGAAGGCAATTCCTGCTGTGAAATAAGTATTTAGCAGCGACACTGACATTAACCACAGTGGGGGTAATCAGCCTGTGGATGTGTTTAATCAGAGTTATCGGCTAAGATTAAAAAGAGAGCCACACTTGTGCAGGGATAATCATTTTCAAGGTTTAAAAGATGAATATGTGAAGGTGTTCTCATAAATTAAAGCCATCAGAATGGCTTTGAGTCATTTAGGATAGTCTGAGGTCAGGCACAAGCAAACAGGAGAGGTTAATCTCAGGGCCATGGTCATTAATGTGCAGAGACAGCAGAATACAATTATGGAAATAAATAGCAAGCACTGATTTAAATGATTTTCCCCATACATTAAGATATTCCTTGGGCTGTCACTAACATACATGATTTGATTAAAAAGCAGCAACATGGAACAATTGGTATGTATATGAGTTATCTTAGTAATTAGTCACTAATTTTAAAAACTAAATGTTAGTCCACTTTATGACTTGGTTTAGAAACACTGACAGAGCCAACCATACACTATGGACTAAACACTTGATTCCATGGTGTAACATTGAACTTCAAGGTCGATCTGGAAAGTCCTGAACTTGATGTTCTAATTACATTGTGAAGTCCTTTAACCTCTGAGCATGAGTTTCCTTGTCCATGATTATCTCTGGGTCACGGTATCTATCTTGACAGAGTCTGTTAGGAATAGACATAGAACTGTGTCTTAATAATGTAAGACATCAGAGAGAGAGAGAGAGAGAGAGAGAGAGAGAGAGAGAGAGAGGTGACTTTATTGGTAGTTGTAAAATAATTGGCATACGTCATTTGCTTGTTCAACCCATTTTTATTAGGTGCTTGCTCAGACCTTAGGGGCTCATCTTGACTGTGGAGAACAATTGTGGAGAAATTCTGGCTGCTTAGACCTGATGTTCAAACTAAAAGAGGCAGACAATGAACATATTTGGACAAAACTGAGGACTTTTAGAGGGCAGTAGAAACTAGCAGGAGGATATAGCAAGCTACCAGAGTGGAAAGGTGAAGAGGCAGCTCTCCTATGTGGTCAGGGAAGGACTCCCTGCGGATGTGATATTTTTGCTGAGAGCTCTCCTACTTGCTCAATGAAAAACCATTGCAGACAAAAGAAAACACTTTACCCCTGAATTAAAGTCAGCTTACACAAAGTGAAAAGGAGAATAGTCAGGGAATTCTCCTTGTGTCCTTTATCCTTACAGTTGCTTTGTCTTGTCTTTATTCTGATGTCCAGGCATGTATGCATTTAGATATATATGCACAATCACTCCAGCCTAACTTTTACTGGTAATGAAAGTATTGTTGTGACAAATCAGGGTCAGACAGAAGTTTTAATGATCATTTAAATGATCACTTATCGATCAGCTCATATTTTCACAGCTAGGGAAATTGAAGCCCAGGATGATGGCTTAATCTTTCCAGGATTTTATAAGTGGCAAACACAAGCATGGAGCTAGAGTTTCTTACATCGTGGTATAGTGGTTTTTTTGTTAGAATGTGCTCTGTGATCATGCTAACACTGCTATAAGAACTTTATCAGAGACTGTAGCCATCTACTCAATAAAATGAAGCCCACAAACATTTGAAGAAAAAAGTTCTCACCTCACACAGTACACCTGCTACTTCATTGATGATAATAGTCTTGATAAGTTCCACATCATTGATAAAACCATGAGTGTCCCTGGTGAGGTTGTTCACAGTAGTCCCTCAGAATCTTACAGCATGATCTGGTATCTGAGGAAACATGGAAGTTACCTGTGTGACATAATGAGAATTCTTCTTTATCCTTAACTGAGACATGTACAGTAGCTTACCTTTAGAGGAAAGTCATCCTTCAGAAGTCATTTTGACAGACATCTGACATGCCTGCAAACCGATTGACAGTTCTTCTCTAGAGGTGTAAACATGATCTCCCACTCCACCCTGAGAGCAGCTGGGACTTACTGATGTTCTTTAAGTGAACAGAATCTGTCTAAGGTGGGGGAATTGCTGAGCGTACATTTAAAGTGATGTTTGATTCCATGTGTGATCTCTTTGTCTTTGCATCACTACCTACTGTTCACTTAGGGCTGCCATGACCAATTATAGCACTCGGTGTCTGTAAACAGCACAAATGTTCAGTCCTGGAGAACAGAGATAGGAAAGACAACAATGTGGGTGTATTCCTTTTACAGCCTTATGAGGAAATCCATGCTGGCTTTTTCCAACTCTCGGTGGGTCCAGGTTTTCCCTGGTATAAGGCACACAATTTCTAGTTTCTGTTTCACTCCTCATATGTTATTTTCCCTGACTCTGTGTCATTTCCTTAAGGTCCCTTGTCATTAGATTTAGAGTTCACTCTAAGTCATCTCCCCTCTCTAGTTACTGAGATCTTCAATTATATCTATCTAAAAAGATTCTTTTGTTTTCTAAATAAATTCACCCTCATGTTCTGGGGCTCAGAACACGGTCATTTTTTCTTGAAAATCAGTAGCCTACTATGGACTGTTTGTAAAATAGCAAATTACATGTCATAGTCAGCATTGAAGAAAGGAAAAATAAGCTAACAATCTGAGGGACCTCTGGCCGCCTCTAGAAAGAAGCATGTGGTGAGCAGCTGGAGCTGAAGCAACGGTGCGAGTGAACCTACAAGTAGATCTTGAATAGCCAACCTACAACCACTTGTAGTGGCCTTGGCACTACATCCTCCAGCCTCTGTCAAACTTTCAGGTGTCTGCATCCCTAAGTTTGACAGCAACACCAAGAAGCATCCTGAGCCAAAGCCACCCTGCTAAGTTCTTCCAGAGTTCTCAGCCTCTGAAACTGGGAGATGGTGTTTGTTACTCAATTTTTGAGCTGTGTGTTAATGCAGTCATCAGATATTGATGCAGCAACCATGGTGGAGCGCATAAGGTAGGATAAGGAGCTCAGTAGCAGAGTCGCCAGTCCATATAACACTCTCGTATTCCATGGGTCTGGCTTAGGAATGGCCTAACATGGGAGGTAAATTGAAACACACTTAATCAATGAGTTCAAAATCAAGAAATGCAGTCACATCTGTTAACCATAGCACATCCTTTTACCATACTTCTGGCATTGGTAGCATATAGGTAAAACTGATAGTGCCAGTGAGGGGATTGGAGAGAAGGAGAGGGAGAGGGAGAGAGCTAAATCTCATGCAGTAAAGAAACACTGGAAAGAACACATCAAGTGAAAACACACCACTGGTATTACTATTTACCTTCTATTCCTTGATTATTATTTTATCGATATGCTGATTGCTCAGGTGCTACTCACTGACAGGGACTGCTGTTCCCATTTGCACAGAGGTGGAAGGGGAATCAGTTTAGCCTCTCCTCTGTGCTAAGGCTGCAAGCAAAGCAGAGTAGTGGTAGGTTCTATTTACATTTGTAGCAGCGCTCTTCTCTGTCTATTTGCTGTGCCAGGTGGTGTGTTTCCCATTAGCTCCTTCATTTCTCAGAACCACCCAGCACTTGCCCCATTTCTAATCATATGCTATTTGTGAAAGCCCTATAATTTCCTAAGGCCTTCTGGAGCTTTCATCTTCCTACCTGTGACATTTTGAAGAAGGATTTATTCTCTTTCTGTGTTTATTGTGCTTAGTGAAAAAAATAAACCATGAGAAAAAGCCTTCACTATATTTTCAAAGTTCTCTGTAGAACTGTGTCTGTATTGTACTGGAGTCTACTTATCCATTTGAAGGTCTGCTCACGGCATAGGGTTAGCTTGGAAACCCCTTCCTGTACAGCTACTCAAGTCTGCTTTCTTACATAATGGCACATGATGCCAAACTCTTGTTTTTCTTTGCCTGGCTGATTGACTGTCTTCATACCAAGATACTAATCTCTCATGTGGCACAGTATGTCACATGCACAAACATGCCATCATTCATCTTTCTTTCCCACTCTGCTGACACTGACTACTCCCACTGTACTGTAACATGATTTGTGAATGTGAAAGTCAGGAATTTAGTTCAGCTTGTGTGGTTGTTTGGGAAAGTACTCTGAGAATTGTGAGTTTGACTTTGGAAGTAACTTGGTGTAAAGGAGAGTGTTGGAATTTCCCCATACAATATCTTGGTAGGTAACCTGAAGGAGCAGGCAGAGGAAAGGTAACTCTGCTTGACAGGCTAATAGGAAAAGGTCTTCCCTCTGGATACCTAGGTCATTTCTTGCCTGTTGTTTTCAATTATACTACTCATTCATCTTCCTTTTGATAATATCCGTTATCCGTTGCTTGTGAACTATGATATTGAAATGCAATCCTTACAATGAGCAAGACACAGAACACTGCTTAGTTAGAGCAATTCTTTTGGCTGTCTGTATAGCTATAGAAGAAGCCAGAATTTTACATTAAGTAGGGATGAATGTCTAAACTTCCTAAATTCTCTATTGTCAATAGTAGCACACTTTCTCCATTCCAGTGAGTTTATACATTTAAGGACGCTGGAGTTTGGGGTAGAATTTTCAAACTATCTTAAGGCTAGAAAGAATTCCCATAATCACTCTTAGCAGCCAAAGTTAATTTCTTCTGTTAAAAGCTAGGCGAAAGGTTTTGCCCATTTCTGGATTGCACACCTTGCATGAACAAGCTGTGTGATGAATAGCAGATTAAGTGAACACTGGCTCTATAGTATGCAGCATGTGTTTTGTGTGCCTTTTGGAAGAGAATGGGTTGTAAAACAGTCACGTACCTCATATTCATAGAACTGAGTTCAATTGAGCAGAAATGAGTCAAATGGCTTCTCAAGATAACAAGCGTGTATACAATGTGACTATTCCAGGAAATTACATCATCAGGTTATTCATCTGTGGTGCAGTATTCTTTCCAGTGGAGATTTTGTGTGGAGGCTAGCAGAGGTAAAATATCTGCTGGTATTCACCTTGAATGGATGCTGTTCCTTTTTGGAATGTTTTTCCCATTGACATGCAGACTGTACAAGGTAGCTATGGACATTGACTTGGAAACCCAACACTAGACTAAAATTCAGGCACTGGGTTTGGGCAGGTCTTTAACTTCTTTGTGTCTATACTGGCCATGTGGAGATAGAAATGAGAATCACCCTGTCTTTATGTGGATGTTAATATTCTTGAAACATTCAGAGCACTGTTGAATTTCCCCTGATTATCTTTAATTCTAAAAGGTTAGCTCTTTTACAGTCAAGTGGCTGGCATTCTTATCTAAATCCTCACCCATCAGCTTGCATCTTTTTTCCAAGCTTTAGTTGATATCTTGGCCCTTATCACCATCTGAGGTTATTATTTTATGTATTTGTTAGGTTGTGTTGAATCTTTGACTCTTTCACTGTGGCACAATCTTCTTTAAAGCAAGGACTTCATTCATGGTTGTGGCACCATATGCCAGGAAAATGCTCCAGAATATAATGAGCCAATGAATGAGTGAGGAAGACTAACCCTAATCTGTGATGGAGCTAACTGGACTGCACTGAATCTCCTCCACTGTTCACATTGTACTTCTATTAACTGATTTGGTAATTACAAGTTAGCCAGAAAAATAGCATCAACAAATGTCTAGTCAAGCCTACTTAGATATTTGCTGCATTCACGAAAAATGTTGCAGGTGTGCTGCAGGTCTATGCACATAATTCTTATTTGTTGAAACCTTGTAGCTTAAGTAATAGTCTCACACTGATATAAAGCATGGATAAAGAAATATGGAGAACTTCAGTGTCCCAGGGAGAATGCCCTGGCCTGCCTAGTTCAGCTGATGGATTGACAGTGACATCCTTTTCAACTTCTATAAAGTATATGTTCAAAGATGATCTCCAAGTTTAATTTATTGTTAAATCTCATTAAAATAAAGTGGTAATTTTATGGGTTTGAAGTGTTTTATGACCATCCCTTTTGATTGAGACTGCTAGCCCAAGTGACTATTACCTATGTGTTGTAAATTTGTTAAGAGGGAAAATATTGATGTGTGTTTCCTCTGTATTCAAACCGTTGAGACTTTATTGGAAATAATAAAGCTTTACAACATGTTCTTTACAAGTAGGATACTAGGGACCATACAGCAGCATGAAAAAAAAGTCAATTTTTTTTCCTGTCATTGCAAGCTAGGCTGTCTCCAGTTTTATAGTACCCTGAAGTTAGTTCTAATTTGGGGGAAGAAAAGAAGGCATCATAGTCAGTGGTTTGATAACTATTATTTGAAGAAAAAAAAAGAATTACATTTTATTTCAAGGAAGGCAGTCAACCTAAACTGTATTTGTCCAGAAATATTCTTAAGCAGGAATATGAAAATAATATACATAACTATACATATAGATGAACATCTATCTCATTTCCACAAGTATCCAGTTTTATTGTGGCATCTCAAATCTATAAATTGGGGTTAACATTTCTTGAGAGTGGAGTTTTGAATGTGGTATACTTAACATGTAATAGATAACCATACACTAAAATTTTAACAAAACTTCATTTTTATCATTTTCTGCTCATATGAGGGTGAAAGATACTATATTTTGCAAAGTGTTACTGCATTAAATTTTATAAACCTAAAGATGCAGTGAATGAGCATTTGAGACCATCCTTAAATAATATATAGCAGAAAGTAGAACAAAAGTTTGGTTTGTTCCTGAATTTTACTCAGTTGTTCAATTCCATTTGTTCATAGATAATTACTCTTGCTTTACTGGTAGTCCATATGAATGAATATGAATATGAGTGTGTATGGAGTGTTCAGATAGTGTGTTGGTTAGTTTATATTGTCATCTTGACATAACCTAGAGTCATCTGGTGCAAGGGAAACTTAGCTCAAGAATTGTCTAAATCGGACTGGTCTGTGCCTCTGTCTATGAGAGAGTATCTTGAATAATGATTGATACAGGAAGACAGAGCCCTCCATGAGTGGCATCATCCCTAGCTAGGTTCATCTGGGCTATATAAGAAGGCAAATTGAACATTAGCATGCCAGCAAGCCAGAGAGTAAGCCAGTAAGCAGTATTCATACATGGTGTATTCATTCATGATTCCTACTCCAACTTCCTCTGATGATGGACAGTCACCTGGAGTTATAAGCCAAATAACCCTTTCTTCCCCAAATTTCTTTTGGTCATAGTACTTTATCCTAACAGAATGAAGGTTGAAGAGCAGCAAAAGTCTTAGGCTCACTACTTTGGGAAAAAGAGAGATTTAACGCCATTCTGTCTATTTGTTGTACAAAACTTATTTTACTAGGTGAATTAAATTGCTTACAGTAGTAAAATACATTCTCCAGTATGGATGCTGGTGTTTTGATGTAAGCTGATTTGGGCTCTGATATAGTCATAATCTACATAGCAAACATACTCATTTAACTTTCAAAATAGAAGGTGTCTCTGCTGGACCTACAGAAACAAGCTAGTTCACAAAACAATCTGTCCCTCTTCATAGAGGATGGTTACCATGAGAGCATAGGGTCTATTTCAAACCATGGGGTAGGTTTTCCAATTAATACAACTGGATACTGTACTATGGCAAAATTTTGAAGTACTTTACATGCATTTGCTGGTAATGCCAGTGGATATGAAGATCACAGATTTAAAGATGAGAAAAAATATGATGAAGCACATAATTTAAAATGTCCAAAATGGAAGTGAAACTCAATATCCTTACTTTTATTCTCTCTCCCTCGCCAAGTTACATAAAGTTTCTTTAGCCACAGAGGTCTCAGTTTTCTTTTTGCCTTTTATCTTGTACTGTTTACAGATTACTCGTACATCTGAATTTCTGATGATTCAAATATATGGCTATGTAATTATAAATTTTCTGTTTTATTTAATCATAATTCTTCTAAATTGAAGGTGTTTTGAAGTCTTGTATAGTTTTCATACAAACCTAGAACATCTATATTTAGAAACCTTGTTCTGGCACTCTCTTGATAGTCCTGTCCTTTGGGATCTCTCATAAGGTGGAACTGGATGGAAGAATTTTCTTAGTAGTCATTCAATCCTCCTAGCTAGGGACTGAGAGAGATCCATTTGCGCTGAATTGTTCTGCTCAGTAAATGACTTTATAACAAGGTTTAATCTTATCAGCTAAATGAATGAGTAGGAACTGAGCTGTTGCAATTCATTAGTATGTTATACTGTAGAGCAGACCTTGCTGCTGCAGACTCGAGCTGTTGTCTTGACCTCTTATAATCACTGTGTCAGTGTCCTAAGGATTATCTCACTATGAGGAGAAATGCTCTTCTATAGACAAAGCATGGCTATCACTCAGCCACAGAGCTTTTGGTTGCTGGGCTCCTCCTGGAGTTCTCTGAAAACCTATCTCATTGCTCCCCTCAAGACTACCATTTGAGGTAGGCACAAGGAGAGCCAGGCATGAAGAGGTTAAATCTCTTTCTTGAGATATCACATCCAGTGAGGGCAGAACAAGAAGTGAAACTGATCTAGTCACTCTCCAAAGCTCTGCTCTTATAAATACAATGCTACTGTCTCCATCGTCACAAGCGTGAAGACGGCAATATGTGAGTTCACTACACTGCTATTACTTTACTTGAATTTCTCCTCTCTTTTTCTCTCCCTCCCTCTCTCTTTCTCTCTCTCTTTGTTTATTTCTTTGTGTATGTGTGTGAAATTTTTGATGCTATTCACAGACATTTTTATTTAAATCTTTTTAGCTAGCATACAAAATTAGTTTCTTTATGATATTTTTATAAATGTATATCATAATAATTGTTTCATATTCAGCCCCTGACTTTGTACTGCCTCATCGCACTCACAAATCTAGATCCTGAATATGAGTAAAAGGCTGCAGTCATCATTCTTCCTCCTCTCTTACTCTTTCTTTACCTCTACTTTTTGGTCTCCTTCCTCTCATCTGTCTTAGGGTTTCCATTGCTGTAAAGAGACACCACAACCAAAGCAACTCTTATAAAGGGCAACATTTAATTGGGCTGGCTTATAGGTTCTGCAGTTCAGTCCATTATTATCATGGCAGGAAGTATGGCAGAGTTCAGGCAGGCATGGGGCTGGAGGAGCTGAGAGTTCTACATATATTTTTCTGAAGAACAAAAAGGCGAAGACTTTCTCCCAGGCAGCTAGAAGTAAAGTCTCAAAGCCCATCCCCACAGTGACACACTTCAACAAGGCCACACCTACTCCTACTCCTACAAAGCCATGCCTCCTAATAGTGCCGCTCGCTGAGTCAAGTATATTCAAACCACCACATCCTCCTTCCTTATTTATTCTGTGTGCACTTAATATCTTATAAACAAACTCCTGGACTACTTGAGCTATCTGGCTCAGTCGACCTCCTTGGGAAAAGCATAGCAACCTACCTATCCAAGTCTTGACTGTTATTTTACCTTTAGCCAAATTTCACAGGGTTTGAACATACTTCATCACCTAATCTAATACAGCATTCTCTAGGCTCTTGTAACATCTGCCTTTCAACCAATACACATAAGTCTAGGTTTGAGTATCTATGTGTATTATGGTTGTAGATTTGGATTTTCATGTTGGTTTCTTAGTTCTGAACTGGAAATCAAACAAAAAATTATGTATATGATGTGATGATACATCTCCTAGATATTATCTTTCTACTATATTATCACATGGGAAAAAAACAAAATGCTGTTTATGTATGTCTTTCTGTCTGTCTATCTCTCCTTAATCGATTTCATATTTATAAGGCATATAAGATACGTATAAGATAATAAGATAGTAAATGGATTAATGTATCTATTATACCCTTGTTTGTGTTAAGAATGGCTAAAATACCTACACTATCAAAACTCATGACTACCACACAATACTCTCTATGCTAACAGTCATCATACTGTCCTTCAGGAAACTAGCCTCCATTTATTTGTGTGTCTGCTTATTTCTTTCCTTCGACCCTTACCTCCTTATTTCCTCATTTCATATTATCTTTCATATCCCTCCTTCCCCCAAGCCTAAGTTTTACAAAGCAGAAACTTTGTTGGGTTGTTTTTGCTTTTGTTTTGGAGACCACAGTCTCACGATGTAGCCTAGGTTGTCTTGGAAGTCCTGATCCTCCTGCATCAGATTGTGGACAGAAAGTCATTTTATAATTATTTCTGTTGTAAGAGCTTATCACATAGTTACATCATTTCTTCTTTGCTTCCCTCCTTTTAAGTTCTCTATACTCCTCCTGTGCTCTTTTAAATTCGTGACCTCCTTTTTCATTAATTGCTAGTGTATGCATATGATTATAGATATACATAAAAATTAAAGTTTAAAGAATTTCAAATAGGAGAGTTTATGTACATCCTTCCTTTCCCTCCTTCTTCCCATTTTAATTCTTCCTTTGTCTCTCACTTTCGCTCAAATTCATGACCTCTTCCTTTCCAATTGTTCTCTCTGTCTCTCTCTGTCTCTCTGTGTGTCTCTCTGCCTCTCTCTCTCTCTCTCTCCCCTGAGTCCCTTTAGTGTTGCTCCTACATACATGTTTTTAGGGCTAACCACTTGGGATCAGATAACCTATCAGGGTGTTTTCCCTTAAAGAAGAGTGCTTTTCAGCCATTCAATACTATCTGTAACTAGGTGTGAGACTGTGAAGTTTCCCCTGTTCACACTGATATGTTAACAAGTGTCGTCATTATGTAGTTCTTGTGAGATTCCATGTACACAGCTTCTCTATGACATCTGAGAGAGACTATCTCACAGCCTTTTTAAATATCTTCAGAATCTATCATGGACAGAAGCAACACATACAGGCAAGAAATCCCAACTTAATGAATAATAAAGTCTTAAAATCAGCCTGACCCTCGAGGGCTGGATTTTATGGGTGCCAGACACTTTTTCACTTGGATTCTTTGCTTTTTGATTGTCTTCTGCCCTTGTGATCAAAGTCAGGAGGTTGTAGAATGGGGCTTTGTTGAAGGCCAGCTTCAACACCATTTGTAAAATGAGGAGGGCTAAGTGTGGAGTCAGCAAGTGCTCACTCAGCAGACTTTTCTCTGGGGGAATAATACTTGATTCATTGGGACCAGCACTGGCATTCCTTGGGAGTAGTGAGAAACTCTTTGAACTCTTTGGAGGCCAGCAAGAAGGAGAAAAGAAACACACACACACACACACACACACACACACACACACTCACTCACACACACACACACACACACACACACACACATATGCATGCGCACAGATACACTATTTGGTGGATGAAGAAAACATAAACAAGCTCCAGCCACTTTATATACATACACATGCATGCATTTTATGGATGGATGGAGCAAAGATCCAGCAAGCAAGCTCCAACCAGTTTACATACATACATATTCAGATACACACATTTGGTGTATGAATGGAGCAAGCTTCAATAAGCAGGCTCCAACAAACTTCACATATACACATATGAATATTTGATGGATGCTACAAACTCCAATGACTTGACTCCAAGAACTTTACCTTTTCTCTTTGTCTTTTATCCTACCTCAGACAGAGTTTTCTATGTAAGGAAGAAGATTACCTCATATCCACAAGTTACAGTTCCTCTAAAAACAATCACCACAAAACTGTGTTCTTCAAAAATGTTAACATCATTACACAAAGGGAAATTACAACAGGATTATTGGTTAAGTATTCTTATTTTGAACCTCATATCTAACTAAACATTTCCCATCTATCTTTTCCCACAAAAGTTAACTGAAATTCCATATCAATAATTCTTTTGTCATTAACAAAGCTTAAGTAAGCCAAGTTCATGGTAGCAAGATTTTTCCTATCTGACAATTTGTATTTACCAAGACACAGAACATCCATCTTATATCTTATTCTTGGAGTCTTGTTCAACTAAACTGGCTAATCATCTATTCTCATATTCATAATAGAATTATTTACTCGTTATTCATAACTCTGTCTGTTTATGGTGCACACCAAAACCTATAAACACATACCTAGATCACAAATTCCAGAAACTCAGACCCAACCTAGAATGAATGTTTTCTTTGATCATTAAGTTGTCTCAAGTCTATTTTTATTTTCCAAGTACAGATTCAGAGTTGTAATGCATGAAAGCTCACTGTATTTTTTTCTACCTATGCAGCCCTCACAAGGGAGGGGGCACATTCTAGTCATAATTTTAACTTTATTATATCTTTCTGGAAAAACAACTTAAACCATCTCCTTAAACTTTCTAGCAATTACCCTAACTTTCTAAAACTATTTGCATCAAATCCAGAATTCTGTAAAATCATTGGCTCATTTAAACAGTATTATTTTATAAAAGTTCATCTTCATATTGATCTGCAGGAAAATTGCCCAATAGAGTGGGCTGTCTTCCAAGATGCAATCACACCAGACGCTAGGCAGTGTGGGTCTTCTCATGCCCAGTCACACTGAAATAGATATATGAGGAATATAGCAATGACAAGCATGAGAAGGCACAGTGGCAGCAAGAAGCAATCCAGAGATGAAGCCCCTGGGGCTGTGGCTCTCCAAAGTACACATATCTTTGCTGAGTGAGCAAAGTGATAGACCATCTCCAGGAAGCTTACTTGCCCACTGCAACTCCTCTTACATCCAGCCACCAGAGCTTTCTTATTCTGAGGAAATACAAGAAGTACTACTGTCTTGTTAAACTTTCGGTGGAGCTTAAACTACATAAAGCATCAGGAACTGGGTATTAGAATGTTTAATTTTTACTGAATATTTTAGATTAGAAATTTATTCATACCTTTGTTTGCATTTTTGTTGATATACAAAACAGTGGGTTTCATTATAATTTTATGTTATTGTACTTTGCTTATATTTATTCCTATTACCTTCTCTTATTCTCCCCAGAACTCCAAGTGATAAATAAATTGATTAATCTGTCTGCCATCTGTCTATTTTAATCCAGATTTTCCATTTAAGAGAAAACATGACCCCCATTACCATTTCTTGTTCCCCTCCCCTCCTTTAATTCTCATCCCCTGCACAAATACTCTGTATCTTTTACCCCACAACACACATGTTCTGGGTTCCACAAATGATTAGAAATGGGGCACTTGGATTTCTGAGTTTGGCTTCTTTTTCACTTAGAAGAATGATCTCCAGTTCTATCCAGTTTCCTGAAAAATGATATAATTTCCTGTAGTGGTATGTATTAGAACAGCTTTCACTGGCTCATATATTTGAGTGTTTGGTCCCCAGTTGGTGGACCTTTTTAGGAAGGATTAGGAGGTGTCACCCTGTTGGAGGAGGTATGTCAATAAAAGTGGGTGTTGAGGTTTAAAAACTCACTATATCTCTCTGCTTCCTGCTTGTGGATAAAGGTATGAGTTCTCAGCTGGTGTTCCAGCATTAGACCTGCCTGGCTGCTGCCATGTTTACTGCCATGTTGGTCATGAACTCACTCTCTGGAATTATAATCTTCCATAAACTCTTTCTTCTATAAGTTGCCTTGGTCATGATGTCTCTTTCAAGGAATAGGAAAATTACTAAGATATCCTTTTTCTATTTTGTATGTATATACCACTTTTAAAAATCCATTCACCTGGGGTAATTCTATTTCTTGGCTATTGTGAGTTATCCATCAGAAAGGGTGAATAGGCAAGTATTTCTGTGCTATACTTACTTCTATTTTAAAGTTATTGACAGACTTTCATGAAGTTAACCAACTCAAGCATTAATGGTTTTGCTTCAAATACTTTAAGCCCCTGGCCTCCTACAGGATGGATTTAGCCCCTTCTTGCTTCTCTCTTCTCCTTTTGTCAGGGTCAGCCTGTTTGAAGTAAAAAAATAAATAAATAAATTGCAGGATTTTCAAATTCTATTTTATTTTGAATAAGTGTCTCATATGGGTAAAATGATTAAATGAATTCAAATATGTGTAAAACTGACACTTTACAGTCTTTAGACAGTGACTTTACTGTGGGCTGGAGTGCTATTGTTATATTCTTCCCATCTGGGAAGAAACGAAGGACAGATATGATGGCCTCTCTCAAACTGCTATTTCTAACACTCATGCTTCTGAGGCAACCTGGTGAATATTAACCTAGAATCGACCTTGTAAAATAATTTCTAACAAGGCTTATTTCTCAGTTTTAATTTTTTCCAATGTGCCTGTAACCTTGTTAGGTCAAAGAGTCTCTTCTACTCTACACACACACACACACAGAGAGAGAGAGAGAGAGAGAGAGAGAGAGAGAGAGAGAGAGAGAGAG
>JADRCH010000019.1:11455299-11509390 GCA_019843965.1 Rhynchomys soricoides | reverse complement strand
GAGAGAGAGAGAGAGAGAGAGAGAGAGAGAGAGAGAGAGAGAGAGAGCAGGAGGGAGAGACAGAGAGACAGAGACAGAGGCACTGTGAGAGATAAGGATGGAGGCAATAAGGATCCAGCTCTCCATAATCTATAGGAGCCAGTGCCAATAATTGTAACCCATGTTCTCTCTAAGTATGAACCAACTTCAACAGAATATTTTATCCAACAATCACATATTAATTGTTCTACAGAAGATTGTCATTTTTGTAAATTTCTGGCAGTCCAAACGCAAGGTCTATGTTTAAGTGGGGCTGAGAAAACACATCCTTGGTAGAGGAAACAGCATACATGTCAATTGGATGTTCTCTCTCTTGTAAGATCAAATCCGAGGGCCAGAGAGTGGCTTCCTCTGACTTCTACTCACCGCAGTAACATAAACAGGCACATATTCCTCAGCAGCTCCTTCTGGGAAAACCACTTTCAATAAGATGGGAGCACCACCTTCAGTAAGGTTATTCTTTTATTTTTTTCACTGGAGTTTCATGACAGAGAATAAGGGCATCCAGCTATGGACCAAGGAGAAGAGAACAGTTATCTTTTATTTCATCCCAGTAATTCATAATGAAGCAAAATACTCGGTTAAGTATTATTTTAAGTTCTATATTAGAGTAAAGCTAAGAAGATGAGATCATTTCAAATATATATATATATATATCAATATCATATGGCCTAGTAGTTATGACTTCTCTGGATCAAGGAACATTGATTTAAAGGCCTCTATATCCAACCAGATTGCATGCTCAGAGAATTCAAGCTCAACTGTAGAAGGCACACAACGATAGTGACTACCTCATAGCATACTTCCTAAAGTTAATGAAATGGCATCCATCTGCATGATTTAATGTAAAACTGTGGATTTGGCAAACACAGGATTAACTAGCAATAGCACTTCTATTTCTTTCCTATTTATTTTGACATTTCATATTTATCATAATAAGAATAAGCCCGGATAGACAATCGTTTGTGAAAAAGACAAGGCAGTAAGTATGTTTAGCCTTGTTGGCCACAGGTTTCTGTTATAACTACTGGGCTCTCCAGTGGTAACAACAGGCAGGCAATGTAAAATGGATTGATTTGTCTATAAAGCTTTGCTTGCACACACACACACACACACACACACACACACACACACACACACTAAGCTCAGGCATTCTATGTAATTGGATGATTACTGGCAATTCTGTTTGTTCTTGCACATAACCTGGGAGCATCCTGGTTAGCAAATCACCTGTGAGCTCACTGCCTCTCAGTGTTTTACACACAGTGAGATTCAGTGTCTTCATACTTTGCAGCAAGACTTTCCTGAAGAACCATTTATGATATTTGATTCCTATTTAATGATCATGTTCATGCCTTGTTGGTTGTTAGAAGTCAGTGTCTCTTTAGGCACTCTCTATGTGCTTTCTGCTTAGGAGTTCAATTCCTGGTATGGTAATAACCTTCTTGCTAGCATTCTTTTGAGTCACATACAAAATGGCCAAAGCATACAGGTGTATGGACCCTAACTGACGGTTAGAAATATAGCTCCTCAAAGGCCTTCCTTATACCTCTTCCTACAGTTTTAATCATGTTCAGAATATATAGCTAGGCATGATAGTACACATCTCTAATTCCGAGGCAAGAGAACTGAAACTAGCCTAGGGATCTTATCATAAGAAACAAAACAGTACAATGAAATAAGTTAGACAGACATTCTTCAGGGATTATCTCAAATTTCTGTATCCAACATATATATATATCAATCTGACATATATTCACTTTGGTTCAGATGTAATTGTCTTGGTTTCAAGACTCATACTTTAAGTTAGATGCAATAAATATGGGAAGGATTCCTGGATGAAACAAGAGATGACAGATAACCTCTGGATACCAAAGTAGTCCAAATCCCCAAAATCATACCATGGTATTACATTGAATTAGTACACACAGTATATACACATACACACAGATTCTGATTGCATAAACAGAAATATGACATTCTTAAGCTCACTTTAACAATCAAAACTTTTGGTCCTGTATTTGTAAAATTGAGGTCTCTGGGAAATGTACTGAAGTCTGATACCTCTTTATTTTGGTTTGGGAAAATATGGAATTTCTACATGTTTATCAATATATTGGATCTTTTAAATAAGAGCATCAATTTCATGTTTTCAAACATTTTGTAATATGTTTACGATATCAACTTTATTTTTTATTTGTTTCTTTCCTCAGACAAAACACAAATAGGTCTCTAGTTAATCTGAGTGATATTGGATTGAACAAAAAAAGCCTAGTCAACAGTGGATCTAGTGATGGTTACAGCAAGAAGGTTTGTGACTCCATGAGGTGACTAGCCTTGAATACCTCTGAGAACAAGTGAGAAAGGCAGTCTGATTGGCCCTCACTACCAGAGCCACAGGCTGCAGCTGTACTTGTCTAGCACCCATACCACAGTCAGTAGTAGAAAAGCACAGCTTGTGACTAGGGAACATGATAGTGTCTTCTGCATCTCATGTCCAATGTTAAGTCTTTTGCTGGTGACAGACTAGAAAAATTAAAACATATACTTTCAATAGGATTTCAAAAGCGGAAGTATAATGTCTTAAGCAGAATTTTAAAACTCAAAAATTAAAAAGCAAATCGATAGAAAGGAGGCAGTAATAGTTATTGTTTGCTTGTTTTAAATTTCATCTTATACCACAGAAACCCAGCATGAGGCTTGTCACATCTTTACAGTCTTAACATTGCTACTGCTTCAGTATGAATGGAGGGGTATGTAGCTCAAGTTCCTGCACCTCTTTTGAGAAGAATGTAAAAGTAAAGGTGATTTTCAACATGACTGAATGCAATTTTCTTAGCACACTGGATTTTGATGGTTATTTTTCTTTCTTTCTTTCTTTCTTTCTTTCTTTCTATCTATCTATCTATCTATCTATCTATCTATCTATCTATCTATCTACCTATTATGCATTCTCTTTGTCATTTTGTGTTGTTTTGGCCACATGATGCAACCTTACTACCAGTTTTCTCATTTTATCTACTCCTTAAATCTCACTACCAATATTTTAAAATCTTTCTGATCAAACAAGTGCAGGTGAGCTGTGTAAATGTCTTTCCTAATTGAAATGAACTGTTTGGCTCTATGAGAGACATCCAACCACATCTAAATGTGGAGTCACCACCTAAGGGTTCATATTCTTGCTGATGACAAGCACCTGCCCTTTGAAGAGTTTCTCTATCTCCATTTTTTGAAACAAAGAGCAAACATGCATTCGTTTTTATTTTTTTCATAAATTATAAGCAAGCTGAACACCAGGTTTGCTGTAATTTCAAGCTGAGACTTGTTTGTACTCTAAGGTTTGAGAAAGTTGTTTAGATTTCTCTGGAGTCAGATTTTTTTCCCCTAAACTTTCTTTTCAGAATAGACAACTATCTTTGATTTATTGGACTCTCTTGCTAACGCATAATTAAAACTCCCAGAGAATTCTTTTGAAGTAAATTTCTGCCTTTTTATGTTGAAGGAAGGGCGGTATAAATCATGTCTTCATCTTTGTTCTCCATGAACCATTTCAACATTGCTAAAGAAGTGAAACACCCCAGTTAATCTTTATATCATAGAGCTTCTACAAAAGCAGTGTATAAATTATTAGATGTGTTCAGGACACTCATTTTTCTTGGAAGATTTTAAATGTTATTAATTCCAAGGACTAGAAGATAGTTTATAAACTGCCGATGGCATTGAAATATAATTACTCTCCGTTTGGAAATGGGGCCCATGTTCACTATGAACTTGTTGTCAACTGTTTCCTACTCTAAGTTGACTGGATGGTTGTCTATATGGTCAGAGAACCCAGTGGGCTATACCATCAGCTCCTCCCTCTGGCAGCTCTTTTCCCCATTCTTATAACTTCTAAAATGTTCCCCATACATATTCCCAGTTAACTCACAGACAGTTGCACTGTTCTTTTGCCCAAAACTCAAACATTCCCCTGAGAGCTGTTTTCACTTTCTGCTGGGCACTTATAGTTTATCTCTGTACGAGAATGGTTTTGAGCTTGGCATTTTGTCTACTTATTTCTCCTGCTAATAGAACTTACTCTAGAACTAGCTAAGCCACTGTTAGCTTGCTTCCTAAGTGCTGCTCAAACCACTTCTATCTGTGTGAAACAGTCACCTTTTCCTGCAAAAGGCTTAAGAAAACTGCAGACTAGAACTCTACTAAGATGATGGTGAAGAAATTTTCAGATACATTTAGGCCCACTTCACTTGTATCTTTTCAAAATAGGGTCAGTGTTGTTAAAAAAATTATTTCTAAAACATATCTCTCCAGGAGAGAGTCAAGACTTGGAGATGCATAATAATACCATCTCTGTATCTTAAAAAAATGAAGAAATCATTTTCAGCAAGAGAAACTTAGGGATGAGTGCCAGCGACATAAATATAAGTTAGTATGCATTAAGAGAAATAAGTAGCAAAGCTGTACAACTCTGTGCTAGGGTCTTGGAGAATAGCCACATAGCAGCGCTTGCTTGTTTTCCTATGACACAAAGCAGACCCATAAAAAGGGATTGATAGTGAAATTTAGAATTGGCTAGTGTTCTCTTCCTCACTTCTTACAGCTTCTGACATGGCGAGTGCCCCATAATGCTGCTTGCTCTTAAGGGAATAGTCATTGTTGAGTACCTTGGAGAAAGTAATATTGAACAGGGCCGCAATCTTCTTTTAGCTATTATGCCATACCTCAAGTATACAAAGGCTACCAATAAATATTATGGGTGCTTTCAGACTTTACACTGACTTAGAGAGATTTTGATGAGAAAGGTCAACCTTTCTTGTTTGTGGGGCTTTCAGGGACTTTTTTGTGATCCCGAATTGAATTGCCAGTGTCTCCTAATCTCTCAACTCTGACTGTTGGTAAGAGAAAACAATAGAAGGATTAATGGCTCAGTTGAGAAATGTTTGCTTGCTAGACAAAGGGAGGGGAATTGGGTAGACATACTTACCCTTCCTGTTTACATTCAGTAATGTAACCAGAATATTAAAAAGTCTGTCTAAAAAAGATGGTGCTTTTTTCTCCAATAGTAATTTCTTATTGTGAGAAGCTCATCAAATCAAGCAGGAGAAAAACGAAAAGACAAAAATGAAAAGATATTTGAGAAGTGAGTGGTGTAACAAAAGAGTACTAGAAGCAAGTATAAAAGAAGTGTGGGTGGTACACATTTCTGAGCATGCGTGGAAAAGGCATACATTTGTACTCAGATGGAGGAGAAGGAAGGAAGGAAGGAAGCAAGCAAGCAAGCAAAGAATGGAGGGAGGGAGAGAAGAAGTGAGGGAAGGAGGGAAGAAGGGAGGGAGGAAGGGACAAGGGTAGACTCTATTTGCTTCTGCATACCTAGAAAGCCAGATGCTTCCGCAGATGTGTATGACATTTTACATAAAGCCTAGTAGGTCAGAGGAACTGCCTTTATTTCTCATGTGGAGACATAGAATCTTACAGAAGTAAAGAAGACATCTTTGACTATAAATAACTAATATAGTATTTGAATATGGCTCTTTTCTCCCTAATTGCTAAATTAGACTTACTTTTGCAGCTGCTGATTTGATATTGCTGTGTGAATTTTGTTATCTGATCTATGGTACCCTGTGAAGTCTATACATCACAACTTATACATCTGATTCAATATATCAATAGGAGTTTTCCAAAACCTCTTCTTGATGATGTGGCTAAAGGTAAAGCATTTCTCAGAATAAAAGTTAAACTGTTCTTATTCCCTGAAGGCCTACTATGTGTAGGTGCTGAGAAAGCAGAGAGAATCCATCCTGCCCCTGACAGCTGTGTTTGGATATCAGGCAGGGGCAAATGCAAAGTGGATCCTGGATGAATGATTTAGTTCCCTTCCTACACCCCTTCAATTTCCGCACTCCCCCCCCTCCCAACCGATCTTTCTATCCTGCCTCAGTTTTGTTTTCCAAGATTTTATTTATTCACTACAGACATTTGCTACACCTCAAAATCTTAAGGAGATTTAACAGCACTAAACAACAAATTTTAAATAATCAATTTTTACTATAGCATATTGCTTAAATTTGTTTTATTGTTAGCTGTCATTAATCTCATAAAATTTAAATTAAATATTTTCACATTTATAGGAAAAAAAATATGTAGAAATTGCACTACTGTGTATAGGTTGAGGTATGAACCTTGAATCTTGGCATATATTCTCTGTGAACCAGGAAGGATGACTGTACCACAAACTCGTGTGGACCGAGCTGTGACTTCAACATTCTGGGGATTCTTAATAGAAGGCAAGGAAAGAATCCAAGAAAGATTGGAAGGACGGACAGGGTTAGGAAAATGAAGTCAGAAAGAAAACAATTCAGGTTAATCAAAAGAAAACCAGAACAGTAGGAATCAAAAATAGTGTCTCGAATAGTTCTAAGCAAATTAATCAGTACAGTGAGATAAGTAAGCTACTTTGGAGAGAGAAGGGCTTTGCACAGGTAGGAATCACAGACATGGTCTGAAGCGTGTTGGCCTCAGACCGTTGGGCTCCGAGGGTAGAGAGTACAGGAAATGACAAGAGGTTTTTGTTTTGTTTTGTTTTTCTTTGTTGTTTTTAATTATTGTTTTAAATGTCATACAGGCAGGACAGACAGTGGAAATGTACAGGTGTGCTGGAGGTCAAGACTGCCTTGTACATGTCTTCCCACAAGCTGATGCCCCATTCCACAGCAGGGTGCCTGAAGTTATCTACCCACACATCCACTCTGACTCCATCTACTCAAGTGTCCATCGAGTCTGTTACCTCTACAGATATCTCAACATGTTTCATAAAGATATTCCTATGATTGTCCCCCACCTCTTGCTCTCTGCTTACTAGGCTCTTTCAGACCTGGGTCCCTCTTTTCTCTTTGAACCTACCTCCCACCTGTGACAATGCTTCTCTAACCAGGGTGGCTCTTTAAAACCATTAGACCCCTCCTTTCTGACTCACCAACCTCCTTGCTATTAAGGTCCTTTGCCCATGCTTTGCACATATACACCTTCTTCCTAGAATGTGCTCTCTCACCTTTATGGTCTTGTCCACTCTTACATAGCTTTTGGCTCATCCCACTCTCATGTCTCGGCCTTTTTGACATAGGACTGCCTATGGCTCCTTTTGCAGATTTCATTATCTGACACATCCTACATTTATCTGGCTGGTGGATGTTACCCCTCCCCTAATGATCCTAAGTTGTTTTATTCTCAATTTGGTTCCAAAATGGCGTATAACAAGTCTCTAGTGGATAGCCCAATATATGATATGAGGAAGGCAAAGCAATCTCTTGTTGAATCTAAAGGAAATGAAAATCTCTATGCCTAAAGATCTTAGCTATTAGACAGTTATTTGTCTTTAAATATAATTGTCACTATTTTTTAAAGAAAATATCAGGAACCAAAATAAATAAGCAAAAGAATTGTAGGAAAGAAGAAAAAAAGAAAAGCCCAGACTAAGCATTATGACAAAAATGTTCCAAATATACCATTGAGTTCATTTTGTATTGGCTGTCTAAGAAGCTGAACCCTGTGCCTGCCATTAGTGTAGTTTGTATGTGCAGTGAGACACTGTTGTGAGACATTCTCTGTTGGAGAGAACTATGTGTTTCTTGTGCTTTTCCCTAAGCTCATTTTTGTTTGTTTGGTTGGTTTATATTATTCAGATTTGTTTTTATTTTCCTCATTTAATTTCATTTTATTATTCTTTTCTTTTGATTTTGTCTTAGATGTGCTTGTTGGTTTATTTGTTTGTTTGTTCCCTAATGACAGAGAGCAAAAAAGGTGTAGATTTGGGGGAGGGGTGGAAGATGGAGAAGATCTATGAGTCATCAGTGGAGGGGGTTAGAGTCAAAGAAGCCATTATGAGAATATCTTGAATAAACAACAAACAAACAATAACTATTTCAATTAAAAGGAAAAAGAAAAACTGAAAGGTGACACTGTAAGTGGTTATATGCCCAAATCATAGACAAATCACATTAGTGCTCAGGCTGAAGCACCTCTTTATCTTTGACAGGGACTCATGACCTTTCAGTCAGCATGAGGAAGATATCCGGCTCTGTAGTGCTGAAACTCAACTACACAGGAACTCTGGCCATTCATGTTGCTGTCTCTTAAACTGCCCCCTGTCAGTCAGGGTCAAGTTTGCTGAGACCTAAGAAAACTAAACAGGCCATTACCACCAGTTTTCTATTGGAGAAAGAGACCCCATATAGATTTTTAAAATTAAGCAAAGGGTACACGATTCCAAATGAACTGTTTTTGTTGTAGTTTGCAGGTTAAACATAAGTAGGAGGGGAAAGAAGGTTTTACCTTTGAGTCATGCAAAAGGCACTCCAGCTGTTAAATTATTCACCACCGTTATTCAAGGCCTTTCCTCCTCTGAAACACAAATGGTAATTAACCAATCAGGATGAAATATCAATTTGAGAGGAAGGTAATAAGTAACTTTCCTAAATCACCAAAACACCAAGAAATCTGTTACATGTGATTCTCAGCCCTGTTGCTAGGAAAATGAACTCTTATAACTGTTCTCTGAATAGGACACAAGCACAGAAAAGCCAACTCCCTATGGTACTAGACACGTTCCCTGTCAACTGTCAACCTATAATCTTTTCTAAAGGAATAAAGTCACTTGATAAGAACCATTCTTTGGGGGAATTATTTTCCTTTGCATACCTGTCCCTTCATAATCCAAATAGATGACAATGGTTTGAGTTTGGCTTCTTTTCTCTCTCTCTCTCTCTCTCTCTCTCTCTCTCTCTCTCTCTCTCTCTCTTAATGTGAGGTGGCAGCTGTGTAGGGATGCGTCTCTATGGTGCTAGCCAAATGAAAGCTCATCTTTTTAAGCTTGGTCCTTCTTTTGTTTCTCAATGGTTAGCTGGCTAAATCAAAGACCTTGCTTCCTTACCCTTGCACCAGAGGAACAGACTGGTAGGATGATCACAGGGTGGTAAGCAGGCTTCAGCAGTTCTGAAAAAGACTATTTCCATTTCCTAGGCAGAGGGGCCCCCATGCTGTGCTCCCTTGATTCCTAATTCCTATTGCCATTGGTTCTGAGGGGCTGGCTTTTGTGGGGCAGGATTATTTGTTTCGTTAAAATCCACACTGGTTCTTTTTTCCTCCCTCCTTTTCCTCTTCCTTTTGTGACCTGGAACAATACCATGTTACTGATTCATTTCTGACTTGCAGGGAATCCATTTATGCTTGGAAAAATGTAGTTAGATTGAATACTGCCATCTGAGGTGAGATAGAAGTGAAGATGACTTAACACCTGAAGTGGGTAAAAGAAAAAATGTGTAATTGAAACAGTATGATGTTGATGAGGCAGTGCGTTGAGGCTGTCAGGAGGCATTATAATATGCTGATGAACAAGACGAGCTTCCTAGTTCTGCTGTATGCAAATGCGCCATTATTTTTGTAGAGGGAGAGGAACCAGGCATGTTAATTGTCTTTGCATTTATGGATTCAGTTGGATCTTTAAAGTTTGTTTTCTGCACAGAAATTTGCTCTATGCTCTTATAGGTTTAAGTGTCACCTGAAAGATTTAACAAATTAAAACTTGTCATATCTTAAAAACTGTAAAACACAGAGTGGGTGCATTCAACCTGAGGACTGCCAATTCTAATTTGAAGATATGTGTGAAGCTGTATTGGCACACCTAGTTTGTGTAACACTGAATCAGAATCGTTATGTTTCTAGGAGCCCTTAAAATATGGAAAACATAGAAAGCAAACTATTTGTTTCTATCTTTGGAAAATTTCAGTTCTTGGCAACCTAATTGATATGTTGTTTTCTGGTGCAATCATCAGCCAGCTGTACAGAATCTCAATCTCTCTCTCTCTCTCTGTCTCTCTCTCTCTGTCTCTCTGTCTCTCTCTCTCTCTGTCTCTCTGTGTGTGTGTCTATTAGGAATGAAACTAGATGTAGATAGGGTAATCAGAGGAAATAATGATAAACTTCAATCCCCCCTCTAAAAATCTGAATGTTAAGTCTTAAGGTAACATTAATTGTTTTAAAAAATCCTAATCAAATTATATATAATCATATATCATATATATGTACCATATATGATATATACTATTATATACATTACTGTCTGTAATAGTTATATATCTTCAAGCTCTTGGGTACCTGGTGCATTGAACAACTTCTGCAGGTTAGTTTTGACCCCTGACCTTTTGTGCCGCGATTTGGCTTTCACTTCCACACCTCATGGTATGGTTTTTCATTAACTGAGGACTCTAACCTTTTGCAGTGAGAGGATTAACTCTTCATTTCCCCTAAGTCTTAAGATGACCAACAAGGAAGTGGGAATTTGGGGGCCTTTGGGTAGGAGAGAGGGGGAGGGGGTAAAAGAGAGGTGGGGGAAAGAGAACACACTGATCCTTGAAGATTTAGGCTGTTTGGAGGTGATTTTTCAATTATACATCACCAGTCTAGGAGAGTTGAGGCTTTGGGGAAGCTGTGTTCACATACTTCTGGGAATGGTTGGTAGTTTGGCCTCTGCTGGTTGGAGGCAGGGAACACAGGATAATGGTAAACATCAAATCAATTGCTCTCCCTAAACAGAGAGCAACTCTCCTTAAACAGATGGCACCTTTCAAGAAAACCATCAACAATCTCTTGTCTGTTCCCATGTACATTGGTGTGTGGCCTCGATGTAAGAAAACAAAATACTACAAGTTATTCAAATGTTAACAGCAAGGCAGTGCAGCTGTGGGAGGGAAAACTGGCAGTGGCCAGTGTCTTTTCAGCCCTCTCCTTAGCTAGTGGTGCAGAACCAACTGCATTCAAATGTGCTCTGTTTCTAGAATGAGACATGGCTGTCTACTCCGTGCTAGTGGAAAAAGTCAAGTATGGAGCTTCTGGGCCTGTGATTTATGCTGCCAAGATCTTGCTTAAAAAAGAACACGGCTGCCCAGATGGAAAAATCTTAGTTAAGCATGGAAAGGAACAGAATAGCCTAAAGGTTAGCCTTGATACTCGCTTTTTTAACCAACAAACAAAGAAACAAACATAGTATCTAGAACCAAATTTTCATCTGGATGTGAAATTTATTTATTGTCCTAGTTGAGTTTCACATAGACTATGGATACACTTATACTTTGAAAATACACGTCAGCATTTTATGTTTCTAAGTATTTATTACATATTCCGAAAGAACACTAAACTCTGTCTTGCTGGAGAGTCTCCACTGTAGCCTCCTGACTTGAATGAGTTTAGTAATTCCTGAGACCTGACATATTCAATTCACTCCATCATCTCTCTTATGAATGAGGCAAAGAAGACGGGAAGTGGGCATAGTACCACTATGGAGGAGGGCCTGCCCAGAGCCTTCTAATTTTTAAGATGTTCATATCCATCCATTAAAGAACATTGACAGTCAGTGACATGTTGAGTTAGAGAGAAAGAAAAATATTATCTACAACTCTTGTAAATTCCAGTAACTTGTATGTGCCTAGGCAGAGCAAATGAGTTCTGAAGGACTTGTAGAGAATGTTAGAAATTATGTTTTATTCCTATAATGTGAGTCCTCTGTTGAGTGATTAAGTGACTGTCATTCACTAAGTATACATTCTGTAGTCTGGTCCCATATTGGCTTGGACCTCCAGTGGCTGAAGAAAAGGTGATGGGATTCTAAATCTTGTGGAAAATAGATTGAAAGGACACATGGGCAGCTGTATGTTTTCATGTCTGTAACTTGATAAGTTTTCTTTCTACACAAAGATATTGTCTAGTTTTTAGACTTTATGAAAGAGGGTCTTACTATGTACTTGACTGGCCTGAACTGAAGCCTTCTGTGTGTAGTATAGGGCACCTTAAACTTGAGAACGTGCCTCAGGAACAGCTTCTCAGTTTGTCTTTGCTGAAAGTTTTGTTGAAAGTTGACTACAATATAATGAGGAGAATGTTGTGTTAGAAAAATCCTCATTTGCTGCTTTTCCTCAGATATAGTCATCCATATGAAATAATAATAATTAAAATCTGAAACCTTGGGTCTCAGGAATATCTACACAGTTTTATATGATCTGTGTACCCCGTTGATCTTCAGAATATATTTCAGGTCTTCTCGTGGGTTACTACTCCCATGTGAGTACACATTTGGTCAACAGGTGCTTTCCACTAAAGTAAACAGCCTACCCAAAATATATATACAGGTTCTTGACATTCCTTGGTGAATGAAGATGGCTTGGAAAAGAGAGTAAGCATCTTGTGAGTGAGCTGGTGTTGAGTTGATATGATTGTCATGTCATAGTCACTGCGTCTTTTGTTAATATTTTAGCCTAAAGGCAGCAGATTTGTGCTTACAAACTGACTCATTCTCCAGCTGCCATGCAACTCATTTGACTTCATTTATCAATTGCTGTGTATCTATATACAAATATAATTAACGTTTAAGTAGTAGGTGTAAAGGGTGTTGAAGGAAATTAAATGTTAAGACCCAAGGAGTTAGCTTACATTTTACCAATCTTGATTTGTTTTCTAAAAGGTAAACCTTTTTGTGCTGTAGTAAGTGTCTACTGGGGCAAATACAATTAATCCTGGCTTAAAGATGAGACATGGTTGTCTATTATCTTTTACTTAACTGCCTAGATTACTGCAAAAACCTGTGAGTGATCTCTCTAATATTTGTACTAAATGGGGCTTTCTGAACTGTCTTTCTTCAATAGATTTCTCCTGTATTCAAAATATTTTGATGGCATTTCATGTCCTTAGATTGAAGTTGCAATTCCTAATCTTTGTACTCAAGACTCTCCTAAATTTAAAGCAAAGTTATCTCCCTAGCTTCATGAATCATTATGCAACCAAGACAATTGCAACCAAGTCAGGCTTCTCTTTCTGAGCTCCATCCCGGCCCTCATTCACCACCCCCACCTCTAAAGAGCTTCTAATTTGCTTCTTCAATATCAGTGCACTAAAAAGAATGTAGACTTAAGTCTATGACAGACAATTATCTAATCTAGACTCTTTAGCTAACTAGCTATGTGCCTTTGAGTAAACCATTTCTCTCCTCCAAGCTTAGTTCCCATGTCTGTGTTGTTCCAATCAGCTACTAGTGCCTCAGAATAAACAACAAGAAAAACTCAGGGACAAAAATATACATTAATCTCTTATTTGTAGGTGGCTAGTCTCAACGATATGTATAGAACTCTATACATAGGCCATCTCCATGGTTCTAGTCCTTTCTGGGCTTGGCCAAATATAAAGATTGATTTTCTTCTTGAATTGATATGTGGTCCCACTGTACAAGTAGTGTTCAAACCTCACTGTGTTCACTTTGTCATGAATATGTTCCATCAGGGAAGAGAAACATAGAGTGCATTGCTAATGGGAGGAATTGCCCTGACAAAGATGAAGGGCACAAACTGACAGATAGGGTAAAGACTGGGAATGATAGTTGAATTCTCAAGAGGGTCTTACTAAAGGTTAATTGAGATAGTGTAAGTTAACACAGAATGCACCTTGAAGACACTAAATGTATGTAATATTCTTTGTACTTTCTCTACCCCCAAACCCACTCTTTTGAGTCTCAAAATAAATGCCAAGTCCTCCCTCCAGTCTCCCTTTGTAATGTGTAGTTGCCTTCAATTGAAATTAAGTATTCTTTCTGGGTGACTACGCTGTCTCTAATACTTGACTTGAAGTCTCCTTCATTTCGCTGGGTTTTAATAACTGTAAACTCTTGTGTCTACTTCTTTTAACTGGAACTCCCAGTAGCCTTCAGATAGTAAGCTTTCAATAATTGTTAGATGTATCTTTATAGTCACTTTTCATCTTCTTTTTTGAAAGGCATATAGAGTATCCTATTTCTAGCCTCCTTTTTATATTAATTTATTTAATTATTGACTTTACATCCTGATCACAGTCCCCTTCCCCCAAGTCCTCCCCAAATAGCCTTCCTCATACCCCCTTCTCTTCCTCTCTGAGAAGGGGGAAGAATCCACTGGACCCTAACTCACTCTGGTACATTAAGTCTCTGCAAAACTAGGCACATCCTCTCCCACTGAGTCTAGACAAGGCAGCCTAGTTAGGAGAATGGGATCTTTAGGCAGGCAACAGAGTCAGGGACAGCTCCTGCTCCAGTTGTTGAGGACCAGCATGAAGACTAAGCTAGACATCTGCTATATACATGCAGGGGGCCTAGGTCTAGCCTACGTATGTTCTTTGGTTGGTGTACTCTCAAGGGTACAGGTTGGTTGACACTGTTGGTCTTCTTGTGGAGTCCCTATGCATCCCCAGGTTCCTCAATCCTTCCCTCAACTCTTATACAATATACCCCAAGCATCATCTAATGTTTGGCTGTGAGTCTTTGGATGTGTTTCAGACAGCAGCTTGGTGGAGCTTCTTATATCTAGTCTTTATTGCCTCATCACTCTCCAAGATTTTTGAAGCCCGAGTAGTTTTTTGTTTGTGTTTTTATTTTTGTTATTGTTTTATAGTTTTAATGGTTTCCAAACCAACACTAACAAGACAAATAATAAGCTAAGCTTAATACCAGAACTATAGCAAACTTGAAAATTTAACTGTGAGTGGAACACAGTAGATGAATATAATCTTTTACATAATTCTCCTATTTACTTAGAATAAAGATGACAGAAAAAAGTAGCAGTATATAAATGATAAATAATTTTTGACCAGTGTGTGAAGTGACAGTACATAAATTAAACACAGGGAATCTAACACCACCCCATCTTTGTCATTCTTCCTAGTGTTCCTGACAGTCAAACCCTGAAGTTCATGATCATCCTGCATATGACTTATTTGGAATTTTTGATTAGTACTTTCTGTATTGCTCTGTTTCATATGATAATAACTGACTTTAGCTTTTGTAGAGCAAAGATAAGTTATTGATATGAAATCAAATTACATTAATAAGATCCAGAGATCAAAAGAAAAGACTCTCAGCCTAAAGCAATTTGTCTCTGGCAATGGCCACCAGAGAGCTGGTGGGAGGCCTGTCTCATATGGACACATTGTGGCTCAGAGCTTTAATCTAAATATCTCCCTTTTAATGCTCAGATTAGTTCTCTTTAGAAGAAATTTGGGACAGTGATTGAAATTATGAACTCTAGAATAAGACTTGTTCAATATGTTAGTTCTTGCATTCATTGGCATAGTACGCTTACCTAATGGCTTGAAGTATCAATGATGGTGCATAGATAAAGCTGTTGGCTATTAAAGTGGAGAGAAGTGTGTGGTTTTAGGATATGTTTTGTAAGTGAGATTAAGAGACTGGTTAATGGGTTTGGAATGGTGGCTGAAATGGTAGGCAGAAGTAAAATAGCTCTAGGCTCGGGCTTGAACAATTGTGAATGGAGGAAGCAGTTCCTGAGATGGACGAGATGGAGAAGAGACAGACTTTGGGAGGAACATCAAGAACTTTTCTTCTCTCACTCTCTTTCTCTGTCTGTATGTCTTTGTCTCTCTCTCGGTAAATGTCTTATTACCATTTAATATCAGGATGTTAAGAGTTCTTAGACTAAAAGATTATAGTTTCATAACTGCACACTTAAAATCCATGGAACTACCTAAAAAGAACCTAGGAATGATATATTTCTCAAGATGGATTCCAAGTGTACCGGTATTTAGAAGTTAGGCAGGATAGGCAAGGTGACAGAGAAGGAATGACTCCAGAGTAGAAAAAAAAAAAAAAAGAGTCTGAAGCACTTGTCAGGCTTGCACATGGCAGCGTCTTTGGAAGTGTCATGCCTTACTGAGATTTTCTGAGAACATTAATGATTATGAGTCAACCCTACAAAGGGCTGGTAGCAGAGAAATTGGGACAGTGGGAGTAGAGGATGCCAGGAAACGGCATGTTATCAAATAGATCACTCTTACAGAACACTAGAAGTCAGTCTTGCCAGAAACAATATTGAACACATCTCAAAGACATGTTCTTCAAGTGCCAAGGATGCTGTTGATTGGGACATCATTAAATATAAAGGCAAAGACATATGACCATGGATTCAGTATATTGAAATGCTGGAGTAAGAATTCACATGATAGAATGCCTTGAAAGTCAGTTCTTTTCTTTGCAAGAGATTGGAGCTTGTACTTGATGCTTTTTAAGACAGGTTGTACTATATAGTTGTTTGATCTTAGTTGCTAGGAAGTTAGTAAAGACAGTGGCAAGGTTAACAGATGAAATAAACAGCTTCTAAGAGTCTGAGTTGAGCACACAGTAGTACTGTGACCAGGATGAGGGGTTATTAACATTAAAGTCATACCTCCCTATCTCTGCCTTATGCCTGTGGTAAAACACATACATGGGACTTAGTATAAGCCAGTCTAAACCCAGTACAAAATTAGCTAATTTTGAAATGAGCACTCTGGCCCCAGTAACAGCTCTTGGCTTCTATGGGTTTTCTACATGAAGAGTCATCCATTTATGAATCAGAAATGTTAGAAAAAGCATTCACATTATATCAGGTATTATGAGAAATTGGAAATCATTTCAAATAGACAGAAAGATGCATATAGGGTATATGCAGACATGACACCATTTTCTGGAAGGTGACTTCAGCATTCATGCATCAGCAGTTCTACTGGCCACTTCATTCAGATACCAAGGCTGTGTTTTACCACCAATTTGAAGTTAAACTGGGCAAGGACTCTTAACTGTTGAGGCTTCTGTCCAGGCCCATTTTCTAGAAATTCTAAACAGTTAATTGGCAGAATGGTTTTGGCTGTTTTCTTATTTCTTGCTTGTTATCATTAAATTTAACAACCTGTTTCTACCAGTTCTTTCATCCCCTGAGTGGAAAGCTCCTCCCAATCCGGATTAGCTCTGAATTGGTATGATCATTCCCCCCACACTGCTTTGTGTTGGTGACTGTTTAGAATTCCACTTGATGAGATTTAAAGGGTCTTATGAAGTCTGTTAAGAATCAATGAATATAAAAAAGAGAAAGTTCTTAACTGTTTCTACTTATATTTATATTTAAAATAGTCATAGGAGAAATTTTGGCATATTATTTCTTTTAAATATTTAAATTAGCAGATCTCGTGTCTCAAAAGGTAGATTCATGGTTTGTATATCTGTGTACCTAGCCTTTGTTATTTTGTTTTATATTGGAAAAAAACAAAGCGTTCTGATAGTTTAAAATAATTTAGAGCATATTACTATAATTCTAATGATCTAAAGATGTAGCAATTTATTGTTGGAATTTTAACTTCCAATAGACAGAACTATAGGCAATTGAACTGTTAAGAATTCTGTATACTCTAACGTGTGTGTGTGTGTGTGTGTGTGTGTGTGTGTGTGTATGTGTGTGTGTGTGTGTGTGTTATGGGTATGTGTGTTCTTGGTGCATATGTTTAAATGTGGAGGTACAGGCTGGCGCATGCGTACGGAGATGAGTAGGCCTAAGGATTCTGTTCTTCTTTCTACCTGGCTTATGAGAGGGTCTGTCTTCATGCTTACTATGTGTACATCAAGGTGTAGCTGGCATGTGACCTTCCAGGAACTCTCTGGTCTGTGAACCCATCTTTATATGGAGGGACTAAGATTATTGACCACAAGTTCTGGAGCTAACACTCAGTTTGTTGGGTTTGTGTTGGGTTTAATCCCCTAAACCATCTTCCCAGGGGAACAAGAATGCCTTATAATTTCAACATTGTTTTAGAGAAAGTACATTAAAAGTAAATGACTTAAGTTTTCATATTTAAATTAACATTTGTTTTTTCTGATATTGGTGCTGAGATATACAGTTTAAATAGCATACACGATGGCTATAGGTTAAACATCAAATACCAGATCTAAAGTCTATGTTCCATTGGAAAACCTTGCTGAATATGAGACAGTATTTCAATAATAATGTCCATGTCAAGCTGGGCAGTGGTGGCGCATGCCTTTAATCCCAGCACTTTGGGAGGCAGAGGCAGGTGGATTTCTGAGTTCGAGGCCAGCCTGGTCTACAGAGTGAGTTCCAAGAGGGCTACACAGAGAAACCCTGTCTCAAAAAACCAAAAAAAAAAAAAAAGAAAAAGAAAAAAAAAGGCCATG
The DNA here is from genome assembly GCA_019843965.1 of Rhynchomys soricoides. Taxonomy (NCBI): domain Eukaryota; kingdom Metazoa; phylum Chordata; class Mammalia; order Rodentia; family Muridae; genus Rhynchomys; species Rhynchomys soricoides. The sequence continues at coordinate 11,491,323 of JADRCH010000019.1, read as the reverse complement.
TCAGACATAGCCATGGATGAGCTCCAGAGAGTTTTGAAATTCCTTGCAAAATTTTGGCCATCATACTTATTTCAGTTCGTAAAGGTATATTAATTTTCAAGATATGGTTAAATATTCTATTAATTATGTTTGAATGCTACCTTGAAAAGTAGAACTATAGATGAAAAATATGACAAATAAATTAGTTGATATATTAAATTTCTTTTTTCTCACATCACCCTATACAGATGTCTGAGCACAAAGTTAATTGTCTAATTAACCTTTAGCATTGCATTTTCATTTAAGAGAAACATTTTTAAACAAGGCAAAACCTTAAAGCAACTTCATCAATGCTGCAAAACTTACAAGTTGGAGATTAAGTCAGCCATTTGGACATATTCATAGCTGTTGTTTAGATAAATTTCTGATACTTGTTTCCATAGGATTTTCTAATGAAAAAGGAACAACATTTTAATTGAGTTTAGCACCACATAATTGTTTAAGACTTTTTATAGTTTTAAAATGAGTGGCACAAAAGACTTGATAAATTGCTAAAGTTAGGGGTTTGAATAATTCTGACTTTAACAAATTATGGGTATCATTGTAAATTAAAGTGAATGTATGTCCTTGTAGTAGAATTCCATATAAGCATGCTGCCCTGTATAATTAAAAACTTTCATATCTGTTGATATGACTGAGTACCCATCTTAAATATTTTCATTACTCACTAAAAGCACTTTTAATCCTTTACTATTTTTGTAACCATTTAGAATGTATGATCAAGCTTCCTTGAAAGTGAGAATTCCTTTACAGTAAAGAACTAGGATATATGTAAGGGAACACTGGTCCCTTATAACCTGGTTAGTTCTTTATATCTATGTAGGACCATAGATATATGGACCAGGGTTCATGCAGTGGGAGGACTACTCCCTACCACATCCCCCCCACCAGCTGACCATTGGATACACTGGTAACAATTTCTCCACTTACTAGTTGAAAAAACCTGAGTCACATGTTTAAATGATTCATAGAAGTAATGTTCTTCTTAGAGGTACACAACAAAATAAATCCCAAACAACTTTATGGATAAAGTTAAGTGGCTCAAGATCCAGCATGAACAACAAATGACACGTCCAAGGAAAGCACTATTGTAGATGATCAACAAAGCAACAAAGATCCAGCCAAATTACTGGGTGCATATGGTAAGAATGTGAGCATTTATATTATTATTGAAATAAAAGTGAATTAAAATGTTAATAAGGGATAAGAAACTACCAAAATGATTAAGCATCTATTTATGGGAGTCAAATAGAAGATTATCATTTAAAAATAAAACATTTCATGGGTTGACCAATTAAGAACCAGCAAACTAGAGGATCTAAAGATTTTTCAGCATGGAGAGCCAAATAAATGAGAACATTAGGAGCCAAATTAAGAGATGTGTAGAGAGTAGACAATATGTATATCATATACCTATCTTTCTCTGTGTGTGTGTGTGTGTGTGTGTGTGTGTGTTTGTATGTGTGTGTGTATAGAATTTATGAAAACAGTAATAGGGGATTGATATTTGAAAGTATGGATGAGAATGCTCCAGAACCCATGAAATGTATACATCCTTATATTCAGGCACACTCAAAAATCCCAATCAGAATGCAGGAAAAAGAGAGATATAATTAGACACACTGAAGCCAAACCACACCAAAGACAATAATTAAATTCTAAAAGTGTCATAAGGAACAAACAAGTTAGTAACCTGACCATCCACCATTAGACTAATGAATCTCTCTCAGAGAATGGAGAAGGATATGGATGGGTGTACTGTGAACAATTACCTCACAACTAGGTTTGTAAATGTTAAAATTATCATGTTGGCCAAATGAATGTTGGCCAAAGAGGTCCCAGAGGACTCCTAAACTCAACAGAGTCTTTCCAATGCTATTGATTACAAATTGACCTTAAGATAGTATTGCTGAAGACACTGCATAGTTATGGCATAGAACATCTTTGTGGAGAAATCTAAATGCTACTCAATGAGAAGTTCCACTCCTGCTGATTCTGTAAATGAGGCCAGGAATCTGAGACTAGATGGATCATGGGCTGGAGGGGGAAACCTAGTACTATTATTCTGGTAAATGACCATAGCAACAAAACAGCCCTTACTGACTTACTGCTTTGCCCATAGATCAGTACCTTGATCAACCTTACTGTAGTAGATGGCAATTAACATACAGGACTAACTAGAAAATATGTAGAGAGGGAAAGACCTTAGAGTTCTCAGTCCTAAATGGAATGTGTTTATCACAATCCTCCTTGCTAGGCTCAGAGATCTGTATATAAAAGAAATATAATCAGACCCAGAAGTGATGGACAATTTTGAGGAAACAGTGTTTTCCAGACACAATAGGACAGATTCAGATATGAAGTCAAAGAGACTTAGCAGCATGCATAAGATATGCACAATCTCAAGCCTGACGAAATCTGAGCACAGAGAAGGGGAAGTGGGCACAAAGTGCAATAAGCTTTTTGTAAACACTAGCTATCTGGAAGAGAAGAGATTCTGCCTTCTTAAATTACATGACACTGGGTATATGAACCATACTCCAGGGCGAGTCCCATACTGAGCAGCAGTAGCCAAAACAAATCAGATTCCATGTTTTTCAGTGACTTTTTTTAAAGGCAGAGAAAGATAAAGTTGAGTGAGTAGGTAGGGTGGTTTGAATATGCTTGGCCCATGGGAAGTGGCACTACTAGGATGTATAGTCTTGTTGGAGGAAGTGCATCACTGTGGGAGTAGACTTTGAAGCTCTGCCCAGTACAAAAGAGATCTCCCTTCTAGCTGCCTGGAAGATACTCTTCTCCTTTGGATCAAGATGTAGAACTCTTGGCTCCTTTTCCAGCACTATGTCTGCCTGGACACTGCCATGCTTCACATGTTGATAATAATGGACTGAACCGCTGAACCTGTAAGCCAGCTCCAATTAAAAGTCCATAGCAATGGAAACCCTAACTAAGAGAGTAGAGATGTGGGAAGCCTTGGAGGAGTTAGGTGATTGGAAAGAATGTGACAAAAGTATTCTGTATGAAATTCTCAAAGAATAAACAAGAAATTCCTACGTATAAGACAAAAAATTAAAGGAATGACTGTAAGATATAGAAATAGATGTCTCTCCATGAAACTGAAAACTTGAAAGAAATTACTCCCAGCAGGTTCTTGATGAAAGGATGTCCCAACAGTATACAAGAAGAAGGAAAACAATTTTATATAAAAAAATCAAACTATAAAAATAATCAGTTAGAAAGAAAAATAGACAATCTGTAGGTAGATCTGAAGAAACACTGATTGCACAAGTCAAAAATTGCTTGTTTTTGTAGATAAAAGAATCCTAAATGTTGCATAGAAGGCAAAATGCATTAAAAATATTCTAAAAAGAAATTGTTACTAGATTAACTATAGTCATTACTAAATTAAATGCAGGTTATTTTTCTAGGAAGAATATGAATTAGCTAATTATTATTCTGGTAACAAAAACTCTTAGTGATCTATCTACCATCTATCTCTATTTTCTATCTATCTGTCTATCTGTCTATCTATCTATCTATCTATCCATTTATGTATCCTCTATTTAACTATATATAAAATTATATGGTATGTAACTATATAATATTATACAGTTATACATTTTTTAAACAGACTCCCAATTTTTATCTACAGGCTGCCTGAAACTCACTATATAACACAGACTGGTCTTGAATTTATGGCAATCTTATGTCTAAGCCCTTCAGATTTTGATATCTAGATATATACAACTAAACCCTGCTTGGTACATAACATTTTAACATAGGGATTGCAGAAGCAGATATGAGAATTTAGCTGTCTTCTGTTTACATAGACTTTAGTAGATTTGCTCAAATGTAAACAATGTTATTCTTTTAATCAATTTTGGTTTTGAAATGTTTATTTTCATAACCCACATGCCTTATGTAATGTATTGTTTATAAAATAATTAAATATCTTCCACATTATCAGTAATTTCTAATGTAAAAAAGATATGATACACAGAATCAAAACTTCTAATCTTTTAATAATGTTTAAGTATACAGAAATGGATTTTAGATCCATGAGTTTGAGATCTACTGTTATTACATGATGGAATATTTATGTCCAAGATTTTGACTAGTTAGAGTGTTTATATGTGTTTTAATTTTGGCTGTGACATAGGAATCTTTCTGTAATTGTACTATGTGGTAATACCTTTTGGAGAAACTGAGTTATAAGTGTGAGTATACATACATACATACATATACACGCCTGTGTGTGTGTGTTGAGGAATAGATGTACAGCTACCATTTAAAGTGGAAATTTTTTATTATTATATATTATCCGTGAATTTGTTCATAAATTAACATGGTTAATGTTTTCTTAACTCAGGTTGAACTTGTTTTAGAATAAACACTGATAAATAAAAAGGGCTCAGTTGGTAGGCATAGAAGAGAATAGATTTATGAAAAACAAAACAAAGCAAAACATAAAACAAAACCAGAAACCTCCCAGACGTCCCTAAGGTCTGTAAATCAGGGGTAGCACAAGTTGTCTTAGGCACAGTTGGTGATATCGTGAAATAGAAATCAGTGTTCCAGAATGGTACCAGAGATTCAAGTGGCATTATATAGGAAAGCCTGTGTGTCAGCCTGTGTCTCAGGAGGAATTTGTACTTCTGATTGCTTTGCTTTGTTACTTCACTGTAGCCTCTCGAGAAGGTGGGTGATGACCTCACATTCTTCTACATCCTGGCTACTCAACTTTTTCTTCCCCTTGAATCCTTGATTAAATCTTCTTGGCCCCCAGGAGTTCTTACTCCTTATATAGCAAGTCATGCACTTTGTCCTCTTAAGGAGTGAATTAATAAGCTTAACTCCCTCTTTGAAGAAGAATTTGGAATGCCTTTCTGGAGGAAATTAATATTCAATTACCAAGGCTGTCATTTCACCAAAGGGAAGAATAAAAGACGACACAGCCACACTTGAGAATAATTGAAATCGAATTTCAGTTTACATTATACTGTAATGACTCAGCCTTTCAGGGAAAAGTCTTCTGATTACTTTCTTATAAGCGGGACTATACTTTTTTTTTCTCACTGTGAATTTATAATAAAAGTTTAACATATAGCTCTGTAAGGATGTGGCCTGAGTGGTTCTTGATTTGAATTTCTAGATATAACTTTATCCGTCTGTGAATATATATTGCTCTAGTTTTTTGGCGTTAAGTCATACGAGGAGAAGTAACTGTAATACCTATCCAGCTCAAATCCTTTATATTATATTCCTGAGTACTGTGGAGACAAGAAGAATAAGTAATGGATAATGTAAACATGAATGTAGAGGAACCAGAGAACACAATAGAATGTAAAGAGAATTAAATTAAATGCATGAAATGAGGATGTAAATAACTCTACAAAAAGTTAATCATTGTTCGGCATTTGTAGTTTATATTTGTTTCTCTGAAAACTTGTTAACTATTAAGTTGCAGAAGCAGTGAACTATTTTACATGCACTTTTTTATCCTTAATGGAAACACTATGAAATGATCCATTTACCTTTACTATGAGGAAACTGAGCTACAAGGAGTTTGACTCTAATGTCCTGTCCTTCTGTATACTTGTGATCTAATGTACTTGGACTTCTGTTAATCTTGCTCATTACTTATTGAGGTATTTTCAGAAGACTTTAATTGTCTTATCAAAATTGTTTTATCCCTCTCAAATATCATGTTTTTCGATTTTTAAACCAAAGTTTAAATTTTATGCCAAATGTAATTAGTTTTTGGTAGTTTGAGTACATATTTAAACAGTTTTTTGATAGCTGTTAAGTAAACATTGATAAAAAGGTAAATAAATTGAAACAATAAAAGAATATATCTAGGACCAGTGAGATGTCTCCATGGGTAAAAGGGCCACACATGCATAAAGATCTGAGTTTGAATCCAAGCACTCATGTGAGAAACTAGACATGTCCTTGAGAGCACTTGTAACCCCAGTGCTGTGTGTGTGCAGGATATGTAGGCAGGGAAAGGAAAAGTATGGTTTGGTTTAGCTCCAGACTTCGTGGAAGCCTTAAGGTAATAAGGAATGGATCTAGGACACACAATGAATCCTAGCTTTTTACATAAGCATGCACATCTGCACTCACACCTGCACTCTCTCCAAAGACCAAAATGGCCATGGATATATACATTTCTACGGCCCAAATAAAAAAGCACTAAGGTACTCCTTTCTGTACATAAAGAATTTTGTGGCAGAAAAAAACTGTTTTTGATAATTGTCATAAGCTACAAAGGGATCTGATTACATTTGAAAACAGATACTTTCAATTCCTGTATCCCACTGACAAACATAGAAAAAGAAAACTCCTTCCAGACTTACCCTGGAGACCATCCCTCTTTTAAACTTCTCCATATTGAGTGTACAAATACTCTGAGGCTAAACCATAATTGTCCTGTGTCATCAGTGCCTGACAGTTCTTGGCACAAACAGATGTTTGACATATCTTGAATGATTGTGTACATATATGCGTGAAGGAGTAAATATACCTCACTTCTGTGACTACTAATTTTACAACTTAACAAAGCAATTTTAAATAAAATTACCTCCTTAAGAAATTTCCCAATAATTTTAAACTCTTAACCCAATTTAAGAAGGAACCAATGTTTTAAAACATTTCCCACCTGTCGTTAAAGGAGAACATGTTGCTGGAAACAAAAGAGAGCTAATATAGTGCCTGAATAGGAATGTGAAGAGAGAGCAGAGGTAGCTGATTTCCTAACACACTGGCAGCAATTCAGGTCCACGTTAACAGGTCTACAGCTACGATCATTTGAAACGGGCTGTAGAAGATATCATCTCGCCCACAACATCATTTCAATAAAGAAGAGATGAAACTGGGAATCCAGTGAGGGATGCAATCAGTTGCTATGCCATTTGCAGAAAATAGTGTAGCAATGTAAACCAGTAGTTCTACAAATTTGTTTCCCTTTGACTTCCCAGTTCACTACTAGAATCACATGTTTGAGAAGTAATAGGATATAAGATACAATGGGATATTGTAAAAGAGTGAGAATTCACTTTGTCAGTAAAGAAAAAACTAATAAAGAAAAGCCAAATTTACCATGTGTATATCCTGTGCTACCTTTTAAGCGATGAAAGGAATAAAGAAATTATATGTATCTGTATTTAGATTCCAGTTCATAGGGTAAACACCAAAGGTTGTATCCATGCCTTGGTAGCAAGTGTTACCTGTGGGTGGATTAGATGGGAAATGAGCACAGAAGACACGGACAATAGTGAAGAACTTGTAATGAGCTACCCTGGTTATATAAAGCAGGTTGTAATATTGGTGCGTTCACTACTTCAAAATTAAACTTGAAAATTTCCAGGAAAGAGAAACATGCTGAGATGTTTGTTTAGGGTATGAAGCTATTAAATTAAGTATATGTTTTATGGGATATCTGTTTTAATATTAGATCAATACACTGCAATGTTACTTACTAATTCTCGGAAACATCTCCAATATGGTGCTATACAGACATACATTGAAACTACCAGTGTATATATTGCTGTAAAATTATAAACATCTGGAGACACATAAATCATATACTAACACAGATGGAAGAGCAGACTTAGGTGTATAATGGTCCTTAAAGTAAGACATGATTTTGCAAAAAAAAAATAAATAAATAAAATAAGAATTTGCAAGTCATGCATGCTAGTTTACAATAAAAGGAGAGAAATCTAGAAGAGAATACACCAGTTAATGATAATACTCCTCCAAAGGGAGTGGAGTGGTGTGTAAATTCTTCTCATGGATACTTTAAAGATAGGAACATAAACAAGAAGCAAAAACAGTGTAGCACTTGCTGAAGGCTCTGAATGGACCATTGTGTGTACTAAACATTGTGAGCAAACTCTCAGAGGTCCTGTGAACCCATTTACAGATGTAAGCCCGAGGCTCAGAAAGGTTAATTTACTTAATGCATGTGTTCATAGAGGGTTAGATAAAAAACTCAGTCCAAGGCTCTCTATATGCAACATGCCTTCCTGGATCACCATACCACATAACTAAATGGAACACTTGTGAGTGGAAAAGAACCTTCCCATGTCGCTTTTTTTTAAGTACAAATCTTTGCTGCAGTTATCAGAGCGTATGTTTTGTGGGTGTGCTAATAATGTTCAAGCATCCCCTGATAGTAATTTAAATTAAACTATCTTGCATATATGAATTATTTCTCTTTTTTTTTACAGTAGATAAAATATGTTAATTTGTGTAAATGGTCTTCTGGGTGCAGATGCTCACACTGAAAGCAGGCTGATTTTAAAAGCCAATTGTCTTTCATCTAAAGCTTCTTTTATATGCATAGTTTATTTTTCTAATGCTGTCTGGATATAGGAATAATTTTAAGGAGGCATTTGTGGCTAAATGAAAGAAAAAAATCCCTCGCTCTCTTGGCTTTAGTAAATATTAATGAGCTCATAGAAAATCTTGTTAGAGAAGTGCGGCTCTCTTTTGAGAGTTTTCTGCCATCTTGGCCCTTTGTGGGCCTTGCTCCTTTGTTGCGGATTAGCATATTGGGTTGTATATGCTATTCTGAGCCTCACTTCAGCTCCTTTGTGTGTGCTGACAGAAGGCTCACCTTAGTCTATTATCTGCAGAGTCTAGGCATCTTAATAATATATTGGATTTCAGCGAGATAAAAGCAAATCATTCAAAAGTAATTAATCTGACTCACTCATTTCAAAGCTTCCCCACAAAATGGACTGTGTTCATTTTTGGTCATGTATATATTGCTGTAATTAACAAAGTAAAATCTGGCTTTTATTAATTTTTAAATGAGAAGTTTAGAATTTGATTTCTTAATGTCAATATCCACCCACATATATATTGTATGCATAAAATATATTGTAGCAAATGTGTGATTTGATTTAAACATTTTATTTTTATCCCAAAGGTGATGATCTCATATCTGTATATTTTTAAAATTACTTTTATTTAAAATCAATTGCATTGTTTTAATTGGCATTAAAACAATATAATAACTAAGAAGATATAATGTTGAGGTTATTATGACCTCAGTGATAATCCTTTAAAATCTGTGTTACCTTATAAATCATGGATTTAACGTGTTGCTGATTTCTTATACTATGTAGAGTCTTACAGTATAAAAAGGAAAAAATTCAATGAAAGAATGTAGGGGTTATAAAAATTACCTATGATGAATTTTAAAAAACTAAATGTCTTGAGCCCATATTTCACTTTCTGTTGGTCTAAGGGGCTATGTGCTGCTTTCAAGAGAATTTTTAGGCAAAGCCCCATTTGTGCATCAAAATGTAAAATGTAAGTTCACTTCACAGAGTAATCTTCAGTGAATATTAAAGATTAATAATTTTTATGGGGGTGTAGAGAAGAGAAGAGAGAGAGAGAGAGAATAAAAACGTGCACCAGGGTCTACAGAGCTGCAGAGGACTGAAGAGGCATTGGACACCTTGGAGCTGGTGTTAACAGGCAGGTGTGAGCCACTCAGGATGGGTACTGAGAACCAGGTCCTCTCAAAGAGCAATATGTGCACTTAACTACTGAATCCTCTCTCTAGCCCTGAACCTGAATAGTTTTAAGTGACAGGATTTGTGAAATATTCTTACCCCTACAGTAAGTAAACAAATAGACACATGTAAGACATTAAATGAAACAAATATAGGGATCTACTAATCATAAAGAATTTTTGATTCTTTGAACAAAAAGCATAATACTATGTTAGCTATAATATTTTCAATAAAAGTCATTTGTTTCTTTTTGTAACAGATAAGATTGCATATATTTACCATGAACATACTAATCTGATATATATATATATATATATAAGAACCAAACATAGCTAATTAACACATGTATCACTTCTGTGTGTAAGGAAACTTTATATCTACTCCTTCTATTTTTCAGATATTGTTCTCTGTAAAGACTTAAGTGTTTTTATCTATTGTTATCCAATGCATGACATCTCTAATTTTGTACATTGATAGGCCCCCTCCTAAACGGTTTCTGTTTTTGTTTGTTTGTTTTTTATTTAGCTATGTTACTTACTTTAAGACAAGATCAATGATGATTCAAAAGCTTAAAATGCTTTTTTGCTTTGGAATTGCCCTTTCATATCCCTGGGACCCTGAAAAAGCTTTGGTAGGTTTTCTACAGGAGGGGATGCTCTGTAGAGAAGCTCCATGGAAGGTTGTCACTGCCTAGTGATACCTTCCTAGACCATCAAGCTAACCTAGGCAGAAAGAACACTTCAATCAACCCACTATACTATAAAATGTAATGAATACTTTTCAATGAAAACACTAAGCAATGACTGGGATCTCTGTAGTAGATGTAAAGGAAAGTACATTTACTTTTCCGGCTTTAGGGGGCTACTTCAGATGCAGCTCTTCCTGTAGCAGTCAGAGGAGGCAGCATGTTGATAGTCTGCAATAGATTGCTTTTGAACCACAGTAGTACTCTGGAAACTGGTGTTGAGACTTCGAGAGCATTAGGGAAGCACCAAATGAGAAACTCATTGCCTTGTACTCTTCAGCTTTATCCATCCAATTTCCCAATGAATCCCAAATTCACTCAATCAAAACTAATGAGGTTAGTAGCTCTGCAAAAGCTTTTGTTATTTGACTGCATGAACAAAAGATGGTGCGCACTTATTAATTAATTAATAATACCAGTAGTTTAGGGGTATATATGAACATGGCAGGAGGTAGAGTAACTTATGCAGTCACCTGCTGGCTTTATTGGTATGGAATCTCATGCTAAGGGCAGGCCTATACCATTGAGCGCATGGTGAGATACATTTCTTTAGATTTATAGTATATTTCAGGGGTGGAGAGGGGTGGCCATAGATTCTGATGGCTAAAGCTTAACTATGGCTATTAATATTTAGTCACCAAAAGTTGGCTCTTCTTTCTGGTTTACTTCATCAAATAGCCCCAGTATCCTTGCTTATAAAGTTGAGGACAGCAATTCTACCAACTCCCAGGATTGCTCAAAGAAGTTTCTGAGTTCATATGCAATTTTTGGAAGACACATGGCTTGATGAGAGTAGGCAGTCAGTCTCTGGCCTGGGCCTGCCTTGATGTAGCAATGCTGCTGAGCTATGTTGAAGATGGGTGAGTTTACTGGGGATATTGAGCCAGGTCTTTGAAATCAGAGATTTAAAAAAAAAAAGAAACCATGGACCTATTGTTCCATGACATATCCTGACAAATGTGGCAATACAGATGCTTTCCCTCCTTGCTTTTCGGATTTGTGTATCCATTTCTAAGGCAGAACAAGATCGTATTTTGAGGAAACCTTGACCAGATGACTGCCAAGTACTCTCCTAGCTCTTAAGTTACAGAACCATGGCTATTCCTTTTGTATTAGGAAGATAATCTTTATGACCATGGAGGTCAGCAAAATTAACTGATTCCCTTGGGGATAGCAATAATGACTGGGTTTACTTCACCATGAGCTCAGTCAACTGAGATAACTGCTTAGGCTCTCCAGCTGCCCTCAGCTTCTGCCAGGAGTCAGCCTTCTCATCTAGCAGAAGCAGCTCCTGAGGCTTTTTTTCCTGCTGGTACCACTCCTGTTGGCAGGGTTACAGCTTTTCATGCCCAGGAGCCAACAAATGAGGACCTAAAATGAAAATGGAATTTAAATACACTTGTTACTAAAATCCTAGTACATTTTAAGAGACTTTACATTTTGCTAAATAATTTTAACTAAAAGGAAAAAAATGAATCTTAAAATACTGAAGGTTGAAGCATTTCCATTTCCTCTGCCATAATGTCTGTTGGGAAAGGTGTGCATTTGCTGTCTGGAGTATAAGAATATAATAGAAACTACATTGCCTTTCTATGTTTAATTATACTGCATCCACACTTAATTATTTGGCAGACAGCTAAATTGCTTATGAACTCATGTAAAATAATAAATCAGAATCTCCCATGTTGAAACTAGCGTGAGACCTTTGGGAATAGTTTTCAAACCACCGAGATACCAGTGTTGTTCCATCACTGGCCTGAAAGAGTGCATGTTTCAAAAAGCATCTAATGGCTAATGGTGTCTTTTCATAGGATTGACTTGGCTTTCTGGAACAGCCTTTCATCTTTCTGCTTTTTGGTTAATTCAATTGAATTTTCATCCAATCTACATTGTTTCATTCTAATTGCAGTCAACCCCTCATCTTGCAAATGATTTTGTTCCAAAAACTCATTTGTGAGTTGGTTATTTGGAACTTAGAAGGTACTTTTCAATGGCAAAAAAATAAGAGCTACACATCTTGGGTATGTTCCCAGAATAGCCCATTGAAGCCAACTTAACCCGTCACATCCTGGGGTCTATGCTACATTCTGGTATAGTCCAGATAGTACTACATGTGAATGCAGCATGCTCTGCCAGATCCTGCTGAGGAGGCCTGTGGACACACGTGAGGACTTTGCTATTATTCTCCCAATGTAAGAGAGAGCTAATCGAAAGCTTAGCTTAGCCACCATCCGGCAGTATTGGCCCTTATTGCAAGGGTTAGGGTCTGAGTCGAGTTACTCAGTGACAAGAGTTGGGTGCTAGGGTTCAAGCATTGAAGTGGACATGGGGAAGACTGCAGAACTGAACTATTTGAGAGTGATAAGAATATGGTGAGACAGATGTATGACTAAAGAAAAAGGTTGAGTGCTCTCTGAGAATGTGAAGCTGAGGAGCTAGAGTTGGATTAAAAACCTCTGCAAGGGCCAACTTCAGACTTCACATTCTGACGTTTCAGAGCTTCACGGAGTCAACATTAACCAGGGGGAGTTTTGTTGGCAGATAGAAAGCATTATATTCATGGAAAACTTTAATGGAAAAAACTTAATTTCCCTGACATTCTCCTCCCCTAACACTCTCGGCAGGAGACTCTACATAAAAAGGTATGGAGGGGGATAGATAGAGTTTGTCAGAGATTCTGAGGAAGCTAGAGAAAAGGATTCCAGCCTTGGTCAGGAATCCATTCTCACCTCTGTTGTAGTTAATATAGATGGTAAGGAACCTGAGAAAGGAAACATCTGGTGATTGAGCAGGACAGAATTCTCTGGAGAAGAGGTGTCAGTTGAGAGATCACTTGCCTGACTCCTAGGAGGGCATGCATCTTCATGTTAATCAATTATCAGTTCAATCTGGGCTTCTTGGATCTAGATCTACCAAGAGGATTCGCATCCTGTTTGGGAAATGTTTGTTGTGCTACTAAGTGATAGAAATTGTAAGCTGTAATATATTTAGTTGTAGGAAGGTCACCTTAATGCATATATGTGTCTATTATTAAGACAAGTAGGATATACAGGACATCAGAAAACTGTTAATTCAAATTAAGCAACAGATACTTTGTTGCCTAGTATAAGGCCAGAGTCTAGCATGTATTTACATTGGATTAAGAAGCTTTTCTCCTTCTGGGTCAACATTGCATCAGTTGTCCAACATAGGTTCCAAACAAGTTTTTTGAAGTGAATTTTGAAGTGAATTAGCTTCAAAAATCTTGAGGTGAGAGATCTTTGTCTCTCTGCTATGGTTGACAGGCAGGGCACAAAAACTGCTATTAAAAATAATCACCATGTCTGTTCTCTTATAACTCTCAAAAACAACAGGAAAGATCTTTCTTTTCTTTTCTTTTCTTTCTCTCTTTTGTTTATCTAGTTATCATCTAATTTATCTATAATCTATGCATCCCTATATCTATACAAATTCACTATATATATTCACTACATATATGTATTTGTATATCATCTATTTATCCATTTATCTATCTATATTCATTATGTATATTTTCTCTGTGTCTATATCTATATAAAGAGAGAGTGTTGGTTTCGGCTCTTACATTATTAGCTAAAATAAACCCTTCACACTCTTCACAATCAACTTTTTAAAGCCCAGATCTCTCATGAATCTATTCATCTTTCCTCTTTTTTGTTTGTGCTATTATATCGCAGTGTTATTGTGAAGCAAACACTAGGAAATAATATCCCTATTTCTCAAGGCATTTTTCTTTGACATGATGACAATTTGCCTGTAGTTCATATCACTTGAAAGTTAAAAATGTGCCTTGTTTCTGTGACTTGTTACACTGGGTGATGGTTAGCAATCTGGACTCTAAAACTCATATGTCAAACACTGGGTATTGAAAACATATCTCTTAATACAGTCTTTCTTTCTCAATTCAGGGAAGATATGAATTACACAAGTTAGAGTCTTTGAAAGATAAGTGAGGGGAAAGAGTGAAGGAAGGAAGGAAGAAGAAGGAAACCAAGAGGAGATAGAGCACAAACAACTAGAAGCATAGTGCTTATCTTAGTCATTCTTCTATTGCTGAGAAGAGACACCATGACTGTGGCAACTGTTACAAAAGCAAGCATTAGCAATTGAGGCCTTACTTAAGTTTTAGAGGCTTAGTCCATTATTAGCATTTCAGGGAGCATGGCAGCATGTGGGCAGGTTCTAGAGCAGTAGCTATATCCTGCTCCCAAGTCGGGGGGGGGGGGGGTCAGAGAAAGACACAGAGAGAGACAGAGAAACAAAGAGAGACAGAGACAGGAAGAAAAAGAGGAATAAGAAGAAGGAGGAGGAGGAAGGGAGGGAGGGAGAGAGAGAAGGAGAGAGAAAAAGGAGGAAAAGAGGGGAGAGGGACTGAAGGGGGAGAGAGAGACAGAGAGAGGGAGGGAGGGAGGAAGAGAGAGAGAGAGAGAGAGAGAGAGAGAGAGAGACCCACACCCTGTGATATGCTTCCTTCAACAAAGCCATACCTCCTAATCCTCCTAATCCTTTCAAACAGTTACACTTTCTGTTGGCTAAGACTTTAAATAGATAAGCCTTTGGAGGTCACTCTTATTTAAAGCACCACGGATAATATTTTAAAATAGTTATTTTTATTATTTTAATTATGTGTATGTGTCTGTGAGAAATGTATTTGAAGGGTACATACAGCAGATTCCTCTCATACTAGCTATAGGAAATTATGAGACCCTGACATGGATGCTGGGAACTAAGCTATGATCCTCTGCAAAAGCAGTATGTGCTCTTAAACACCAAACCAGTTCTCTAGATCAAGAATATAATATATTAGTGGTAGAAAACATCAAACGTTTATGTAGTATATGATGGTACTTTGAACTTGAAAAGATATGCTATATATATATGAAATTATAGAGTACTACTGTAGATTTTTTTAAATTAAAATAATTGCAAACTGAGTAATTTAGAAAATTATAGTAAAACATGAATTCTAAATTATCTGTTCTTTTATTAAATAATAATTTCATTATAAAGATATGAATGTCTTTTGTTTGATCTTATCTAGGTATGCACTAATATATTCCAAGCATAAATATTAATTTATCACAAGAAAGTGGTGTATTAGGCAAATTTTTATTTTCGAAACACTGCAACTATTTATGAATTAGTTTTAAAGTAAACCATGTGTTCATTCACAACAGCAAATGGAGGCAACAACTCTTTTACCTCCTGATATAAAAAATGGTTTAAAATTTTTATGTTTCTTAATTTAATTGAATATTATTTAGCTTTGAAAAGGAAAGATGTGCTGTATTATATTGCAATATGGACAACGCTTGGGATAGTGTGCTAGATTTAAAAAGGCAGTAGCAAGCATATACAAAATTGTATGATTCCTCTTGAAATATTGCAATGGTCAAGTTTACAGGGACATAAAGTAGAATACCTATAACCAGAGGCTGTGGAAAGGACTAAAAACCAGTTGTTTAATGGAAAGTTTCAAATTTACAGAAT
This sequence comes from Rhynchomys soricoides, assembly GCA_019843965.1. Taxonomy (NCBI): domain Eukaryota; kingdom Metazoa; phylum Chordata; class Mammalia; order Rodentia; family Muridae; genus Rhynchomys; species Rhynchomys soricoides. The sequence goes on along the minus strand of JADRCH010000019.1, from coordinate 11,475,501 downwards.
AAAAACATTCTAGAAATGTGGTCCCAACTAAGTGACTGTCCCTGACTGTACTGAACTACACATCTGTCTTAGTCAGGGTTTCTATTCCTGCACAAACATCATGACCAAGATGCAAGTTGGGGAGGAAAGGGTTTATTGAGCTTACACTTCCATGCTGCTGTTCATCATCAAAGGAAGTCAGGGCTGGAACTCAGGCAGGTCAGGAAATAGGAGCTGATGCAGAGGCCATGGAGGGATATAACTTACTGGCTTGCTTCCCCTGGCTTGCTCAGCTTGCTTTCTTATAGAACCCAAGACTACCAGCCCACAGATGGTACCATCCACAAGAAGCCCTCCCCCCTTGATCACTAATTGAGAAAATGCCTTACAGCTGGATCTCATGGAGGCATTTACTCAACTGAAACTCCTTTTTCTGTGATAACTCCAGCTTGTGTCAAATTGACACAAAATCAGCCAGTACAACATCCTTAATGCTTGGTGGCAAATTTTATATCTGTGGTATTATTTCAATTAAAAAATCTTTCAAGGAATCTGAACATTCTGTTAATTTTAAAAATACTCTGCCTCTTAATCATGTATCTGATGATACCTAGGCTTTGAATGAAAAGCTACTATGCATGTTTTATTATATTGGAGAAAGTTATTTGCCTTTTAAAAAAGCAATTTAAGGCATTTTTAAGTTAGAAGTTGCTTATTCTGATTCTTTCAAAGTTAGTTGGAACCATTATGCTTGCCTAAATATTAAGTCACATTTAATACAATCTTAAGTTTTAATAATTTACTAGAAAAATAGATCAGAACATTTCATTTGCTGCCCCAAAAGTTGAACTGTTCTAACCAATAATCATGCAATATTTCAAAGTAATCAAAATTTATCAAAACAATGAATACATAGTATAAATTATTGATTTAAATGTTGTGCTTTGTTTGTTACATATTTGTTTATAAGTAACCAAATGACAATGAATGGACTTTGCTGATGCCTCTGCTTTGACTGGTTTCTGTTTCAATAACATGATGTTTTCCTTGGACATTATCTAATATGTATATAGCTAAATGTGTTATTCTTGGCTCAAAATTCACTCTACCATGAATCATCATTCAGGTTATTCAGAAATGTCCATAACACATTATCTAAAATCTGTATTGTCTGTCATATTTTTTTCTCATCTTGAATGTTCAGTTCTTCCCTTTTAAAGCTTGCTCACTTAAATCTATGTTATTTACCTCATATTCTGTCCCTCTTTTATCATCTGTCAATCTATCATCTATGAATCTGTGTATCTATATATGAATGTATGTATGTGTGCATGCATGCGTGCATATATATATATATATATATATATATATATATATATATATGCATCTGTCTGTCTGTCCATCTATCTAATCTATCATTTATCTATCTACCTAATCCATCTATTGTCTCAAAACCAGTGAAAACTTTACATCTTTATCTACCAGTTTTGGTCAAAATATCTATATCTGTTGTATAGAAATTGTTGCATAATAATCACAAAACCTAAGAGTGCAAACAATCTTGAAATCAAGGCCTCAGTTCTTTTTTGTGTAAGTTTTATATAATGTGCTACATAACCTTTCTCCTGGGACTCCATGGCCATACCAGCATTTCCTTCTCATGTAGATAGCAGAAGACCCATTACTGAGATGCTCACTGTCTTCATTCACCCTTATGGAGATGATTTATTATATTCCATTATATTGCATAAATGCAATTATTTCTTTGTTAACATCTACATAGATCCATCATTGCCTGGATACTTTGTAAAATTTTATAGAACAGACCAGAAAAGTATGCTTCTAAATTATGCTTAGATATTAGCCTCTGAGCTATTATTAGTTATGGTGAAAGGATTATTAATATAATAAGTACATTATGTTGTAGTCGTATCTGTGAAAATTAGTGATTGATGTCAATTAGTAGCCACCTCAATTCAATTGTACTCATTTGTGGGATGTGCTGTGTACTACACTGAGTGTTCAGCAGTCACAGGAGTTTCTTTCTATTTCATAGTTATACACAGAGTTACAAACTGAAAATGCCATGTAATGTAATAAATTTCAAGTCTTAAATTGGTTTCCCTAAGAATACTCTGACACAACACAAAATCACTGTAGAGAATATTTTCTTCAACATAATGAATTGTTGATATTATAGAACATTTATTGTTCTAGTATCTACAAACTTTTATATGTGAGGAATTTTCCAGTTAAATGATTTTTTTTTTCCTTGAAGAATGACATGAGTATACTTGACTACCATGAGTTTCTAGGTCATAGCATTTATGTAACTGAATATTCCCACTAAAGTTTCTTAGACTTTAATATTTGTCTAGAGATGTCTTTAAGCTGAGTCCTGTGTCATTTAAAAGGAGCTTATATTCGACAAAATGTATGCCAGCATTTCTGAGGTATTTTGGCATATATCTGGTCAGCTGCCACATGCTCAGCAAATAAAGCACAGTTACTGTCCTGGTGTGATTGACAGCTCCAGCATTCATCTTTCTATCTTGCTGTAAGGTCACCCTTTCAAAATTAGGGCACATGGAGAATCCAGAGTGCTGTGGTCTGGATCCGAAGTTTTATCTGATTTGGAGAATTTACTTTCTCCTCTTGACTTGTCCACTTGGCCTTGGGCAGTTTCAGATTGTTAGTTCAGCTCTGTGTGTCATTACCAGTCCAGATTTCAGTTATTTAAAGTGAGATCATTTTAGCCATGTCATTCTACTACTTCAGCTTTGGGCCATTTCTGATGAAGTCATTTTGGCTATATTCTTACTAAGGTGAGAATCATTCCTTTCTGGAGTATTTGGATGAGGTTACCCATTCATGCACATTTCAAGGATGCCATATATATTGTATAAGTGTGATGGTGGCACCAACAGCTTCTCACGGATATGTTTCTTACTCATCGGTAAGAGAATTGATAGTTACAATCTTCACGGGCATCAGCTATGCACAGAATTTGGATTACTGAAGCCAGGTAATTCTCCTTAATATAAAAGATAACTGATTTTAGAGAGGATTCTTAGATTTCTTTTGAAACAGCCAAAAGTTAGTATAAAGTATGAACTACTGAAGTGAGTCAACCACAAAAATTGAAAACTGATGCTGTGATCAGTGTTTCTTATCCTTGGTCTCTTTCTATAGCTGTTTAATTTGGGGAGAAAGATGAATCTAAGACTCTCATAGGCATAAATTAAGAGAAGATAAACGTTCTGTTGATAGGAAGAACTTCAAAATCCCCAATATTGCCACTGTTCTATGCATGCTCTAACTGGTTTACATGATCTTGCAGAACCAAGGACCCTTTGTCAATTAAAAATGGCCTCCTAAGACTTCCTTTAGCCATGCAGGAATGCTGAATGTCATTAATTATGATTCTTTTTATTCAGTGACATTAACCTCACCACTCTCCTACATCTTTTTTTATTTCCATGATAGCTTTATTTTCAAGAATCAAATATTTGACTTTACCAGGACTTTTGAAACTCTATATGGTCTGGCTTCAGAAGTAGCTGAGTTATTGCCTACAATTCCTTCTATCATTCAGCAAACTCCAGCCACTGTGGATGAAACCAATCTTAGGAGGAATCAATCTTCTTTTATACTCTGCATTTTACATTTTGTTCCCTTTTCCTGGGTTACGTTTTATACACTGACTCTATAGATTTCTGGTGTGAGCATTAAGTTTATCTTTTTATCAGATTGGTATTGTCTCTGACCACTTAACACTTACCTGAATTCAATACTCGATCTTCCCAGCATCATCTTATTGCCTTTTTGCATTTGATTGTCTGTGGGTTTTAAGAATTTGCGTGCATCCTGCTGGGTTGTGTGCTTCAGTACCTAGGGCCCATGTCTATTGTGGTTGATTATATTCCTGATTTTATGATGCTTGACATATAGCAGGCTACCAGATTGTAATGAAGGAATTTACTTTGTAAATTAAGATCTTATTGAGACACTTTATGGCTGGTGACTGACTTATTTTTTTCTAATCTTTATCTGATAAGACCTTAGCCCACATTCCCAGATATATTTTTTAAAACTTAAAAAGTATAAAGCTAAAAAGATCTTATTTAAATTCTGAATCTTGGCAATATGTTATTTCAAACAATTAGATTGTAACAGCCAGAGGACCAAAGTAATTGCTGTCAGATGGTGCCTGCTGAACAGGACAAGAATGAGACTCATGACTTTCAGCGATCTGGTTGCTAGCTCAAGACCTGTAAAAACCACACCAGTTGACAGGCTAACATGAAAGTAGGAAAATGTCATAATGCATACTAGATACTGAGCTACAAGCTGTCAGTGGTTCCTGAGGGAAGCTGTTTTAGTCACGAATGTGACCTTAATCCTAAGTGGGTAGCCTGAAACAAATACACATACAGGCAACATTGAAGGATGTAATAGATTACATACATACATGTTTATGTTTGCATGAACACATGTAGACACTCACACACACGTATATATGTATATTACATATATGTGCAATATATGTATATTATATATTTTTGTATATATAGTAATTATAGAAAAAGAGACCACATACTTGAGAGTGGGAGTGGTAGGGACATGGGAGGAGATGGAGACAGGAGAGAGAAAGTAGAAATCACACAAATACAGTATACCCATTGACTTCATGAAAGTAAAGAAAGTAGCTTATAAAATGAGTAAAGGATTTTAAAAGGAAACCTTTCAGTGACAGCCCCTTAAGACCTTACTTGAGTGTATTCCAGTTCTCTAAACCACATTGAAAACCAAAACAGAAAAACAGTGCTCCACAGTGTGACATTCAAAGCTGTTCCCCTGAAATGTGCACAGGTGTTAGTTGAGTGCATCCCATTAACTCCAGCAGTTCACTGAGTATGAATTAGGACAATTACTTCTTTCTACTCAGTATGATGATTTAAAAGAATAGCTATAAATTTAACTGCTGTCAGATTTTTTTTAAAGGAAAAATGTAAGTAAGGTTAATTTCATTTTTTTGGTGTCCCATTGCTTTGTTGCTATGATTTGTTTGTTTGTTTGTTTGTTTGATCTACTGAGCACACACTCCTTTGGATTCATAGAGTTCTACCTATTTATACCTGTTTATAATCTTGATACCTATTTCAGCATAACCCAACACTAGCTGTAGAAAGCAAAACTGATGTGCACAAGCTGTCCAATGGCAATGTCATACATAGAATGCCTTCTAGAGCCCCAGCAATTATGAAAGTCAGTGGTCCTCCAACCAATTATGAAAGTCAGTGGTCCTCCAACCTTCTGACCACACTAGGAGCTCAGTTATAAGTGCAGCACACTTCAAGTCATGAGCTGGGACTGAACATTTATGAAAATTTTATTTATGAGAGTCTACCTTTATAGATTTGGGTGAATTCCCTTAGTGGTAGTATTTTGTATGCTATGTATGTGTAGTATGCTGAGTTGTTTTGTCCATGTTTAGGCTTACATGCAGAACTCGAAGAATCAAATCTGGGGAACACATTTAGCATTTCATATCATGTGTCTGTGTATGAATCAGCCTATTTTCTCTCTCCTTATTTCTCACATTTAATTCACTGTATCTCATCTAATTACATGCATTCTGTCAAGCTGAGTTTGAGTTCTTCTTTTGAAGTATAAAAGGTTATTAATCCATTAACTACTGTATAGATTGTCTGAATCATTGAGATTTTCAAGTCATCAGCCCAACATGGAATTTAGAGAGCATTTCTGAAACACTATTAGGTTCATCAAAACTAGTCTTTGGTAAGGTCTTGCAGTCTTAATATGCTAGTGTATCTTACAATTGTGTTAATTTTCATAAACAATTTCAATAGCATAGCAAGTTTCTAATATTAAAGATGAGGTAAGAGTATTTAATAGCATAACTAATCTTCTAGAAAACTTAATAATTTAGGGGAAAAGAATATTTAATGGTGAATATTCATGCCTTTATTTTTATAACAATCTGATTTATAGTCATATCTATCAGTTTCTAACATCCAACAAGGTTGTTTAACAAAAGTGTTTTATAAATTACTCATTTAGGGGCTGAAGAGATGGTTCAGTGGCTAAGAGCACTGGCTGCCCTTTTAGGAGCCTGGGGTTTGTTTTTCAGTATCCACATGGCAGCTCACAGCTGTCTGTAGCTTTGGCTTTGGAGGATCTGATACCCTCCCACAGACATACATTCAGACAAAATACCAATGCACATAAAATAAAAATAAAATTATATTTAAAAGTTTGGAAAAATAAATTAGTCATCTAAAGAGTTAAGTCATTTTTATAAACAGTCAGGTTTCTATATGGTGGCTAGGCTTTAGTTAGCCTTCAAAATTTGGTTTTCCTCTAGTGTAGATAACATAAGGCTGATCAATAGTCAGGAAATGCAGAAAATAGGATGTTATATATTTGAAAAACTAAAGTAATAAAGCTACAGAGTCATACATTCTTCTTATTAGTATGTCAGTAATGGTGAGCACTCTTGTTTATTAGTGGGTACCAAACTGCTTATCAGTTTTGAAATGTGATAATGGGAAGATCAAAAGACAGACAAAGTAGATTGCTATTACTGGGTTAAACAAAGAAGGGTTGAGACACACAGGTCAGTCTGATGTTTGGACTCACGGTAGATATGAGAAAACTCTTAGAGATGGCTGTAAATGGACCGTACAGTACTGAAATTATGAGGGCTGGGGTAGGTCCAGGTAGTTCACATGACACATATGGGGAGGAAGGAGCAGCAGATATGAAGGAGTCCAGGATCCCACAGTTCACTGTATTGGGCAAAGTGGAAGAATCATGGCATCCTAAAATATCACAGTATCTTTGCTTCAAATCATTAACAAGTTGGGTATCTCTCACCTTGATTGGGCAATAATTTTGGTATTTTAGCTCTAATTTACTCTGGGCTATGTGCTACTGTAAGCAAAGCTTCAGTCTAAGTGTGAAATATTGAGCCTAACCCTACACAAAATAAAGAACAACTGAGATCTTTTACTATTTTCTGACATTTAACATCTCTTTCAATGGAAAGTATTTGTGTGCACTCACTGCTTATTATTACTTAACGTAGTCCTCTAAATCATGATTTTAAATGAAAAATAAAATGCAAACTGGTATTCCCTAGTCCCTCTGTTTCAGGTTCATTTTGGAGGGCCTTCTCCAATAGCGACCCCCCGCCTCCCAATAGTCAATGTAGTTGCTTCTTTTGTTGTTGGCCTCCTTTCCTGTCCTGTCCTGAGCATTCTTTTACCTCCTGGTAGTGAACATCCACCCTTCGTTTGTTTCTTCCTCCTCTCAGTGTTTAGAATATTTCCTCTCCCATTTACCACCCAGCTCCGGAAACTTCACTCTCTTCGCTGCTGAACGTTTAGCCCCCTCTTCCATTCCATGACAGTGCTGCTGTGTGATGAGGGAGCTCCCTTTCATATAAAATGCCAGTCTGTTTTCATATTCAGTTGGATTCCTATGCAGTGTGGAAGCTGTTAGCTGCTCTTCTTGCACTTCTTCCTCCTTGTTTCCCAGACACTTCCTCATCTCGCTGTTTGATCTATTGAAATCCTACACCTGAATCATCCATCCAGATATCTTCTCCTCACTGAGGCATTTCCTGATGTTTCCCAGGTGCTCCAAGGACCATTTTGTCTTCAGTTCTTGTGGAAAGCCTGTTCACTTCCTTTAACATAGAACTATTTGGGTACTACAAAGCCTGTGAATGTGATTCTAGAGAATAGGAAATCCTTACACATCTGCAAAAGACTTTCAGAAAGCAATTTCTCAACAAGCACTTGCTGAAGCCTGGCTCTTGGCTTAGATGCAGTTTATTGAAACAGTCCCATGCTGCATACCATCAGCATTTGAGCAATGCTCTCTGTGTCTAAGGTAAAGAGGCTGGGAAATGTATCCTTGCTAGCCTCTTATGCTGGTGATACTGCTGCAATTGGGGAGGGTTCATGAAGTGGAAACTTAAGGGTTCTTTGGAAAGTTGGTTGGATGATGTTTTGCTGGGGCAAATATGTTTCGTTAAAGTGGCCACAGGTGTGAAAGACTAAGATAAACTTGTGCAGAAGATGTTTTGCTAAAGCAAACACATGAAAGGATACATGATGAAGGATTCTTTGCTAATGATACACATGTATTGGTCTGCCTTATATTGAGTAGTTGAGCTGCATTTGTTGGGATGCCATAGAGAGAAACGCACCAAAAAAAACCCTTCTAGTGGTGTACTGCAGTTTGTTGCTTCTTCCAAGGACTCGGGCTGATTGGGTGCATGTGATGAGACAAGAACCATGCTGATGCAAGACCTATGTTGAGGCAAGAGCCATGCTGAGACAAGGCATGTGGAGGACACATGATGTTTGGAGGGTAAAAATAAGACTCCAAGGAGTGACAGAGACAGAGCTTGGCTTGCTCGTACTGCTAGCTGTGCAACGCTTGTGGGTCTTGAGTCTTTGCTAATCTTTGCTTCCATGAGAGAGGCATAACTGAGAACTTCTCCTGGTGTTCCAGTTCGTCCCTCCTGCTGAGTCAAGCTAAAGCTGATGCCTGGCTGTCTCTGCTAGGTCCTGTCACCACTGTTGCTAACTCTACTCTACTAAACTAGACTGCTGGTGTAACCATGAGGTGTTTGTGAGTGGATCGAGCTGCCATTGCCTGCTAACCTGTGAACTGAACTGTCATTTTCCAGGCAACACAGATGGGAGTTGCTCCAAAGAACCTTTCTAAACAGGTCCACTCCCCACCCCCTGTATCCTTTCTTTTCCATTATCTTTGGTGGGTGGTGGGCTACAAGGGAGGTAAAAACATTTAAGAACCATCATTAAAGATAGGATTTGAAAAAATTAAAGTTACAGGTTCAGAATCCCATTCACATTTATTTCAGCACACTCACTGCCCCTGTCAAAGAGTGGTTCTTCCCTACACTTTCTGTGGTTTTGTCCCTTTGGTCCTCATTAAGAAACAGCTTTTGGGATCACTGTACTAGAGCACATTGCAGAGAAACCCATTCTCTATTCCTTGTATTCTTTATTAGGATGCTTTTTTAATGACTGTGTTTTTGGTTCACCAATCTAAAATGCATCTTCCATTTGATAGAGTTGTGGATGTTTTATTTGTTGTTGCTTTGTTTTTGTGTTTGCTTGCTTGCTTTTTAGTATGTTATTTATCCTTGGGTCTGAGGTACTCATTTGTAATCCTTATGTCCAAAGCTAGAGCTCCTTCCTTGGTTGTTTGCAAGCAGTCAAGCTACTATGTATTGAAGGTAATTTTGTCAACAGTGAAGATAAATCATCAAATCCCCCAGTATTTTCTCACTAGAAAATTGCTTTGCCTGGATCACTACCATGTTAACACATTTTTTTTTTCATAACAAATAGCTCCACAAGACATCCCTCCATGTGCCGTCTGTCGTTCAGTGTCACATGAGGTCTGTTCTTTCTCTTTGCAGTGTTTGAGCTAATTCATGTTGACTCACACTGATGAGGCTGTTAAATTTCTTGCCATCACCAAGAAAGATTGACAGTTTTTCTGGGCCTGTGTTATATTCTGAGCACAACCCCCACTTAGTCTGTCATGTAGCATGCTAGGAATTCCTTCATCTTGAACTATCTCAAGTGTCTGTCTATACAAGCTTACAAGAGAGTCACCTGGAGGTGGGGTGGGTCACAGTGTTTCTTCCCAGCATGACAGGTTCATTCTCCTTCTTTACTCATGTAACATCAGTAAGTGCTGGTAGCATTGATTTGAATTTATGAAGTGGTTTAAAAAATAGCAAGTCAAGAACAAACAGAAAACCTGACAACTTGTAGTCTATTTTGATCTCTTGACCATAGACTGGGATTTTACTCTCATTCACTAGCTACTTAGTTCTTAGGTGTCTACTCAAGGTAAGATTTACAGTTGTCCCTAGACATACCTTGCCCATGTCAATATGTAACTTGGCCTATTAACTATCAGATAAGCAAACATAGCCCAGAACCATGTCAGAAGTGACGTTACAATGGAGACCTGAAAGTGCAGAATGCAGAGAGTGAGGGAAAGGAGTTGCAGAGTATGTTTAGAAGGAGTGATCATGGAAAATGATAGTAAGAAATGATAAAACCACAAGGGAAAAGATGTGTAGAGAGCATTGCATTATTCATGTACCTTATCTGTAATTTCAAAATTATCAGACAGAGACAGCATGCTCAGGGGCTGCATGGATTTGTACCAGGCCCTCTGCATATATATTATAGCTTTCAGCTTAGTTTTTAAATGGGATTGATTTCTGAGTGTGCAAATTGATAGTTCTCTGATTCTTGTGACTTCTCTTGGGGTCTTTTCCTTTTGTTTGTCTTGTCCTACTCCAATGTGTTAATTTTTGTTTTTATATTATTATATTTGACTTTACTAATTTTTTTTCTTTCAAAAATCTTAACTGAAATTCACCAGATCAATGTAGGTGTAGCTGGGAAAAAGTTACTCAATCTATGGTACAAAAGCCTTTGCTAGTTGTTCGGCATTGCCAGAGCTTCAGGGTCACTGGGAACAACATGGAGAGTGTTGTGTATGTAGGTGACCTCATATACAAGGGATTTCGGTTCTAAAAAAGAGAGACAGCGAGTTTTAGTTAAGAACATAGAATGATGGGCTTTCTGGAGAGATGGCTCAGTGGTTAAGAGTGTAGTTCAGTGGTTAGGACTGTGTATGCTCTTGAAGATGAACTGAGATTGGTTTTCTGCACCCAAATCAGGTGGTTCAGAATCACCTACAGCTCCAATTCTAGGGCATCTGATATGCTTTTCTGGCCTCTGTGAGTACTTGAATCCATATATGTGATACACATATGTTGGGGAATTTTAATCCAGCAACATGGCTGCTGTGGCAAGAGATCACATCCAAAGAACTTCTATGTCTATAAGATCCAGCTGGAATACAGACATGTCTTTAATTCCTTTGGCTAGAATACAGACATACATTCAATCAATATAGGTGAGGTTAGTTTGGTAGAAGGAAGCAGCCATGTTTGAAAGTGATATCGAATTGACAGGTAGACAAAGCAACAAATCAGAGAAAGACTTGACAGAAGGAGTTAGGAGAGAGAGGAGGCAGTTTTAACCAGGACAGCTTTACAGAGACAGGTTGTAGGTGAAGACAGAACAAGCCAGAGAATGAGGAGCCAGAAGATTATAATAAATTGCCAAAGTTATTTTTGAAGCCAAGTAGAGCAATTCAGTGAGAAGCTGAGAGAAGTCAGATTGAATCAGTCAGCTTGGAGAAGAGTTTGAGGTAGAACATCTGAAGTGAAACAGCCAAGGAGAATTCAGAAAGAACTAGAAAAAGTGAATTTATTCAGCAGTAAGCTTCCAAGACAATAATTACATCTGGTAAATAAAAGTTACACACACACACACACACACACACACACACACACACACACTAATGAATCTATTTTTTTAAAAGCAGCTTTCTATAGCTTTGTGGAAGGAGGTAATAAGTAGAGAAAGCACAAGAAGGACCAGGCTAGAAGTGATGAAAATGTCAAGTAGCCAGCAATATCACAGTGACCAAGTGAGTAAGTTCCCAAGAGACTGAACAGACAGGATGATCTTAGTGGAGTCTCTGATGCTACTGGAGACTAAGGAGACAATGCAGTAAGGATTGACATTTATCTGGTCAGGTTGATTCAAGTTTACAGAAAGGGGGAGCTAAGCAGGAAAGGATCTAAAGTAAAGAGAAAAACAAGGACTTGTGTTTTCAACAGCTTAATTTCGAGATATGTATCAGGTGTTAACAGAAAACATCTGGTGGATAGTCATGTCACAAAGCTCAGCTTTTGGGAAAAGGCAATAATATAGTTTAAAGCTATGTATTTGAAAGCCATCAGTACATTCAGAATCATCTTCCAGAGGATGCAGAAACTTAGTGTACATGCATTGATTTCCTGGGGAAGGATCTGTGGTGAAAATTTTAATTCCCCCACCATACCTAGACATCCCCATTATCCATTCTTTGCCCATAGGCTAATGGATTATGACTGTACTGCATGACTCCATTGCTTTTTGACTTATGATGAGGTGTCTTCATATGAAGGAAGGAAAAAAATATTTAATTTATTCCCTTTCTCCCTCCTTTCTTGGAGTGCACTTTTGACAGAGACTATATTCCCATAGGATTAACATTTTTGTCTAGAGCCTATAGCCACAGAAGTCTAGGAACACTCTGCTCTGGCCCAAGGTCCCATCTAGGAACTCCTTGCTAGTCTTGGTATCTGAAGTTCATTGTTTGTCACTAAAACTTAGCTATACTTGTGAAGGAGTCTGTTTCATATAATCTCTGTGTTCTTAATTTGGCTCATTCATGGTTTTGTTTTGTTTTTACCATCCAAGTTCTTCTTCTTCTTTTCTTTTCTTTTTTCCTGTTTTCCTGTTTTTCTCAGCCATCCAAGTTCTACATGCATGTTTTTATTTTATTTTTGATATTCTAATATGCATGATGTGAAAATAATTGGCACTTTCTACTGTCTGTTTTTTGTACTATTCCAGTGAGAACCAGCATGTGTTGTCATCTTCCCTAAAATAATTGGTAAGAACTTGGTGACAAAAAGTTATTATTAATATAACCCTTCCACCTCCCCCACCAACACACCAGGTGAAACTAAACACCATGGCTACTTCCCCAGGTTCTTAGGTATGGTTTTATTATTGCTAAACTTGTACTTGAGAGGAAACATGAAGGTACGAAATCTACAGATATTTGCAATTGAGTTTGTCTCCATGAGGAAGACTGGATCTCAGATCTTCAGTCAAATTTGGATTTCCTTGTAATCTATGTTTTGTGTGTGTGTGTGAGTGTGTGTGAGAGAGGGGGGGGGAGATCAACATAGAATATTTCCTAGTCAATGGTAGGCTCTGCCTCACCCAGCAGATACTGTACTTCTTGGCAGAGCTCCCAGGAGTATGTGCTATGACAGTGATAGTGAACTGGATTTTGAAGTAGAAAAAGGCTGTTTTTAAAGCTGAGCCAGGCCCTGTGCTTCCAGAGAAGACATTGAGACTTAGGCAGTACTTTCTGCTCTGTTCAAATCAGAGAGCAAAGGAAGTCCTTGTGCACAGATCCACTCTCCATGGCTTCAGTCACCGAGGTCAACATGAAGGATGATGAGAGTATAGCACAAGGACATGCCTGGAGACAACAAGGAAGACCACACTCCTGACTTTGATAAAGGCTGTCATCATTATTCTGTTTTATTAGTTACTGCTGTTAGTCTTTTATTGGCCTAATTTATACATTAAGCTTTATCCTAGAAAAACTATATAAAATGGCTAGAAATCACCAGTCTAGAAATGTGAAGTCTAAAAATGCTTTGAAATACTAAGCGTTTTGATTCTCAGCACAATACACAAAAAGTTCTAGATTTTGGAGCTTTTATGACTAGCACTGTTCAACTGCTAAGAATTTGCATATATACCCAAATCCCTAAGATTCCAAAGTCTGTAGAAATTCTTGTCCCAAACATTGTGAATAAAGGAAGTTGAGATTGTATGTTGTATATGTATATGTGCATCTCTCTCTCTCTCTCTGTCTCTCTCTCTGTCTCTCTCTCTCTGTCTCTCTCTCTCTCTCTCTCTCTCTCACACACACACACACACACACACACACACACACACACCCCTCAGCATTATACGGGATTTCCGGTATCTCCTTCAGAACTCTAACAGATGAAGGATACTTCAGAGTTCAAGTATACAAATGTTTTATACTTTGTAAAAACCAGTGACATACACATTAGAAAATGTAGCTTACACTCTAAACATATCAACAATTCCTTACCTTCCCCTCCAATTCTCATTATTTTCTCTGTCTGTCTGAAATAGCCTTCAAATAAAGAACTGGGTAAAAGCATCCTTTTCCTGTGTTCTTGGAAGTTACCTTCATTCTAGGATTTTCTAGTACATTTGTTTCACAAACATTATGAAGTGACCCACGAGTTAACTGGTGGACCACTGACCATGTCTGACTATGTTGACAATGTGTCACTAGTCTTAAATTTATGCTAGGCAATATCTCATAAGAATTTGGAAGATGATTCACTTCTTAAGAACTGTAGGATAAAATATTAAGAGTAGGAAGAGATCTTAGAAATCATTATGAATAATTTTAATCTTATAAGTCTAAGAATCTTATTTTCAAATAAAATCTTAAAAACAGGTGCATGTACTTAAATAGATTTTTTCCAGATGAATTTCCAGTTGAAAGACTATGTCTATGTAAGAATACTCATTGCTCTTCCAAGTCATTACTGTGTGGAAGCTTGAGAACCCTGAGAACTTCAACATCTGCTTTGAAAACCTCCAATCTGTTGTGCCACAGATTAGATTGTTGGGCTGTGAATCTAGAGACTATCCCTCAGTCCTACATTGCCTCTTCAAATGCACATTGTATTCTAGACCATGTGTTTCATGCCTCCTTCAGCACTGTCCCTGCATTTTTGATTTATTATAATAAATCATTTCTCGCTGTCTCAGAAAATGTTTTTATGGTTAATGAGATATAAGCTATGGGTGTCTACAATGAAGATGATGAGATGATGATGATGTTAGTTTTGTTTCTCATGAATATGATAGTGAACTGATAGTGTTAACTCATGAACTGATAGTGTTGACTCGGACTCTAAGCAAGTGAGTATCTGACCTCCTCCCACAGTATTCCTTTAGAAGAGCCTTTCTAAGTTACTTAGCTAGTTGGACATGACCTTTCTCTTTATCACTGTTTCTACTCTGATGTACAGTTATTATTCTTGGCTAAAAAGGGAGTGCAGGTGATAGTCTGGAGACATCAGGCAAGTGGACATTTTGTAGGCACATTGAACTTTCCTTTTAATACTTGACAGTATTCACTTCACTGTATCTTCAGCAAAAAAAAGAGGATAAAGTCCATAAATCAACTAGAGATCAGTGGATATCCTTTACTCTCAGAAATAGGAAACCTCCAAAGATGTGGTGAGGTTAGCCAATGATTCTGAGGACAATACCTGGGAATAACTCTTGCTGAGTCATATCTCAAGTTCAGTAGATACAGACATAAAAAGGGATGTAATGGCTTGATTTGCTATTGAGAATTCCTATTCAAAAAGACTGAACTCCAAAGACCTGAAGTAACACGATTAAATGAGTTCTACTGTCATGAAGAACATGTTCTTTAATTGAAGAAAATGTTTGCTCTCAGCCCTGAGAATGAGAGACACAGAGACATACAACGGAATATAGGATCCTTTCTTTTCTCTTTGGCTATCACATATTCAAAACAAGTTTAGATCTGTTAAGGGTGTATACATAAAGAATTCTAACCACATTAACTGTACTTCTCAAATGTTTTTCACTAAGTCAGTTGTACAGTCAGGGAATAGGATTCAGGAATTGACCAGCAGCATACTTGGCATGATATGATTGCTTGTGTTGTTACTGTTTTAAGGAATAATACTAGCTAACAACCAACTCTAGATAAGAGGAAGATGATGAAGAACTAGACAACTTGAGAAATTCAAGGGATGAAGCAATGTGCCAGCAGACCTTGAGTTCCAAGTCTTGGCAGATGAGAGTTCCTGAGTTTCAATTTGCCTAAAGAAAATGTGTGTAAGGAGCATGTGACTCTGACCCCTCCATTTATGACCCTGCTTCTCATAACCTGTTCATTTTAACCCACCCTCCTTCTCTTCTTTGGTGAAATATGGGCTAAGTACTCCTACCTGAATGTGGTGATTTTGCCTGAACCATTATGTTCAGGAAAGAAATAACCAGAGCAAGTATCTACTCCATTAAGAACAAAACATTGTCCTTTCCACAGAGGAAGTGGTCCAGTGTAGCAAACCTGTCACCAGGTTGATGGCTGGTCACCTTGGGGACTGGTGCCATATCTGAGTCTCAGTGTTGATTTCTGCTGTTGGCAGAACTGGCATTCAGCAGCAACTGTAGCCAGGTCATCCTTGGTTCCCATGTTGTTGAGCCCAAGTATAATCCCCACTTCTGCCACCATAACCAGGGCAACATGTATTAAAGAAAATCTTTAATTGGATCTGGCTTATAGTTTCAGAGGTTCAGTCCATTATCATCATGGTGGGAAGCATGGCAGCATGCATGCAGATATGGTGCTAGAGTTGCTGAGAGTTCTACATCTGAAGGCAGCCAGAGGGGTCTTTTCCACACTGGATAGAACTTGAGCACTAGGAGACCTCAAAGCCCACCTACATAGTGGTTCACTTCCTCCTACAAGGCCACACCTATTCCAACAAGGCTGAACCTCCTAATAGTGCCACTTCTATTTCCCACAAACCAAGCATATTGAAACCACCACACAGAACTCCTATAGATATTGAAAATCAAATGGAATTGTACGTATAAACATTTCCTCTCTATATTTGGAGATTGATAATGGATTTATTTTCCTGTTTTCAGATGTACCATGAAAAATCCTAATTCCTAGACAGATGTAGACCTTTCCTTTTAAAGAAAACACTTTATTGGATATGTTACTAGAAAAACAACATCAATATCAGAAAATTCCTGTCCTTGTAACTTTGTAACTTTGAACTTAAAGAGAACCTAGAACTTTGCTAAATAAATAGAAAAAGGTGAGCCAGTCCCCTTGAGATTTTGAAATTCAAGAATAGAATAAAAGGGTGTTGTGTGTTTGCCTAGAACAAGGAAACAGATCTTAAGACCTTCTTGTTCATTTACTGTTAGTAATGAGTTCTTAGATGCCATTTTAAAAAAGAAGTTTCAAGAGCATGGAACAGAGATGACCCCTCTGGGAGAACTGTTAAGCTTTGAAAAGGCATGTTTTCTTCCATCACAAAACTTTCCCCTCTATGCAGCTGCAAGGGTGAAAATCTGGTCCTGGACTCATTGTCCTTCATGGAGCATAAATGTTGCATGGGTTGGTTGGCTGGGGAGCCTAAGTTTTCTTTGAGTTCCTTAGTGCATAGAGGTGGCTCCTGGGCACCATTTTGTTATTTCCTTACCCATCTATGATGTGGAATCTCTTCAGTCTTGGCAGGAAGAGAAATTTACACCCCACTTATTTACTTTTGGCAAAACAATTCCCATTTTAACACCTATTTGAAAGTGTAAAAACATTTTTATGTTCCTGGGGGATGAATTATTCATATAATTTTCTTCCTTTAAACCAGAATAATGATGCGTCACTCTTTAAATACCTGTCAGTCTTCCCGTTTAACTCTTCTGCTCCTGTGCTATATCCAGTCTAGTCATTTGTCTTGTTTGAATCTGACAAAATGCTTACCAGTAGGTCCCAGCTCCCTTTGACTCCTTTCTTAGCTTTAAAATGTTGTTCTCACCATGATAGAACAACTTTTTGTACATACCTGGTTTTTGAAATTACTTTCAAGAGCCCGTAAGAGAAGCATTCAAGAAACAAGACATGGTCCTATGTTGTTTGTTTTAGTTTCACTATGTCTTGTGTCAAAAGGAAAAAAATTATCTTTTGAGAAGATAAGTTGGGTATGTGTGAGTGTGTGTGTGTATGTCTATGTGTGTGTATATTGTACAGTGTGTATATTGTATATAATATGTATTTATAATAAAAATAACTCATAGATATCTTTAAATTGATGCAATAAATGATTGACATGAAAATTATTTTATACTACTAAATAAAAGAACAATTGTTAGCAATATGAATATATAATCAAATTTAGGTATTCAAATAAATAGTGTTTATATAAGTAGTTGAAATGCAAAGACCTATTCAGCTGGTGTGGCAGAAGCAAGATCTTGCTCTACTTTGCCTTTCTCAGAGTCCAGCCTTTAACTTCTAAGAACCATACCAGCTTTTCTGGTTCTTTGGCTTATAGATCACACACTATGGGACATCTTGATTTCCATGATTATGTGATCAATTCCTTATTTTTCACCCTCTGGAGAATCCCAACGTACACAAATTTGATGAATAAAATAATGTTCATTTCTACTTAAAGAAAAATTTTAAGCATTCCACCAAACTATTATTGTGTCTGCAAGTATTAAGCAGTTGATATTTTTAAAATAAAAGAACAAAAATCATTTGAGAATAGAAAAGCAGAAGCTTCTGTACTACTCTACAAATGAACTAGGCATTTCAGCCATAAAGTGTATGTTGGATCTTTACTTGCTTCGAGTCATGTTGACCCTGCTATCCATCATTGTTAGATTGACAGCGTAACTTGGGGGCTTATTGACAAGCCTATTGCCTAGGAGCCCATGGATTACTAGAGGTCAACTAGTCAACATATACACCCAAGGACCTTCCAGACTACACAACTAGAGGAGTACAATAAAATTTCCCTTAGGGCACCAGCCATCCCTTGGCACACCCTCAGCATAGCCAGCTAGGTGTTCCGTTTCCTAATAGGCAACAACAGTGTTTCCAGGGAATTATTATTTTATTTGGAAGGGCATGTTTGGATGCTCTTTGCCCTGGAAAGGGGATTTGTTTAATGTCGAGATATGAGTGTGTTGACTGTAGTTCTAGTATGGACCAATCTCATTCTCCCAGCATCTGCCATATGGTCATGTCTTCCACAGTATGACTCTGACACCTTTTGAGATAGAAACTCGTGCTGCACCTTCAGCTGTTTGGAAGATGCTAGTGTGATCAAATACATCCTGGATGGTTCCTTTAGACATGAATTATCTTCTGACTGGTTTATTTAGTGTTCAGTGTCTTCTATGATAATGCTGTTTAGATAACAGTTGAAGGTTATGAGTCAGCTGTAAGGAGAAGATGGTGGAGTATCCAGTGTCCAATACTTAGTTCTACAATGTTAAGCTCTTCTTTAAATGTAGTGTGCAAATAATACCATATAATGGTCTGAAGAGGGCAATGGAATGACCTGGCCTGCTTACAGTGTTTGGCATCATGGCCACTGTGTGGTTTAAGTGGATTTCTCTAGTGAAAGCAAGGTGAATATATATGAAACAAAAATAGTCATTATTTTTATAAATGACTTATGAAGAGCTTTAGATATTTCAATGTATAATTCCTATCTTCTTTCTGTTATTAAGTATGTCTCAGATTCTGTATGACTGTGTCCTAGTTAGGTAATTATTTCTGTGATAAAATACCACAACCAAAGCAAGTTGAGGAGGAGAGGGTTTTACATTTCTGCATCAAAGTCCAGCATTGAAGGAAGTCAAGATAGTAACTCAGGCAAGGTGGGAACTGGAGGCAAGAACTGATGCAAAGGCAATGGAGGTATGCTGCCTACTGGCTTGTTCCTAGTGGCTTGCTCAGCCTGCTTTCATATAGAACTCAGGACCATCAGTCAAGGGATGGTACTAATAACAATGGTCTAGGCTTTGCCACATCAATCACTAATTACGAAAATGACCTTCAGCCACATCCTATGGAGTCATTTTCCTAATTGAAATTCCCTTCTCTCAGATGACTTTAGCTTATAGATAAAACTATCCAGCTAAGATAGACAGAGTGTCACAATATACTAAGCCCTAAAATATTTATGATATAATTTAATATTTATTTTCTTTAAAATAAAAATATATCTATGCCCCCTCTCTTATACATACATATTACATTGTATATGGTAAATATTTCTTTAATGTTTATAATATATTAGCTAAAGCTTTTGAATTCACTATGCTTTCAGTGGTTCCATTCATTATCCCCTTATATCTTCTTTCAAAAATGCAACTATTAAACATCAAGATTGGGCTTTTACTGCCTAATAGCAAAGTTCAAACGTTAGTATTAATATTAGTAGGACAAAACATCATGCTAACAGAAATCATATTCCATTCAATAATGCAAACGATGCTGACATACTAGTGAGAACCCAAATGTCCTTACACTGCAATGCTGAGATTCTTCAAATCTTCTTCATGTCTATTCCTTTTTTACCATCTGTCTTAGTTATTATTGCATTGCTGTGAAGAAAAACCATGACCAAGACAACTTAGAAAAGAAAGCATTTAATTGGTGGCCTGGGCTTGTTTACACTTTTAGAGGGTAAGTTCATGACCAACATGGTGGGAAACATGGCATAAGGTAGGCAGGCATGGCTCTGGAGCAGTAGCTGAGAGCTTACATCTGCTTCATAAGCAAGTGGCAAAGAAAGAGAGAGACACAGACACAGACACAGACACAGAGAGAGAGAGAGAGAGAGAGAGAGAGAGAGAGAGAGAGAGAGAGAGA